>OU015750.1:11180555-11203310 GCA_907169655.1 Acomys percivali | reverse complement strand
CACACACACACACACACACACACACACACACACACACACACACACACGCGCGCGCGCGCGCGCACACGCACACGCACACACACATCTTGCTTTTCCTATGCCTAAAGTACCACCAGAATGGTGCTCAGAACTGCCAGGGTGAGTATCTGTCTCTGCCTCTATCTCCTGAGTGCCAGTAGTATTGAAGGAGCATGGCCACACCACCTGGCTTAGATCCACTTTTCTAAACATAAAGTTGGGGCTTGGAATGTAGCCCCTTGGTTGAACATTTACTGGGCCTACCTATGTAAAAGTCTTTGGGGTCAACCTCTAACGAGGTGGGGGAACATGACACAGCATCTCCAGGACAACCCAGTGCCTCTCCCAAAGACCACCCTCAACATCTTCAAGCATCTCCAAGCATACATAGCTCACACCCTTCACACAGTGAGATTAGAACTGGAGCACAAAGTTTCTGATCTCCACCCACAGCAGAGGTTATGTTTTATGAAGGAGGTTTCTCACAGGTTGTCTCCAACAGCAGCCAGGGCTACAGCACAGTGGCAGAGTGCCTCTCTAGCACATATGAGGCCCAGTCTATCCTCAGAAAAGACCACCCCTCCTACCCTTACATACCCACAAACAAACAAACAAACAAACAAAGAATTCATGTGGATGCTGAGCTGGATTGTGGCTCATCAGACCAAGAGTCACCTACAGCTCCTTGAAGTGTGCCTTGAACGTCTCTCAACTGCTTGGTAAGCAGACTTAATCTACAGATCCAAGCCAAGTCACAGGCAGCAGCATCTATTTGCCAAATACATAATATAAACACTAGAAGCTTGGCGTGTCCCTCCCTCCAAACTGTCAAAAACTGTAAGTACAGTCCTCCCAATTCCATGCTCTAAAAATATATTAACCACAAAAATGGTTTTTATAAATAATTAGCCAATTACAGAAACTAAAAACTATTTGAAAATACTTGCTTTAATTTAGGAAAAATGCTAAGAGGTGCTCATCCTTAGATTCACTAAAACCAACAACCCCCATCTGCAGAGCTGTAAAGACACCAGATATGCTTGCCTAACTACCATGAGATTCTAGCTCCACACCGGAAACAAATCCTTTCCTCAAAGCCAGCACAGCAGCATCTTCAGGATGGCACAGCTACTGGTCTCTTGAGGAAATACATAATTAAGTAGTTTTTTAGCATATTTAATTAGACCCCAAACTCTTCCTGCCCCTTCTCTCCCCGATTATGTACCATTTGCCCAGGAGACCTAAACTACTCAGTTAATTATGTAAATAAGGCAGGCACTGTTCCCAAGGAGAGCATCATGAATATTTGTAAAAAGAAAACAAAACATTGTATATGTTTTAGTGGCTTTAAAAATTATTTGCAAATACATATTTATATACATGTAATTATACAAGGTATTTATTTGCATATTAATACATAGTATTAAATACATAGAAAATCCTTCCATTTGAGGCAAAAACATGTAGTCCCAATAACAGGGTGATGAATCATTAAGACAGAACACTCATTTTATTTCTTAAATATGAGCTGAATAAAAATAAAATAATTTTAAGTTACAACAGTAACAAAAATTTAGTGCTGAATGTCAGATGATTTATAGGAAGAATCAATCTGGAAATGATTAAAGTCGACTTGCACAGAAAGGCTCTATTATCCAGAGGTTGACATGATCTCAACTTTGGAGGCAGCCATGGCGCTGTTAGCACTACTACAATCCCATTATTATGCAATCACAAAATGCTAATTTGATCATTTTGAGGTGTTATTTGAATAGTCATTTTAATTTCTAGGTTACAAAAAGGCTTGACTCAAGTGTAATTCTCTATTAATCACTGAGATGCCATTGACTATCATATTGATGCCTTTCACAAAGATAAAGACTGATTTAATATGTACAGTACAATATCCTTCAAATATTAGCCACTTTCATTACGTATCTGCCAAATGCATCAATATTAAATAATAGATGAGAACAAGGGTTTAATTGTATTTTAGCATTGTAATATATGGGGTAATAATAAAATAGCAGGCATTGTAAGATAGACTTATCGATATATAAATCCTTCATAATCAATGCTTACTCTCTACAGATTATCAAAAGGTTCATTATGGCAAAGTATAGGGCAATGTAAACATAATCACACACTTAACAAAAAATTCTGGTGTGAAATACTCTCTCCCTGGACTTCAGAAGTTAGCTCTTGTACCAAGCACTGTTCACAACTCTGATGAATCCAAACACAAGCTAATGGAAAGTGGAGAATCCTGGAATGCATTATTTTTAAAGTCTCAACCAGTCTGTTGGCATGGAATCACACATCAGTTTTTCTACCCATTCTTCATCCAACAATGAGACTCTCTCAGCTAGGTAGCAAATAAGTTTGAGCAAGGTCCCAATGCAGAATAGTTTCTCATCCACTTAAATGAATTCTCTGCAGTGCAGCTGGACATAGGACCCGGGGGAACCTTCCTTCTTTTCTCCATACTGAACATCCTTGGGTATTATGGGTCAGCTAAACAGAAACTCAGAGCAATGCCACCTAAAAGTGACGTTGTTTCTGGTCTCTGTTCTTCACCCACACAGACAGCAACAACAGCCTTATTGCCAATGTGTGCTGAACAAGGTAAGATGTTCCCAGAAAAAAAAAGATCCCTTTGCTCAAATAACTGACAGAATTAGTGAATAAGAAAAATGTAAACATGAGCAAAGCATTGCCATTTATTAATTGCAATGGTGTGGAAATAAGACAAATCGCACATGACCCCTCCGGGCAGCAGGCTATCACTCAGCACCCAACACCACTGGGAGGCAGCAAACACAGTGGCAATAAGTTAAAATTTCAACTATATCCTTTAAAAAGCCCTGATTAGCTCAGAACTGAGGCTCAGAACAGCACCAGGCTCCTCCTGAAACAATGGCTATTTTTCTAAAAGGAAAATAAACAATTTAATTTTATAGCAGCAAACTGTTACTACAGATGAGAAGAAAAATAAATAAATAAAAGTTACCCTCCCTGTAAGTATCCAACAAGATCCCCTGATAATGAAAGACCAAAATAGGATGGTCTAGAATTCTGAAGCAAAGACCTATTTCTGCAGTTGTAGCAGGTCAATGCAAACCAACTCCAGAGCCACGTCCAAGGCTTTCCCAGCACACTCTTTATCAGTCCACACAGCCCAAAACTGTACATAGACATGAAACAGGTGAATAAATAGGAACATACAGCCCTCCCTTTGGTTCTATCCATTAAAACTCATCCATGTATGCATAGACTGTGTGTGTGTGTGTGTGTGTGTGTGTGTGTGTGTGTGTGTGTGTGTGCACGAGAAGACAGAGAAGGGTATTTTTTGGTTTGGTTTTGAAAACAAGTTCTTGCAATGTAGCTCAGGCTGGAGTCAAACTCACCAGCCTTCTGCTTTGGCATACTGAGTGTTAGAATTACAGGTGTGTGCTGTCACACTCAGCCTGCTTTACATGTGGGGAAAATGTGTATCTAGGAGAATTAAAGCAGTCCTGTACAGAAAAGGAAAGAATGAAAAGGTGTGCAAGACTTATGTGTTAATCCTCCTAAATATTACTATGGAAACAAGTCCATACTCTTACCTTTTTCCATCTCTATGGTGTGGTGTTCTACAATACCGAGACTCGAGGCACTTTTGAAACCTAAGTATGATGATGATGATAACGACGACGACTACAACAACTACTCCCTCAATTTTAAAGGGACACAAGCCTCTTTACTTTTAAACTTACCTTGCCATCAAACTTGGAGTACTCGTTAAAAGGGTTATTCAGCTGCAGAGGGCACTGCTCCAGGCGTACAGACAATATGGACTGCTTGCCCGAACTTGGAGGCTTCTCTTTGAGGGATTTTTTTTCAAACAGTGACTTTAACTCCTGGGCTGAGACAGAAAAGGATAAAAACATCTTTGTCACTATGTACAGAAGACAGTTTATCCACCTTTGCTCAAGTCTTCCTCTGGATCTTGAAGAGGCATGTGGAGAGACAGGTTAGGGTTGATGTATGCAGAAAGCCTCACACACACTTGAGGCGTGGACACGGTAAGGGCAGCAAGCACAGTGAGCCATGCAACACCAAGACTGTCGTCTCAGAAGGAAAGAACCACTGCAGCCGTGCAGCCTTCCTAAGAAGACCACTCACCGTTGGGGCCCCCAGGCTGCAGCAGAAGCCACTGATGTGACACTGGACTCTTTACACCTCTGAATGTGTTAGTCTAGAAAACCTCAGAGTTCTCTAATGGCGCTACCACTACAATTTTAAAATTCTAGATCTTTAAGGGCAAAGTCCTTTTACACTTTCCAAGGCACCCAGCACAAAATTTTGAGGACAAAAACAGAAACAAAGACGCAGCATCCACTGTGCATGACAACATAGCTTATTAACTCTTTGTAGCAGGCCTGTAGTACTGCCAATTTTGTCAACATGAAAATCAGCTTCAAAGCCTCTAGTTAGACCTAAGTCATACAGCTAGCTAAACCCCAGGGCTGGAGTCTACACCAATTGAGACACTGATGAGCACATCACACACTCAATAAAACTCTCTGCATGAATTAGTAAATAAAATAAACTATATCAAATCAAAATCTTCAGCCCTTATTCATCACTGAATCAAGGCAGTTCCACATCTTCATGAGGATCGTTTAGCTCTCTAAATTCACCTGAACGCCATCAAGGTGGTAACTGTATGGCAAGTACAAGAGGACCATCAAATTTCGTCAGTTCACAAATATTAGAAACTGTCTACATTTAAAGTTTTATATAAGTCAATCTCAGATTTTAAAATCTGAAATCAACAGGTTCAACCCCATTCAATTCTTCAACAATGTCAAATTAAATCAAGAGAAATCAATAGACTTCTGCAATGGTTACTTTACAACATTTTACAACTACATCAACTTATCAGCAGGCTGCGGAGGTAAATTCATCAATTGGATGTACGGAGTTAGTGAAATGAGTCAGGGGACAAAGTGCCCCCTCTACAGGGGATGGGTTCCAAGGCCCCAGAAAGTACCAACCCCTGCAAATACACTTTTATAGCCACTTCCAGCCAAATACTGGCTACATGTACAGTGCTCTCCATAAAACTGCACAAGCTAGTGGCATCATAACCACCTTAGCTTGTGCCAGTGCTTCCTATGATTATACTCTCTGCAACAAAAGCGCCAGAGAGAATTCTGAGGCTGTGTCTCAAATGGTTAAGTGATGCATGGACATCCTATTTTTCCTACACATACATAACGATGACAAATTTTAACTTATAAAATAAAACAGTTAAAAATTAATATTTTTCATCATAGAATCCTATAATAGATTATTTAAATTGACAAGTTGTTTATTCTTAAGTTTTACGCACTTAAAATTGTCAGACCAAGACTGACCATAGGTAACTAAAACCACGGAAAGCAGAACTGGGATTGGGGTCAGGGCTAGCAGACAAATACATGATGCCTAAATCTGGATTCTGGGCATACAAACACACTTAGCCTATCTGTGGTGGTCTAAATTTGAATGGCCCCATAAACTCATGCTTGGTTCCCAGTTAGTGAAACTGTTTGGGAAGAATTAGGAGGTGTGGCCTTGTTGGAGGTGTGTCAATGGGGGTGGTCTCTGAAGTTTCAAAAGACCACATCATTCCCTGGATCTGTCTGTTCATTCATCACCATTCATCAGTACACACACACACACACACACACACACACACACACACACACACACACACACTATCTGCTGTCTAGTTCAGGTTGTAAAGCTCACTCTTAGCTACTTCTCCAGCACCTGCCATGATGATAACGGGCTAAACCTCCGAAGCTGTAAGCCAGCCCCCAAGTACATGCTTCCTTTTGTAAGAGTTGCCTTAGTCTAGGTGCCTCCTCACAGCAATACAACAGTGACTACACACAATCAAATACACTCACTGCAAGAGGACTAAGGTGGTATTTTCAATGTTACAATTAACTTGCTACATGTAATCTATAACAGTTTTACAGCCACACTTGAGAAAGGAATGGTCCCTTTTTAACAGTGCTGTGGGCTGTCCTCTTGAGCTTACAAGACAGGCTCCTGCTGGCTCCACAGAGAACCAGGCTGAGGAGGCCTGAGTAACTTACTGAACGTGTTTTCAGGAGCATTATGTGTGAGGTAAATGTGTATTAGCTCTTTTCACTCAGACCAGTATTCACTTCAGCCTGACAACACCTCCTCTCTAGCTCTTTGTGTCACAGGAAAATGGAAATACTGGAGACGTTTTAGCTGGGTGCGGTGGAGCATGCCTATAATCCCAGCACTCTGGGAGACAGAGGCCGACAGATCTCTGTGAGTTAGAGGCCAGCCTGGTCTGTAAAGTGGACAGCCAAGGCTACAGAGAGAAACCCTGTCTAAAAACAACAACAACAAAACCAAGGAGTTTTGTTGCTCTCACCTGAACAGCTTCCTGCCTTTGCTCCTAGTATTAGGGAAGAACCTCTCAAACCGGTTACTCCCTTGTACACAAAGATCCTGCCCCCCTTATGCCAAACTCAGAGGCACCATGCTTCTGCTTTTTGTTGTTGTTGTTGTTTTGTTTTGTTTTTTGAGACAGAGTTTCTCTGTGTAGCCTTGACTGTCCTGGACTTGCTTTGTAGACCAGGCTGGTCTTGAACTCACAGAGATCCACCTGCCTCTGCCTCCCGAGTGCTGGGATTAAAGGCGTGCGCCACCACCGCCTGGTCTTTCTTCTTTCAAATAGTCCCAGCAGTACACAGCACTGCTAATTAAACAAAAACACCCAACCCCTTCTTCCTAGTTACTGGACCATTTCTCAAAATCATTTAATTCCAGTCACTCAAATACATCAAACATTGCAGCCTCACCACTCCACCAAATTAACTTTCATGGAGATTACAAAACAAAACAAAACAAAAAACATCTTTCTGTGACTCTAGCTTAATTTTAATCATTCCTCACATCACCTGCAGCCTTTGGCATGGCTGTCATTCCTCCCTCTTAAACACTGTTCTCACTGGTGTCCCAGAACTCTCTCTACTTGATGTAACTTTTTATCCTCCCACAGGCCACCACTCCTCAGCCCCATTGTGGATTCCCAACTTGGCTCCCTGGTCACTGGAATTCTCCAAAGCTTACCTTTGGTCTCTCTTTTTTTTTTCTCCATCTGCATTTACATCCTCGGTGACCTCTCCTAGCCCTGTATTTTAAAATATCATCTACAAGAGGTGAAACTAAACTGCAGTCATATAAGTTAGAACAATGGTTACCTCTGAGGAAGGGGAACTTTGAGAAGCAACAAAATTCCTCTACTTATAATTGTGTGTTAATCATGGGTATATGTATTTGTTAAAAGCCATCAAACTGGAACTGGAGAGATGGCTCAATGGTTAAGAATACTGGCTGTTCTTCTAAAGGACCTGGGTTCAATTCTCAGCACCCACATGGCTGCTCACAACTGTCTGTAACTTGAGTTCCAGAGGCTTGGACACCCTCACATAGACATACAAGCAGGCAAAACACCAAAGCATATGAAATTTAAAAAGTTTTAAAGTCATCAATCCATATATTCAATATCTGTAAACTTTGCTGTATATAAAAATCTGCCTTGGAGGGTAAAAAAAAGTAAATAGGGCTGGTGGGCAAGAGGACTCCAAGGAAAAAGGCACTTTCCATGTAAAGTTGAAGACCTGAGTTAGAGTCCCAGAAGCTACATAAAGGTGGAAGGAAAGAACTGACTCCATAAAGTTTTCCTCTGACCTCCACATGTACACTGTGAGACACACGCACACACACACATACACACACAAGGTGTAGATCTAAATAAATATCGAATATATATGTTAGTGATTTCTATAATTATTTCTGGTCCTAATATTACAGCCACACATACTTACTTTACATCTGACAACCCCACAGAGTGTATTTTTTTTACATGATTATAACTAAATTCTCATTCCTTTCCCATCCCAGCCTTCCCCTTCTCAAGTGGCAACTCAATCCCATGGTGCCACAAGCTTGGAAGCTGCCTAGCTCTTCTCTCTCACATTCGGTACTCCATCCATCAACAGATCCTACAACAAAATACTTCAAACTATTTCTATAGCTACCAAATTAAAAGTGTAATCTCTACAACCTAAAGAAAAGTAAAATAGCTCTTTTGAGTCTTGGCTCCAAGATGACAGAAAAAAAAGAAGAAACAATGGTCATGCTAAAAAGGGCCTGCGGGGAGGGGAGAGCTCAGCACAAACTGCACCCAGTGGGTGCCCAAGGACAAGGCCATTAAGGAGTCTGTGAAGGCTGCTGCTGTCAGGGCATATCCAAAGCAAGTGTCTTCAATGCTCACCCGCTTCCCAAGCTCTGAGTCAAACATTCATAGAAAGGCAGTCAGGAGTAGATGTCATGAAGTCCCGAAGGACCAAACACTCCCATCACAATTTAGAACTGCTAGTGCTGCACCATGACCTCCACCAAAGCCCATGTAAAGACATAAGGCTTTGGTGACAGAAGGAAAGAAGAAAAAATACTTTGGACAAATAAAATGTAAAGTAAGAAACTACATGTAATAATGAGTTTGGTAGTTTAATTTTAAAGAGAGGAATTATTATGATTTTATTATACAATAATTTGGCTTTACATTTTCTAGCAGAATATGTGGCAGTATGCTGAGTGGATGTAACAACTGTCAATAAAGTGCTGTTTAGCCAATCAGCTGGGCAGAAGAACAAGGAGTGGAAGGCGGGACCTCCTGGAGGAGAGTGAGGATTGTCAGTTGGGAGGAGAAAGACAGTTGACTGTGTAGGAGGACAAAGGGGAGAATGGCTGGAGGAGCATCTTAGTGGCAAATGCTTGGGGTATATATATTATATGTCAGTTTAGAGTCGTTTGTTTACCATAGTTTAGGAGAAGATTTGTGTTAGTTTAGATTCTGCCCAGCGTTGTGCTGGCAGCCTTGAAGTACGCTTCAGACTATGTGTCTTTTATTAGCAATTTTAGGCCAAACTAATACATTTTTAATGTAACAAGAATATGTCCAACATACAAAAACCAAAAAAGCTTTAAAGTCTTCTTGATGATCACATTGTTGGTAGGGATGCTGGCATTTCAACATAAGCAGAAAAGACACATGAGCATAAACTCTACACAGTAAATGTGTGGGCAGTGAGGGATGATGCCTGTGGTGGGAGGGTGGGGATTTGAGGCCAACCTAGACTACAAGCAAAACAGTGAGATTCTATAAACAAACAAACAAAATAGTAAATACTCTACAGTCGGAAACTGACATTTCAATGAAAACACTAACTTACTTATTTGTGCTTATCTTAACAAAACTATGAGGAAAACCCTAACACTGTAAACATCAGGCTGTGGTCACTGAGAACCTTCTGCCACTAAAAAGAACCAAGGTGCACTGAAGAAACTGCTGAATCTAGATTGGGGAAGAAATAGTAGCTAAGAATTATTAATGGTATTGTAAGAGAAAACCATTGTTATTATGAATAGATTCATTAAAAGGGCTAGCCTGTGATACATAGCAAGATCCTTTCTCAAAACAAAATAACCATGAATTCATAATGACACAAAAGAAAAACTAACCAGTCATGTAGATAAGACCCTAGGAAAAACTCTCATAATTGTGAAATCTGTTAACAAAGAATGAAACATGTACCCTGCTTTTGTTGTAGCAATGTAGCTAAAGATAATCAAATTATACATTATGGAAAACACTTAATACGTAAAAACTAGTTAACAGATGAAAAATGATGAATAAGATCAGAACTCCTGCTTATAGCCTCAGATGAAATACTGCATCTAGTCATGCCCCCCACCAGCCATTCAAACTGCTTGTGAAAAGATGCTGGGAGCAACTTATGATGGGCAAACACCTGACTCCATCAGGACACTTAACATCACAAAAAACACCAGGCAATTGACTGATATGATACATAAAAATCATCACAAAGAAATCACTCTTATGAAAAGTTAAGGCCCAACCTGAGCCAATTTTTTGGCTCTAATTGACAGTTTGTAGAGGGTGGGTGTTGTGGCACACGGCTTTTATCACAGCACTCAAGGAGGCAGAGGCAGGCAGAACACTGTGAGTTCAAGGCCAACCTGGTCTACAGACTAAGTCCAGAACAGCCAAGGATACATAGAGAGAGGAAAAAAAAAAAAAAAGTCCAGAAAACAGCCAATGACACTTAAGACAACTGGGATACAAATATTCTTCAACAAATAAACTGTAACAAAAATTTAAACCTACAGATCAAAAAGGAAATGAGACATTTTAGCTGAAAGTGATATATGAAGATTAGTGAAATGGGTCAGTGGGCAAAGTGTTCAACCCTGGAACCCAAACTCACATCCAGGTGGAAGGAGAGAACCAACTCCATGAAGTTGTGCTTTGACCTCCACATTCTCCATGGTGTGCATGTACACACACACATATATAAAATATTAATAAAAGTAATGTAGAAACCTTACATTCAAATCTAAAGTAAAATCAAACAAAAAAATCTGAGCGAATCAGAGAAATATGACAATAAATATTTGATATTAAAGAAGTTTATATGTAACATGTATTATAAGAAAATTAACTTTCTTCAATTATTAATTATATTTTAAAAAGCAAGTTCTTTATAAAAAAAGGCTTTTTTCTATCATTTAAAATATTTATAAACAAATATAAATATTAAAGTTATGAGGAATTTGCTATTTGCAATGGGAATACAAACTCCAGAAATAACCTTAATAAGACACGTTAAAATTAGAGAATCTGGCGGGTGGCACACATGTTTAGTGTCAGCACTTGGGAGGCAGAGGCAGGTGGATCTCTGAGTTCGAGGCCAGCCTGGTCTATAGAATGAGTCAGTTCCAAGACACCCAAGAAACCTTATCTGGAAAAAAAAAAAAGAAAAAAAAAAAAAAAAAGGTAGAGAATCTAAACCTCTAAACATTACAAAATAATATACTCATGAACTATTTGTGCACAGAAATGATCATATCATCAGCATAAAATACAACTACACATATACACAAATAAAATTTACAATAAATACACAAAATCCTAAACAATGGTCCCCCTATCTGTGAAACTGATAGTTTTTAATTTTTCAGATTTCTTCTGTCTTGATATGATGCAACTCTTGACAAAGTAGACTGCTGATGTCACTATGCTCATATCTGTCCCTGAAGCCTGAGTAACAGGACACTCAGAGGGTCTTACTCTAAACATTCACTTAAAACATGTCTTTTGGATTTGTGTCACAGAGTCCATGTACTGCCCAAGAGTCCTTTAATTCCTCCACGAGAAGGCCACATTGGGGCCAGACAGATGGTTCAGTGGGTAGGCTGACAAACCTACTGACCTGATGCTGTTCCCTGGAGATAAACAACTCCCTCAAGTTGTCTTCTGACCTTCATACAACACCATAATACATGTATAAAAGTGTACACGTGTGCACCCACACACATGCCAACTCACATGGACATGACATGCGTTAAAAAAAAAAAAGGACACCACTGATAACTAAGAAATCAATCAGCCGGGCGTGGTGGTGCATGCCTGTAATCCCAGCACTCGGGAGGCACAGGCAGGTGGATCGCTGTGAGTTCAAGGCCAGCCTGGTCTACAAAGAGTGTCCAGGGCAGCCAAGGCTACACACAGAAACCCTGTCTCAAAATACTAAAAGAAAAATAAATAAATAAATCAGTGAGATATATGTAAAAGAAATGGTGTGTGTACATGTATGTCAGTGACATGTCCCATTATGTAGCCCAGCCTGGCTCTAAACTTGAGATTCTTCTACCTCAGGCTCCTGAGTGCTGGGATAGCAGTGTGTGCTGCCATGCTTAGCACGACAATGGGATCTCTATGTAGGCAATAGTTAAAGGAGGTCACTAAGAAAACGACCTAGTGAAAACACCGCAGAAGGAAACAAGAAGCAGGAGCAGTATGGTTCCCAAAAAGCCAAAGCTGGATATAAAGTGTCACTCAACCGTGCTTCTCCCTTCTAGTGTGCATGTGACTTTAGTAAGTTAACCAAGTCTTCGCAGCCTGTCTCACTTGTGCTCATAGTAACAGTATCTCCTCCTTTGTGTAGAGTGAATAGTAGGAAGTGCCGATACAGCACTAGGAACCCTGCTAGTCACACAGCAACCATTAGTACTGTCAACCTTAGAATTATTGGGCAGAAATGGAAACAGTCAACCAAGATTTACGAGGCATCCATCACCTGCCAAGGTGGTACTGGGAAGTACTGAGAGAACAAAGACTTTTTTTAAAGGAAAAAACAAAAAGCATTTTGTTAACAAGATCTATCATAAAAAGATTTTAAGGCTACTTTACTTTCAATATCGTGTGTGTGTCCACGTGTACAGAGCCAGCAATCATGTACACTGTCTTCCTCTACCACTCACTCATTTTGCTGAGAATGGGTCACTCAGTAGAACTGGACCGCCCTGCCTGGCTAGACTGGCTGGGCAGAAGCCCAGGAGATCCTCCTGCCACTGACTCCTCAGCAGTGAACTTCAGACGAGCCACTGCTTATCCAACTGAGTCATCTCCAGTAACTAAGATTAAAATGTTTTCTTCTAGCTGAAAATGAAGCATTAAAAATATGTAATAAGTTTTTTCTAAGCCAGCACTCTGGAAGGATGAGGCTACGCTCAGCATGAACACCAAGATGATGAAGCCCAAAGGAGAGAGGCCGGACAAGTCTGAGACAGCATCTCTCAAGAGCTGCTCGAGCGGGAGGTGGACTCAGATCTAGGCACAGCACTCGGAACTCAACATCACTGCAGGCAAAGAAACTGAAGCTGGTGGTCAGAAAGCTATCATAATTTTTACACCAGTTCCTCAGTTGAAATCATTCCAGAAAACCCAAGTCCAGCTAGTTTATGAGTTGGAAAATACGTGTAGTGAGAAGCAAGTAGTACAGAGAACTAGCAGAAACTCCCAGAAGCTGCACCTGACAGCAGTCATGACGCCATCCTTGAGGGCTTGGTCATCCCAAGTGAAACTGTGGGTTAGACGATCCATGTGAAACTGGATGGTGGCCAGCTTGTAAAGGTTCATTTAGACAAGGCATAGTAGGACAACATGGAGCACCAAGGTTGAAACTTTTTCTGGTGTATATAAGAAGTTCATAGGCAAAGATGTTAATTTTGATGCCCATTATTTCAACTGTATGACTAAATAAAGTGTCACTCAGCTTTAAAAAAAAAAAAAAGTTATACGGCCAGCCTCTATATACATACAGTGTATGAACACAAAACGTCAATGCTAGCAATACCAGTAACAGTGGATTTTAAGCTGAAAGACTCAACACATATATGCAGAAGAGATAGTTATTATTGTTACTGAAGCAAGTGGAAAGTCTAGGTTAGAACCAAACGTGGGGCTGGCAGGATAGCTCAGCTGGAAAACGTTCTGCCTGCCACACCAAAGAACTCAGGTGCTGGGCTAGAGAGATGGCTCACCGGATGTCTGCTCTTCAAGAGGTCCTGAGTTCAATTCCTAGCACCCATATGGTAGCTCACAACCATCTATGCTCTCTCCTGGTGTGCAGGATAGAGCACTCCTACATGAAATTTAAAAAAAAACAAAAACAAAACAAAACTCAGATGCAATCCCATGAACCTATATGACAGGAGAAAAGTCATTCCTGCAAGCTGGCCTGTGACATGCATGCATGTGTGTGCACACACGAACAATAATAAAAGAATGAATAAAGAAATAAATAGAACTGTACAAATGAATCTATAACTGAAACACACATTTGAGCAAGTATCTACTATCCCTGTCCCAAGAGAAAGGTACCACCAGGATAGCAGTTACCAAGGTAACTAACCCCTGTGAGCTACATTAAAAGGCCCAAACAACAAGATCTAAGAGCACGCAGTGACACAAAGCTCCAAACACAAATGGTACCAACCAAAGGGCTTAGAGGATAGATTAAAAATAAGAGTCCACAAATAATGATATAATCTAAATATATAAACCCCAAATCATAAATGAAAGTTATTTCCATTTACCTGATTGCTTAGAATTTCTTTCTTTCCACTGAATATTTTTGCATTTGATCTGGTTTTGTCTCTCTTTGCGGAGTCGTTCTAATCTTTGAGCTTGAAAAGAAATATTATAACTATAAGTTTGTCAATGAAAGTTTACTATAAACAAAGACATAATTAACTACCTTTATATGAATAAAGATGTTTTATATTGCATATGGAGGGAGAAAGTCATAAAATTTTAAAGGTGGCACCCCTGAAAAGCAAATACCAACAAAAACATGAAAATATTCTTGATTTATAATTGAAATTAGAGGATATAAAACATTAATAGAGATCATAAAGATAGTATTAACATGGAAGAGAATAATAAAATGTGAAAACTTCTGTGATTAATATGACATTTCATTATATAAATCATTAATAACGGTCTTAAAGGAATTTTAATGCACAAATGAACTGAAGTGAATATTACATTACAGGAATAAAATTACTGTTATGAATTACTCTACCCGTTTCAAAAATTAAAGATAAATGAACTCAGACTAGACTATTAAAGTTTTAAATATAAAATCCTTTATCTAAAAATCATGAAAATTATAAAATGTCAAAGCTATATAAATTAGCATAGCTTTTCTTCAGTGGGCTCAAACAGTTTATAGGTAGTAAAATAAATGATTTGTATCTTTGTAACATTAGTCAAATCTTAAAAAGAACAATTTTTCTTTTAAAAACTTTCAGATGTACTGAAAAGATTAAAAACTAGATTCCTTGATCACCAACACAATCCAAAGTTTCAATTAACTGCTAGCACCTCATTGTTAACCAAAGAAATTTCAGCTTCGTGAGTCACCTAAAATTACACATTTGTAACTATCCTTCCAAAGCCAGTGGCTTGACACTTCAATAAAGGTCACCAGTATGTATCCATTAGCAACTGTGCTCAAGGCCACCACGGAGGAAAGTAAGAACTGGGGCTTCTGGCAAAGCTTGTTTTCTCTTGCTAATTTTCAACATCCTTCAGGCACACACACTGACAATAGAAAAATAGCTAAAATAAACTCTGTTTACAACCACTTTCAAGGTGGGAAACCATATATTCCTTCCTTAGCATTATGATAAAGCGACAGTGGAAATATTCTTGCCAGAAATTTTAACTATGCTGGCAAAAACATTCTTTTGTTTGTTTTTGTTTTCTTCTTTTCAAGACAGGTTTCTCTGTGTACCCATGGCTGGCTACACAGAGATTCTCTTGCCTCTGCCTCCCGCATTCTAGGATCAAAGGTGCGTACCACCACCACAGCCCTGGCTTGCAAAAAAGCATTCACTATATCTAACCAAATCCACTGAGGAAAACCATATTCCACTGTAATTAACAACTATGGAGAGCACAGCACAGTAATATCATAAAGCTCTCAGTGGGCAGCACCTTCCTGGTGAAATCTACCCACTCTGTCCCAGAAGATACCATCTCAGTGACTTGCAAGGATGTTCCAACTATAGCTCTGAGTATCAATGGCTCTAAATTATATACAAACTTTCACCCGAACCTCTAGATATAGGGAAGTGATATTAGGGCTTTTTGGTTTTTTTGTTTTGTTTTGTTTTACTTATTTTTTTGTGGGTTTTTTTGGGCGGGGGTTCTTTTGGTTTTTTGGTTTGGTTTGGTTTGGTTTTTTGAGACAAAGTTTCTTTTTGTAGCCCTGGCTGTCCTGGACTCACTTTGTAGACCAGGCTGGCCTTGAACTCACAGAGATCTGCCTGCCTCTGCCTCCCAAGTGCTGGGATTACAGGTGTGTGCCATCTTGCCCAGCAATATTATTTATTTTATCATAAGAGCAAACTATTCTTTTTAATGTCACAGACTGAACCAAACCCAACATCCATGTTTTTTTTTTCCACTGGGAGGTATGGTGTACCCAGCTCTGCCAGCAGACTCCCATGTTAACATTTTACCTTCGGGTCACGACAATAAACATTTTCAGCATTGCTCATCTCCTGCTACCCCCTTCCGTGGGATTAACAGCTCACTGCTGCTGATTCTATTTTTTGATGGTCTAAAAAACTGATCCTTGAAACACCCTGTCTCTCATATGTGTGCAGGTATGTGTGTGCCCTCTTCTGTCATGCAGCAGCCATACAAATAGAGCAATAAATAGATAAATAAATAGATAAATAGATAAATAAATCTTTTTTTTTTTTTTTTTTTTTTAAGGTTTTTCAAGACAGAGTTTCTCTGTTTAACAGTCCTTGGCTATCCTGGACTCCCTTTTGTAGAACTGGCTGGCCTTGAACTCACAGCAATCCACCTGCCTCTGCCTCCTGAGTGTGGAGATTAAAGGCATGCACCACCATACCCAGCCTGTAAATAAATCTTAAAAAAAAAAATTCTTTTTACCCTGGAATCTTCCTCCACAAAATTAACTTGAGACTGGGTGGCTCTAAGGTCTCAAAACAGGCCCACTGCCTTTTGTACATGTAACTTCAACCTACATACAGTTCTCCTGTCTACTTTCTCCAACAGCCCCATGCCAGAGGCTCTTCCACTGACACAGGATATGCTCAGCCACACTCTTCAACAAGACATACAGACTCACTCCCCAAGAAGCCTGTCCCAACACTGCCCATTGCCGCTCAGCTGATTACTAATCTGAAGCTAAGAAGACAGAGTTTACCTGTGTTTGAGCGTCTTCTAATACCAAAGTCCCAGCTTGAGGTAATATCGACAGACTGCGCGTACACGTAGCCCTGCATCTCACCACTGTTTCCCTGCACTTCTGACCCACTGTCTCCAGGCACTGATGGAGGATGAGTCTTCTCAAGGTCAACATCATGATCAATGAGAACCATCTCACACATTCCCGTGTCGTCACTGGTCACGTGTGACTGTCGAATATGAGCGAGAATGATAGTTGGATTGTCCAAGAAGGCCATCCTTTCTGTGGGCCAGTCTCTTTAAAAGGCTATTTTCTCCTCTTCATACTGTTTCACGGGCTCACCTACCTAGAAACATGATGCACACAGCAATATTTAAGAATCTGGCAGAAAATGGATGAATCATTTTTCAAACAAACTCAATGTAGTAAAATTCTACCTTGAAAAGCAACATTATCCCTGTACCCAGGAGCTTGAACAGGTTAAATCTAAACTGAAAGAAAGATTTTCAAGCACTAGGGCCTATGGCTTTCCTGCAAACAAATCATAGCAACACTCAATGAGTGTACTCAAAGCAAGGAACTGCCACTGGACCAGGCGTCGTCCCTCCCTCTCTCTCAGCTCCATGCACCTGTCCATGGTGCTGTGAGGGGGAGAGGAGTTTGCAAGGTGTTGTCAGGCAGTTTACAGTTCCATAGCTGTCAATTTAAAGGGGCAGGAAGCTTTCTAAGCTGCTATGAATTTTAGAAAAGTTTATCACCAAAGTAATTTTGCTTAATAAACTTTTTTGTTTTGTTTAAGATAATACTGTATTTTAAAATAAAACATATTAATCAAAATTGCCTTGCCACAAGATTAATTTCTTATTTTAGAAACCTAATTATAAGAACTGCTTCCTCAATCCTGTTAAAACTACATGTTAATGATGTTTATTCCAGGAACTACATAGAACTTTCTCAGTTGGCTGGAAATATTCAACAAAGAATAACACATACTGTGGCTAGAAAATAGACCCTAAACACCAAACTAGTTTTAAATCCCTAGAACCTACACAAAAATTGGGGTGTTTGGGGGCTGGAGAGATAGCTCAGCAGTTAAGAGCACTGGCTACTCTTCCAGAGGACCTGGGTTTGATTCCTAGCACCCACATGGAGGTTCACAACCATCTGTGACTACAGTTCAAGGGGATCTGACACTCTTTGACCTCTATAGGAATCCACTACACACATGGTACACATACATACAAGCAGGCAAACCACTCACACACCTTGTGGGACAGTAATCCCTAAGGATTAATGGGGCACGGGTTGAGGAGCATTTCAACGCTGTATACCTCATATGAGGACAACAGGCGCTGGCTCCCTCCTTGCACGGTATCAACCTCCATAGGAATTTACTGCCCTGACAGCTATCAGGCTTCACTCCTTGTTTGACTTTGTATGGTTTTCCCCCTTAGACCCCCAGGCCCTGAGTATGCAGATGAACTAACTTTCAACACCCCTGTTCTGACACAAACCTTGCCCTGGAGACCCTGCCTCCCTAGAGGCATAAAGCACCCCCCCAAAAAAAAACTGAACCCGTTCTCTAAAGCTGTTCCTGGGTGTGTGCGTTCTTTACTGGCCCACTCACTGCCGACCAAGGCCCTGTATTGCACCCACAGGCCCCAGCTAAGCTTCCCTCCCTCCAGTACAGCCTAGTGAGCGCAACAGGCTGGCTCTCCTGAGGGGGAGAAGCGGACACAGAGCAACAATACATAAAATCAAATAAATCTTAAAAATAAAATCTGTACGGAAGAATTGGCCTGTAACCTCAAAACTATGGTAGACAAGACAAGAGGATTACTGGGGCTTAGCCTAGCTCCAGATACAGTGAAAGATACTATTTGAAGGGAATAAAGCAGAGTTACACAGCAGAACAGTGTCCTCACCTGGCCTCGTATACATGGTCATAAGCACCTGAACACACATACAACACACACACACACACACACACACACACACACACACACACACACACTCGCACACAAATACCTACCATTGGGGCTGGGGATATAGTAGGATATGTGCCTAGCATGTGCAAGGCCCTGGGTTTGATTCTCAGTAGGAAGACAGAAAAAAGAAAAGAGAAGGAGAAAAAGCCAGGTATGGTAGTGCACACATGTAATCCCAGCACTCAGGGAGGCAGGGGCAGGCGGAGCTCTCTGAGTTCTGTAGGCCAGCCTGGTCTACAAAGTGAGTTCAGGACAGCAAGGCTACACAGAAAAACCTTGTCTCAAAATACAAAAAACGAGAGCGAGAGTGAGAGCGAGAGACAGACAGAGAAACAGAGAGACATAGACAGAGACAGAGAGACAGAGAGAGAATATGAGAATGAAAGACTTGCCATATATTTCTTCTAGAAAGGGAAGATCTAATGACATAAATGATGATAGCTAATTGGTATTTTAAACTTTTAAAACTTTTCCCTGGTAACACATCATTCTGCTGACATTATTTAGTACAGTGGTTTTCAACCTTCCTAACACTGAGATCCTTTAATACACTTCCTCATGTTGTAGTGACCTCCAACCATAAAATTATTTTTGTGGCTACTTCATAACTGTAGGTTTGCTACTACTATGAATTGTAATATAAATATTTCTGGAGATAAAGGTTTGCCAAAGGATTTATAACTCACAGGTTGAGAACTGCTGATCTAGTAGATCTTAAAGATATTGATATTATCAAATATTTAAATGAAGCACATTGCTAATCAATATAATTACACTAATATTTGCTCTTTCCTTTATATCCAGTTCATGGACTACTTCTCTCTCAAAGGCCAATGGGAAATGCAAAGCTAAGTACTACATGCCTGAACAAAACTATAAACAAAACACAGATCTCTTACACCTCTAATACCACACAAGTGTCACACATTTCTGAACTATCTGATCTCTTAAATGTTAAAATGCCAATGTGCCAATGAAATAATTATAAAATTTAGAGAGAGCACTTCAATTCCATTTGTAAAACTGAAGCCTTTTCTATAACCACGGAGGAAGCACCAACCATGGGCCACTTGTGCGGTCACTGCTGGCCACTGCAGGCTCTACTGAGGTATTCTTCCCTCCATGAAAGGCAGGCAGCAGCAGCTGCTGGCAAAGGGGCTGTGCCTTCCACCTCCACATGGTCTAGCTCTCCTGCAAAACTCAATGTCTACTGAGCATTCATGCACCAAAACCCAAAGAGCAAAGAAAAAGTACACTTAAGTACCCTCAACACAATAAAACCAAACCCTTCACTAGTAAAGCGAATTTGCTCCAGTGCAGCTTACAAAGAACAGACGCATGGGTTAAGTCCCTCTGAGGGGCACACCAGCTTCCAACTTCAGCCTTTGTTACAGTGGCTTCAGCACTCCCCAGCATCAGCAGACAGCCTCTCTGTTAAACTATATAACTTCGTGAGTCTGTGTAAACTGATCCACACCAGCTCTGAGGGAACTTCCACAGGACTTCCCTAGGAAACATTCTATTGGGATGACATTTCTGGGTTCCTATGAGGTGTTCCTTCAGTTCCACAGGACAAGAGTCTTAGCACCGCATCCCACTGGCAACAAGGCTGCTACACCGAGCAGATACTCAATACATGCCACTGTCCAGCTTCTAATGACTATCCAATTCTGCTGTCGAGATAAACCCTCTGAGCATGTCAAGTGTATGGTTAGAGAAGGGGTCACATTCCCTTAATACAGACAAGGGAGCTTCTCACCAATGTGCCCTTCAAACCTGCCACCCTGAGACACTGTCAACTTATGCCAACACTACTTCTTAGAAATACAACAGCTTTTAAATCTTTTAAGAGCAGTTAAATATATCACTTGAAGATACATTTGCTTTCTAAACCAGACATTTAGAAGAAAGATGAAATCAAGCCATTTTTCCTGTTCAATTATACAAAGAGCAAAAGAATTTTTCAGAACTAATATAGACAAGTGTCCTGAGACATTACACTCTCATTTATGACAGAAGGGAGTGAAAACAGGTACTTGCTGGGGAAACTTGGTAATGCTTATCAAAATATAAAAACATAAGCACTCTCTGAAACCCACTCTAGAACTGGCCCAGGGAAGTAACTGGACATAAATATTTATCTCAGAATTGCTTGGAATATCTACTGAAAATCTAAACGTAACCTAAACTTCCAAACAATCATGCATATGCCCTGACACATACATGCAATGGAATGCTGTGTAGTAGTTAAAAATATATGGAAGGGGTTGAAAACCATGAAGACCTAATTTCAAATCCCTAGCATCTATATAAAAAGCCAGGTATGGCCACATACACCTATGACTTTAGTGCTAGGGAGGACAGAGACAGAAAGATTGCTGGGGCTTGCTGGTACCAGCCTAGAGTCAGCTTCAGCCCTATCACAAGAGAATAAGGTAAGGCCACTTAATGTCTCTGGCCTCTGCATACATGGACCTACATGTATATATACCACACACAGACAAACACACAGACACACACAATTACAGGAAGAAAGAAAGAATGAGAGAGAGAGAGAAAAAAAAAAAAAAAACAAAGACAGAAAGACAGAAAGGAAATGTAGTAGCAAATAGACACTAATCTTAAAACCCAGGAAATGCTGATGCTTCAAATGGATGAAGAGGGCTAGAAAGATGGCTCAGCGGTTAAAAGCACTGACTGCCCTTCCGAGGTTCAATTCCAAGCACCCACACAGCAGCTCACAACTGTCTGAAACTCCAAGATCTGACACCCTCACATAGACACACATGCAGGCAAAACACCAATGCACATAAATTTTTTTAAATTGATGATGAGCTGGGCATGGTGGCGCACACCTGTAATTCTAGCACTGAGGAGGCAGTTGCAGGTGGATCTCTGAGAGTTTGAGGCCAGCCTGGTCTACAAAGCAAGTCCAGGACAGTCAAGGATACACAGAGAAACCCTGTCTCAAAAACAAACAAACAAAGAATGATGATGCTTAGAGACATTATAACTGAGTGAAATGAGTCGCAAAGAACATGTATTCATATGGCTCACCTAGAGCACACATCATTTCATAAGACAGAAAGGGCATTGGGAGCTGCCAATGGCCGGAGGAAGGAGGACTGGGAGGACTGGACAGCTGTTTAGTACTGCTTTCAGTCTAGAAGATGAAAAATTCTTGAGATGGGTGGTGGTGATGGCTGCAAACCAATGTGAGTGTACATAATGCCACTGAACTGTATACTGAAAAGCATTTAAAATGATAAATTTCATGCTGCATATATTTTACTACAATTGAAAATCTCATTTTAGAGCCGATGTAGTGGCGCACACCTTTAATCCCAGTATTCATGAGTCAGAGGCAAGAGGATCTTTATGATTTCAGTGCCAGCCTGGTCTACATGGCGAGTCCAGGACAACCAAGGCTACATAGAAAAACCAAAAAAAAAAGAAAAAAGAAATTATTTAAAAAATTTTAATAGCATATGACCGTATAGTCACAGACCTAGGGGAGGGTAATAGGGTGAAAGTGGGAGGGAAGGAGAAATGGGAGGATACAAGTGATGGGATAACAATTTAGTTGTAATCTGAATAAATTAATGAAAAATTTTTTTTTAAATCTGGGAAACACTAAGGAAAACAAAATTAACCAGTTTTGTCTGAATTTCAATTACAAAATATTGTGTTTTTTTACATTGCTGTGAATGTGAAAGAGACTGGAAGTAGAACCCAGGGCTTCACAAACACTAAGCCGCCTGGCTATATACCCCAAGCCACTTTCTCCCACTTTTTACTTCCAGATTCTTTAAAGTGTTGTAGCTGGGTGTGGTGGTACACGCCTTTAATCCCAGCACCTGGGAGGCAGAGGTGGATCTCTGTGAGTTCAGGACAGCCAGGGCTCTGTTATACAGACAAACCCTGTGAAGAAGGAAGAAGGAAGAAGAAGGAGGAGAAGGAGAAGGAGAAGGAGAACGAGAAGGAGGAGGAGGAGGAGGAGGAGGAGGAGGAGGAGGAGGAGAAGAAGAAGAAGAAGAAGAAGAAGAAGAAGAAGAAGAAGAAGAAGAAGAAGAAGA
>OU015750.1:11150430-11180545 GCA_907169655.1 Acomys percivali | reverse complement strand
GAAGAAGAAGAAGAAGAAGAAGAAGAAGAAGAAGAAGAAGAAGAAGACGGCTGCGGCATATTTGTTTACAAAAAAAAATGTAAGTAACAGGGATCTACGCAGAGTGAAGACAATACCTAAATGACAAGAGTTATTTCGTTTCCTTTTGAAACAGGGTCTCATATAGGCCAGCGTGGCCTAAAACTTGCTCTGTGACTAGCCTTAATCTCCTGGCCCTCCAGCTCCACCTTGCATGTGTTGGGTTACATGTGTGTATTACCACTCCCAGTTTTAAAAACTGAGAAGTAATTTTAATGTATGAAGTTGGCCTCCTTATAAAAAGATATTCAGTACATATCTGCTTAGTTCCTACTACTCCATTTAAAAAGGGCCCTGGGGTAACATGGTACTACACACTGCTCCTCACACCTGTTTATGGTCATTAATAATCACAGAACCTGCAGGTGGTTAACTTAGGACATGGTCTAAACATGGCAATAATTTTTTAGCAGATTCTGATGAATATCAGGTCTAAAAAAATCTTTTTTAAGTTTAGGATCTAATTCTGTGGCCCAAGCTGGCCTCAAACTCAAAGCAATCCTCCTGTCTCAATTTCCTGGGTAGTAGATTATAGGCATAAGCAGCCGCACCCAGCTCTGAATATTCTTTAATAAGAACTTCTTACACACGAGCTCCCAAGCTTTATTGGCAATGGTTTACAGAAAGGCATGAGATGCAGCTTGACAAAACATACATGCAGAGCTGGGGCAGCGATTCAGGATAAAATAGTATGTATCCATGGGACTTTGTTCATCTGCTGTAGATGGGCCACAGAACTCCAGAGCTGCAAAAGCTAAAATTATTCTATCCTTTTTTTTGTTTTTGTTTTTTGAGACAGAGTTTCTCTGTTTAGCCTTGGCTGTCCTAGACTCACTTTTGTAGACCAGGCTGGCCTCAAACTCACAGCGATTGATCAGCCTGCCTCTGCCTCCTGTGTGTTGGAATTAAAGGCGTTCACCACCATGCCCAGCCTATTCTATCCTTTTTACATGAATTAATTTGTATGACCATCAAAACAACCTTTTTAGATATCTGCTATCATCAGGTGTAATAACGCACACCTTTAATCCCAGCACTCGGGAGGTAGAGGCAGGTGGATGGCTGTGAATTCAAGGGCAGCCTGGTCTACAGAGCAAGTCCGGGACAGTCAAGGCTACACAGAGAAACCCTGTCTCAAAAATTAAAAATAAAAATAAATAAAAAAAATAAAAGATGGGCTGGAGAGATGGCTCAGAGGTTAAGGACACTGACTGCTCTTCCAGTGGTCTTGAGTTCAGTTCCCAGCAACCACATGGTGGCTCACAACCATCTATAATGTGATCTGGTGCCCTCTTCTGGCCTGCAGGTGTACATGCAGGCAGAGCACTGTATGCATGATGATAAATAAATAATAAATCTAAAAAAAATAAAAAATAAAAAAATAAAAGAGAAAAGAGAAGGAAAAAAACAAAGACCAAAAACAAACAAACAACAACAAAAAACCCAACACACAGAAAAAAAAAAACAAAACGGTTAAGACACTTGTCCTATTGATGGTGCCACAGCCTCACTGCAAAGACTCAAAACAGTCACCATAAACCCCATTGTGCTATTTGGGTTCTGAGGCCTGAGAGAAATTTCTTCCCTGGATCTTTAGAAAAGCTTTAAGACACAAAAGTGCTCAGCTGTAAATAAAACCCTTAGTTACTCTGCTGATGCTACAGTAAGTTTTTTACAAGGGGAGGGGGGGGGAGGGAGCAGAACCTGTAACAATTGTTGAAAAAATAAAAAGAAGGAAAATAATTTACAAATTTTCCCACATGACAAGAATATAAGAGCTCATCTGCTTTTGACTCTTTGAAACCAAAGAGTATGTATTACTTTACATATCAAGTTAGGTCTAAATACATTGTCTGCTTGGCTGATGTGCTGCAATGCTGGGGATCAACCCCAGGAACCCTCCGCAGGCTGGGCAAGCACTCTACCACCAGCTACACCTCCAACCCCACATCAAGGACATTTTTGAAAATCCTACTCATTTCTGCAACCTCAGCTATAAATCCACAGCTAAACTACTTTACCTTTCTTCAAATAATTAATCATAAGCATTGACCCCTCCTTGTGCTCTTCACTCCCTAGGGACCTGCAAGCAGCATTACATCTAAATGCTTGTGTCCAAGCCCATGCTTCCCAAGAACCCCCATGCCCTTTCCTTTCAAGCACCACACTCGCTGCTCTCTACCAGCAGACTAGCAGCCCTCACCTGCAATCTATGAAAACCTGTCTGAATAAGCAACAGCCTGAGGCTTCTCAAAGGTCTGCAAACTCCCAATCAAAAATTACTGCTGCCCCATCAATGTGTCATATAAATGCTGGCATGTTAATTGTGTATTTATAAGATTGTTAATGGTTAGTTAATTTACCTCCCACACTATTATTGTACTTGAAATGATTTAACGTCTGCTAAGGGAGTTAACAACATGTAACAGCAGATGTGAGATTTTTCCACACTGTACCCTGACTTGCCACTGTTAGTCTTAGGCACGATAACCTGATTCCCATAGAGAAGTTCTTAACACAGACTAACAAAAGCAGTCTCACTTATCTACCATGCTGCAGGATGGTCACAAGTTAAGAAAACAAAGCCCTGTCATTATACATGAAGTTTTCCATTCACAGAAACCAACAGATTACATTTGACTGTAATCAACATTCTCTGATCTGATTAAAGTTCAGAATGCACTCCTCCTGGCACTTGAAAATAACTGAATGACTATTAAAATAAAATGTGGTTTATTGCTTCTAAACTTCCTTCTCTAACTCTCTCCACTGTAACTCTAAATTAAGCCTTCATCTGTTTTTCAGACTAGCAAAAATAGCTTTTTTAATTTGTTCTGGGAGCCAGGCACAGTGGCAAACTCCTGCAATCCCAATACTCAGGGAGACAGAGGCAGGAGGATCTCTGTGAGTTCCAGGCCAGCCTGGTCTACAAAGTGAGTCCAGGACAGCCAGGGCTACACAGAGAAAGCCTGTCTCAAAAACAAAAAGCAAAAAACAAAAAACAAAAACAAAACTTAACAAAACAACAAAAAAAAAATTGTTCTGGGAAGTCAAACCTTCTCCGTGTGACTATGGCCAACTATAGTGCACAGTAACAACAATAACATGTATTTGGAGTTTTCTTTATCCTCCTCTGTCTTTGTTTCCATACTTTGAGTAAAAGAATTTAAGATAATAAAAACAACAGCTGCAGCAAAGAAATGCCTGCATGTACTCTTGAATGAGATTTCTTCACTAGACATCATCTTTAGAGGGAGACCAGGACTCTGCAAGAGTGTACTGTTCTGCCACAAGCTAACAGTGTCAGCACAGGCACTCTCCCACACAAGCTGGACAAGAACTCAGTGCAATGTATACACCAACTCCCCAATGACTGTGTGTTTTCTAAGAATCAGCTAAATCCCAGAAGGAAGTGGCAGCATTTTAAGGATGGCTGGGCTTTGCTTAGGCAGAAACACAAGGAGGGTAGTGACAGACAACTCCTGCTGGGCTGTTCCCATGAGCACTGCTTATTACTTAGCATGTCACAGCCAGACTAGAATGAACTACATCTTTGTTTGGTAGTTTTGTTTTGCTTTTTAAACTAAGCCTTAAAGGAATTAAATAGTTTACAGGGCACATGGCAGCTTATATCTTCATGCAGCTCCTCACATCAACCCAATCAGTTGGAGTCCACTACCCTGTCCTTAAATCTGGGCTCACATTATGTTTGGCACTGATTAAATGTAGTGTACATGGAATTTCAAAATCTTGGCCTTTAGATGCCTGGCTTTGGACTACTCCCCAAACATTATCAAAAGAAAAGCTGTGTGCATTATACATATATGTAGGTGTATGTGCAGGTGCATGATTGTCTCTGTGGAGGTTACAGCTGGATGCTGAGTGTTTTCCTCAATCACTCTCCACCCTATTTTCTGAGGCAGGGTCTCTCTCTCTGAACCTAACGTGAAATAATCCAGCTACACTGTCTGGCCAACGAGCTTCAGGGACCCACCTGTGTCCACCATTATAGCGCTGGGATTACAAGTGCACCTCATGCACCCAGCTTTCATACAAGTTGTGGGAATCTGAACTTAGGTCTTCATGCTTACATGGCAAGCATTTCACCAACTGAGCCATCTCCACAGATCCCCAAGTGTGTGTGCACATGCGAGGTGCTAGGCAAAAACTACTACTAAGCTATATCCACAGCCTCAAGAATCTTGGTTTGTTTTTGGTTTTTCAGTTTTGTTTTGGAGGGGTTTCTCTGTGCTGCCTTGGCTATCCTGGACTCACTCTGTAGGCCAGGCTGGCCTTGAAGTCAGAGATCCTCCTGCCTCTGCCTCCAGAGTGCTGAGATTAAAGGCTAGGCCAGGCACTACTAGAGCAAGGTGTGGTAAATCTGCACTTGGGAGGTGGTGGCATCAGGACCAGAAATTCAAAGTCATCCTAAGCTACACTGTAGGTTCAAGGCAATCTAGAGTAAAATAAATACATAAATAAAGGAACAAACAAACAAACAAAAAACCACCATGGGGCTGAAGAGGTGGCTCTCAATGGTTAACAGCACAAACTGCTCTTGCAAGAACCAGAGTTTTGTTCCCAGCACACAGAAAGTAGCTACAATTGCTCCAACTCCGAAGGGTCCTCCAGTCAATTCTGGTCTCCTCTGCCACTAGCACTTCTGTGCACATACTCCCACTACACACACATTTACTTAATTAAAATAATAAGTCTTTAGAAAAAAATTACCAAAATTGATAGCCCGGAAAAATGTGCAATGTTTGTTTCCCAGAACACACAGGGATTTTCTTAAACCCCAGTATCAAAGGTCTGGGAGAAAACTGGCTTTAGTGTCGTTCTTTCTCAATGAACAACTCAAAATCAAAATTCTGTCTATAGATGTTCCTGATGACAAGGACAAAGAACGTAAACACTAATCTCTGAGTAATGATTAATACATAAATCATCTATGAAATGCCAAACCCAAGTTAGACTACAGCACTTCCAGGGTCCTGAAATAATGTTTATTAACTAGCAATAGCAGTAGCACTTCAGACAGCCTAACCACACACCACTCTCAAAGCTCCAAACCTGACACAATTTCAGCAGTTACAAGAAATCTGCCAGTTTCCTGCAACATAGCCCTAAATTATTTTTTCTAATAGGTGTTCTCTGTCTGACATAAGAGGCTTGATTGACAGTTGTAAAAATAAATAATTTGAGGTTTTACAATAAGATCGCTGGTAAAAATGTTTATAGTTTTATCTAGAGGGAAGATACAAATAATGTCAAAGCAACTAGACTGTTTTCAAAGGAAAAGCACTGGTAAGGCTTATACTGTAAGCACTACTCATTTGCCTACCAAGTACTCACTCAGACTTCACTCAATTGATTAGTGTTACAAAGCACTGACTATGTGTCAGGCACCAGGGACAGAGACTAAAGAGAAATAACAGACTTGACCACTGTCCTTATGAAGTAGGTTTATGGGGGAAACAGAACACTAGGACAGCTGCAGAAAGTCTGGCCTCTTTGCATCCTCCACCCCTTTGTTGTATAGCTACCCCTTTTCTTGAATACAGATGGGACCTTACAGGCTACAGTCAAAAAAACAGGGCAAAGGTGAGAAAACAGCCAGGCATGGTGACTATGTCTGTAATTCCAGCACTCAGGAAGCAGAGGCAGACACATCTCTGTCAGTTCGAGGCCAGCCTGCTCTACAAAGCAAGTCCAGGACAGCCCAAGCTACACAGAGAAACCCTGTCTCGGAAAAAAAAGGTGTGAAATGCACAATCCCTTGATGACATTCTGTCACGTGAGACTTCTTAGCCAAGTTAAGAGGGAAATGGTCAAAGAGTCCCAAGGGCTTCAAAGAGGCAAGTGGTGGTGTTCAGAAGCACACAAGGACCAAGGGTTAAGCCATTAGCTAAACAGAACAGGGCCCTCAGCCATGAGTAGTGCATCCTGCCAACAACCTAAGACACTCAGAAGCTCATCACCAACTACCATCTTCCTTTCAACCTTTTGAAATCATGGGAAGGAACCCAGCTGGAGCTCGTACTGCTTGCTGTAAACCATAAGGCCAAGGTGATCTGTCATGCATAAACCTAAAGGCCTCCACGTACAGCATGGAGGGCTCTCTACAAGCTGGTTTCACTATCAGCCCTTCTCCCCTCCACCTCCCGCAACTCTTAGGGAAATTTGGTGTATCTTCTGGTCTCTGGTCATGTTTGAGATGTGTTCTACTCCAACACAGCCAACCATTCTCTTCAGTCCAACACAAACATCTCACCCCTTGCAAACTCTTCTCTGAATCCCAGGCCCAAGTGGTTTTACAGGCATTTTATTTCTGCTTTCATTAGTCAGTTGTAGAAATGTCGTTTGTAAGACACTGTCTGCTCCAAACTGTTTGATCTAACTCTTGATTTAGTAAGGTAGTTATTTTATGATGGTAGGAATCTTTCTCTCCTTAAGTCATTTGCTCAAGACTCAACAGGGGCAATGGTATCAGACATTTGGCAATGTCTGGAGACACCTCTGGTTGTCACACTGGGAATGAGCGCTACTAACATGGATGAATGCATCCACAACGAAGAACTGTACCACCAAAATGTCAGTATTGACAATGCTGCGGCCAAGAAATCCTAATATGTGACTTGAAAAGACATCTGTGGTCATTTCTAATCCCTCAGAATTGTTTCTGAGTAAACCAACAACTTTGCTACAAAAATCTATACTCAAACCTTCTGCAATCTGCTAGGTGGTGGTGGTGCACACCTGTAATCCCAGCCACTCTGGAGGAAGAGGCAGACGGATCTCTATCTATTCAAGGCCAGCCTGGTCTACAGAAGAAGTTCCAAGAAAGCCAGGGCTACCCAGAGAAACCCTGGGGCAGGAGAGTGTGGGGGGTACAAAAAGAAAAAACAAACAAAAACCTTCTATAATCTAAACAAATCCCATCACTAATTTCAGTACCTATTACCAACTCCTGCCATCTCTGTTCTGATAGTTTAAATACTAAGGAGACCTACAGCTCAAGTCACTGCTATACAAACAAACTGTAGTTCAGGCATGACACCCTTTAATCCCAACACTAGGGAGGCAGAGGCAGGCAGAGCTCTCTGTGAGTTCAAGGCCAAATCTGGTCTAAGCAGAGAGTTCAAGGACAGCCAGAACTATAGTGAGACCTTGTCTTTAAAATTATATACATATATACACACACATACACATATATATACATATATGTATATATATGCAAGAGTATGTTAATGGGTTGGTGAGTACTCACTTTGATGCATGGGTTAGATCCCCACACTGCATAAATCAGACATAGTGGTATATATACTCATAATCACTTGGGAGGTGAATGCCAGAGAGTCAGAAGTTCAAGGCCATCATCAACACATAGCAAGTTCACAGCATTTAGACTACAGGAGACCATTATAAAACAAAACAAAAGCCAGGTGGTGATGACACAAACCTTTAATCCCAACACTTGGGAGGCAGAGGCAAGCAGATCTCTGTGAGTTTGAAGGGAGATCCAGGACAACCAAGGCTACACAGAGAAACCCTGTCTTGAAAAACAAAAACAAAATTAAAATAAAACAAACAACAACCACAAGTTGCATTTGCTCATCCTTATACTATGAAATCTGTCTGCCTGGCTGGGAAAATGGCTCAGTTGATAAAGTATTTTAAAGACTCATCATACAATAATGAAGAACTGGGAGCATGCCTGTCCTCTCAGCACTGGGGAGGCGGGATCATGAGGATTTACGACATGGCTGGCTTGCCCATATAACTGAATGTGTGAGCCTAGGTTTAATGAGGGCGGGGTGGGGGTGGGGGTGTGAGGGAAATGACGACAACACCCAACATTCTTCACACACAAGTGCACTTCTTCACTTGGGTGCTCTTACTCTTACTCACTATTCAAAAATCCAGCTCGACAGTCAGTTCTTTTAGGAACTTCCTAATGAATCCCAGGTTACCTGTTCCTTTACATTTCCATTGCACTGCCTGGCCCATGTACCCATAACAGTAACTGAGGACTGAATGGGTGCATTCAGCAACTAGGCACTGGACAGCAGCAACTATGCTGACATCCTCCAGGCACTCCTCTAGATACAGAACACGCGGTGTGCATACACAGCCACAGTTCTGACTTCATGGAGCGTCTGTTCTAATGAGTGCAGACAACCAAACACGTGCACTACGGCAGCTAGAAGCATTGTGGAGCAAAGCACAGGGGAACGAGCCACGTTAGATGCAGTACTGGGTTGTAACTGCAAAAAAAAAAAAAAAAAAAAAAGCACAGGAACAGGCCACTGGGATGCTTCCTACTCACCATCTAAGGCAAGACAGGAAAAGCCACATGCATGGGAACATTTGAGGGAAGAGAGCCGCCCGGCTAGAGGCTTTGGGGACATGCCTGCCACAATTCAAGATGGGAACAAGCAGCACAGGGTAAGATCTGGAAGAACATATTCCAAGGCCTTGTCCCTTTACTCCAAAAAATAGAAGACGTCACCAGAGGCTTGTGAAAAGAACAGTGTGATAGGCTCTAACACACATTAAAGGAATCTCTCTGGGGCTGGTAAGATGGCTCAGCAAGCAAGGGGGCTTGCCACCAAAACTGACAACCAAGACTGACATGTTTGAAAGAGGTAACACCCTCAAGTTGTCCTAGACCTCCACATGAGCACTATGGCATTATGGACTGCTGAGGAAACCTGAATTCCAGCTCCCCAACTATCAGAGGCCTAACTGTGTGATTTGGAGAAGCCACTTCTCTTATTCACAAAACTAACATAAATTCTACTATTACTCATGTTTTATAGGTCAATAGACTGAGGCACAAACTTGCCAAAGACCACACAAGTAAGAGAAGGTACCATGATAAAGCTCAGGCAGACTGGCTCCTGCACTCTACCCTGAAACCACACATTCTACACCTAGTCCACTCACCACACTCTAGAACGCAATGCACACACACATCTAAGTAAGGGTACAAACATCTGTCCTTCCCACCACATGCTGGGAGTCAGGGTAACAAGTGCTCAGCTGCAGTCCCTATCTGAAAGGGTTAGAGTCAGACAAGGCAGAAAACACAAGACTGTAAATGGTCACCATAGCATGAGAACCACATTGGAGGACTCTAACAGTGTGCTACAGAAACAGCCAACACACAGCTAAATGAAATTAGGTCCTCAGACAAGCCTTCCCAAGACATCAGTGTGGCCGAGACAACAAAGGTCATCACTTCCAACTTACCTGCCTCAAGAATAATGGCGCAAGAGTGGCACTGCTCTGTAATGCAGGTTCCTTGATCAAAAAGTTTACAATAAAGTCCCCTTCAGTTCTCTATTATGGACTTCAAACTAACATCAGGTCATCTAGGAGTTGAACTGGTGTGGAATCAAACACAGGATCCTCGTTATGAGACAAGTCAAGGGAAGGGAGGAGGCTGAGAAAGTCAGCAGGAGAGGCAGGTCCGAGAGGCTGAGAACAATCAAGCATTAAACTACTTGGGTCCAAATGTGGACCTGGACACTCACTCACTATAGGGCCTATGGAGAGTAACAATTTCTGTGTCTATTCTCTCATCTGGGAGTCATTCTGATGGCCACTCAGAGCTGTAAACTGACTAACGGACTGAATGTTATGTGCTTGAGGGTGCCTACTAGTACTGTTGCTATTATTCCCTGGTCTATGATTAATCTACAAAGAAAGAAGTTGGATTGTTAAAAGACAGGCCTAGCAGCAACCTTCAACACAGCCTAATACTGAGGCAAGAAACAGCAGAACACATGTTAACTATAACTACAGAGAGTTCAAAGTTGCTGATTAGATTAACATTTCAGAGATTATGGCAGTCACACAGAAGATCAACCCATGGGCAAGACAGAAGCTGTTTGTGAAGCTGTGACAATAGCCCAAGAAAAGAGGATGATGTCTCAAAGCAGTAAAACATTTCCATAAATTCAAGAAGTATTCCAGAGATAAAAAGTGTGAGAGCATTCAGGCGCGGTGGCAAACGCCTGTAATCCCAGAACTAAGGGAGGCAGAGGCAGGCGGATCTCTGTGAGTTCAAGGCCAGGCCAGTCTACAACAGGTCTAGGACTACCAGGACTACAAGAGAAAGCCTTCCTCAAAAAAAAAAAAAAAAAGTGGGAGAGCTTGGTGACTGAGGGAATGTAGAAAGAGACATTCACATTGGCTTAGCAGGTAAAGATACTTGCTATCAAGACTGAACTTACATAGTGAAAGTAGAACTGATGCCTGAATGTTGCTTACAGACCTCTGTGTATGTGACACACAAAGTTTCTTAAAGCGTGTTAACAAGAACAGGTTGCCAGGCAAGGGAGAGGGAGGGAGGGGGAGAGTAGGGGTGCAGATAATGAGTCATTTTCAGACACAATCAACTTGAGTATGGATTACCCAAAAAGATCAGCAAGAGTCACACTCATACTTGTGACACTTGTTCTTTGGAGGCAGAGGCAGGTTATAAACTCAAGAGCAACTTGGGCTATACAGCTACACTGTTGAAGAGAAACGAGAGACATACCTGGAGCTCTGGAGAAAACTCTGAGTAAATCTGGAAGACATCAACATACGTGTGACAGATGAAGCCATAGGTGTGAATGAGCTTGCCCAGGGAGCATGGATGGCAAGAAAGCCCAAGAAACAGCAACAGTTTAAAGGTAGGCTCATAAGCATGAAGCCCTACAAAGAAAACCCAGAAGCTGTATTAGAGACAGAGAGAGACAGACAGAGAAACAAAGACTGAGACAGAGGCAGAGTAAGAGACAGACAGGCAGACTAGTGCACACATGCACACACAGACAGACACACACACACACACACACACATATACAACACACACACACACACACACACACACGCCTGTATTCAAGCATGCTGCATAAATTCCCAAATTCTAAGCAGTTCCTTTCTTCCCTAGCTCAGAAGCTCCCACTGCTTGCAGTAAGAAGCTCCCGCTGGATCACCAGTCCTTGTGAGGAAAGCACAAAGAACCTTCTTTGACCTCCATCACTGTCTAATAGGGCCTGGTAAAGATGTGCTGGGAGTGTACACACAATACAGCCACTTTGGGAGACAACTGGACAGAGCCTCACAATGCTTATAAACATGGGGCTACCATGTGCACCAGCAGGCTCAAAATACACCTTAAAGAACTGAACATAACATGTTCACACACGAGTCTGTACACAAATGTGCAAACTAGTATAATAGCCAAAGGTAAAAATAACCAAAAAGTCCAGCTGGTGAGTGGACAAACAAGGATGGACTATCACCTGATCAGAAAGGGGGATGAAGTATGCTCTTAGCTATTTCAACATCTTACTAAGCAAAATGACCCACATATGAAAGGCCACTGATTACAATTCCATTTCTATAAAAGGCTGAAAATAAGCAAAGCCACAGAAATGCAAAGTAGAAGAGTAAATGTTAGGAGCCAGGGGCAAAAGGCTGGGGTCTGACTGTTCTAAACACATTATGTGTGTTGGTCAGAAAGCTCACTAAATCGGTACACTGGAAAAGAAAGGGCTACAATGAGGAAAGCTAGAATCCATGCTATACCTGTGGTGGTTTGAATAAAAACAGCCCCCATAGGCCCACCGGGCGTGGCACTATTAAGAGAGGAGGTATGGCCTTGTTGGAGAAGTGTGTCACTGGGGGTGGGCTTTGAGGTTTCAGAAGCTCAAGCCAGGCCCAGTGTCTCTCTCTTCCTGCTGCCTGCCAATGCAGAATAGAACTCTGAGCTCCTTCTCCAGCCATGCTTCCCACCATGATGATAAAGGACTAAACCTCTGAACTGTAAGCCAGCCCCAATTAAAGGTTCTCCTTCTAAGAGTTGCCATGGCCTTGGAGTCTCTTTACAGCAATAGAGCCTCTAAGACAACAGTCTAGATTTCCTCTAGCTCAAAGACCAGAAGTATCCACAACGTCCTATGCTGAAATAACAAGAGTAATCAAAAACATTTAAACAACCTGTAACATAAGCTGGTGCCATCAAACTGGAGGAAGTCACTGAGGCAGAACACAAGGCTCCACGTCTTCTTCCCCGGAAGAAGGGAGCTGTGAAGTTCAACAGTGTGAAGATGGCTCACCAAAATTTCCAGCGAAGAGTGACTACCCCACGCCCAAACCCCTGGAGTATCTCGTCCTCTCAAGGAGAAATGCCCGCGTGCTGAAGCATCAGTACTCTGGCCTAGGAAGCCAAGAGAGGGGACCTACCATATGTGAGCAGCCTACTGAGCTGCCAGTCCTTGGGAGCAATTCCATTTGTAATAATCAAGATGACAGAAAGAAACAAAAAAGCCAAAGGGGTAAAAGAAATGTTATAGCTGAGCGTGGTGGCACACGCCTGTAATCCTAGCACTCGGAGGTAGAAGCAGGCGGATCTCTGTGAGTTCCAGGCCAGCCTGGCCTACATAGTGAGTCCAGAACAGCCAAGGCTACACAGAGAAACCCCGTCTCAAAAAACCAAAAAGAGTCAAAGTCGCATTAAGAAAACAAAAAAGCTGTGCATGGAAGCCCAGTAGCCAGGAGCTATGGAAAGTGTAGTTTCTCTGGACCTGCCAAACTCACAAAGCTGCTGCCCAGTATAGGGCCCAAAACCAACTCAAATGGCCATAATCTTCTCAGCTCACCTGGAAGAAAATCAGCTGCCAGTATTGTTTACTTGGGGTCAAAACAGAAATAAGACTCAGGTCTCATATCTATGAAACACTTAGACTCACAGCCTCAAATATACATAAAAGTACAAAGAATGGTCTATCAAACGCGGAGCCACTCCTTCCTTTCCCTGGATCCTAAAGGCATTTAATCAGAATCCTGTGCATTCTAGCTCTTCTCTCTCAAGAACTCATCCATATCTCATTATTTCAAAAACCTAAACAAGCCACAGCCTGGCCTAAGCTATTCAAATTGTTTCCTACCTGGTCCTCACTGGTGTCTCACTGACTTCCCAAACTCGTTCATAGGCCTGAACTTGCCTACTGCCTTAACGCCTTCTATTCCACCCATACTGAACTTAGTTCTTACCACCCTTGAACAAAAACTTCAAACAGGCAGGTGGATCTCTGTGAGCTCCGAGTCAGCATGGTCTATATAGTGAGTTCCAGGCCAGCCAAGGCTACACAGAAAGACCCTATGTATTCTTTTCTGAGAAAAGAGAAAGGAAAACGCAGCAGCTAACCTACCACTTAGAGCAGTGTTTCTTAACCTGTGGCTCTAGTGGTCCAATGACCCCTTTCACAGGGGGATAACTAAGACCATCTGCATACCAGTATTTACTTGCATATGGTTCATAACAAATGCAAAATTACAGATATGAAGTAGCAATAAAAATAATTCTATGGGTGGGGTCACCACACCATGAGGAACTGTATTAAAGGGTCGCAGCATTAGGAAGGCTGAGAACCACTGGCTTAGAGGAAGGGGTTCTGAACTGGGAAGGTAGGGAAGGCATCTGTAATACCAACTATAGCCACAACTCTGAGAGAGGAAGTAATGGCCCTGGCCCCTGAACAGAAAAACTACACCACATAATCCACATACCAATGCAAGGTTACAATGAAATACTTCAAATTTCAGAAGGATTCAGGCCAAAGAATGGTATGAGAACATCCCCAGCTCAGACCAAGAGACAGAAGGTACAAATGAACTAAAGCCTGGCTCATGACTAAGAAGTAGATATACTTACTCTCATGCCCGTGAGCAAGCTTCAGTTTCTGGACTGCAGTCAGGTACAAATGAAAGTAGTGCATCATTCCATACAACTAAAGCAATGCCTTCACCTAGTGTAGGGCACACACGTGTCACATTTCACATTCAGATTTTCCATTTTGGATTTTATTGCAACAAGCTGAAGTCTTAGGTGTTTTTTGCCTGTGGTAATACAAGTTCCATCAATTCAGAGTTTGTACAGTCTCCTTTTGGCCGCGGCTGTTCTTTAGTTCTATGCATGCCTCAGCTAAGCGACTTCAACCGACCTATCAAAGCTTCATTAACTTGTAAACAAACTGTTCCTCACATAAACTCAATTGCTCCGCATAAGATCTTAAGCAAATAAATAAGTACGAAACAGGCAGAGATTATGAATTAGGGCAGACAAATCTGCATCTAGCCCCACACTGGTAAAGAGCATTCTATCAATATAGTGAAATGCTAATCTCCTAATTAACAACCTAATTAGGTAATTATGGCTTTGCAGAGGGATGCCGAAATGAAATATGACAACATGGTCACCTCTTTATATGGCACCTGTGGGCCTTTTCAGCTGTCATCCTGAAGAGTGCAGTATCAATTTGAGCAGATGACAAAGTGCTGTCATTTTTCATTCTGATAATACACAGAATGCTTTGGACAGAGCAATTTACAAAGGAAACAACTTGCCTGGTATTTTCCTAATTTAAATATGCTCGTACACTTGTTAAATTTTGTGCATGTTTTTATACCACATATACAAAAATTACCATGCATAGTTTTAAAAAGCACCTATCTGATCACAGTACTAAATGTGCAGGCTGATACTACTTTAGTTATGAAACATATAATTGGATGAGTCTAAGGTAACACTTTATCGTGTCATTTTAATATTCATACTTTGACTGACACTAGGAAAATTAAAAATAAACTTTTCAATTTTTTTAACTGAATAAAAAAGATGGAATTTCCTCTTATGAAAGTAAATTAAAATGGAGGCACCCTGAGCAGACAAAATCAACTAGGCCACATAAGTGACTTTCACCTTGCCTGATTTGTAAACATAAACAAAACAGAATCAAAGTTCAGCCAGTTAACTACAGCTACATCTAAGCTGTAATTCTGTAACTAGGGACTCCTCCCCAGAAGATACCAGACAAGGCAACTGTGCAAGCACAACCAAGTATTTCCTTTGCTTTACCTCAGTCTTACTGTGACAGTGTCACCTGGCCTTTCCTAGCAAAGCAGTTGAACCACTTGGGGGGTTTAGGGCCCCTCATCCATGAGCTGTCAGGAAGAGCTTGCCATCAGGCCTAAAGCCTGGAGCGCAACCCTGAAGACCATAAAGCTGCCTTCTCACCCCCACTCAGGTACCATCACACACAACAGTATAAACATAAAGTATGCTGTACCTCAGCTGACCTCTCTTCTTTACACTTGTGTGTGTCCCATCTCTCAACCCCTGCATGCCTTCCCAACTGAGAAAGCCAACCCAGTTCTTCAAACTTGGTGGCAAGTGTCCTTATCCACTCAGCCATCGTGCCAGCTCTTGGCTGGCCTAGACTTTTTAAAAACACAACTTATTTTCTCTATCAAAGAAGCATTTCACAATATATAAGCTTTAAACTCACAAACTGTTTTTCCAGGCTTTTTCGAGACAAGGTTTCCCTGTGTAGCCTTGGCTGTCCTGGACTCACTCTGTAGACCAGGCTGGTCTCCAACTCACAAAGGCATGAGCCACCACGCCCAGTTAAACTCACGAACTTTTATCAAATAATCAACTAGCAACCTTAACTTCAAGGCACATAGCGCACCTGGAAGAAAAAGACTAAGCTGTCACAGGCCTATTCCCACCCCACTGGGCACTGAATGGGTGATGGCAGCATGTACTCACCAGTACCCAATATACGTGCAAACTTTCCATGACTTTTTTTGTGTCTCACGTTGTAGCCCAAACTGCCCTCAAATCCATGATCCTCCTGCCTCAGCTTCCCAAGCAATGGAAACATCCTTGAACATAAACATTTTCTACATCTCTAATCCTTTAACAGAGATTTTTATAACCAAAATTACAAGCTTAGATGCATTCATAACGCCATCATAAAGCTTGAAATAAATATTGCTCCAGGTCTTTTCAAGAGCTTTACCAAATTTTACCAACTTATAGTCAGATTAGTAATGAATGGGTGACCTTCTCACCAACTTTTGCCAGTAATATACAGTTTCACCAAATCTTTAAACTTCATATCATAAGGTTACATCTACTCACTCACGTGTACATGAATAAGGAGAATGCTCAAAGCTGATGACAGTCCCACAGCAATGGCTAGTTTACATACCCAAATCTAGAGCAGCATGAAATAGTGGCAAAAGCAGCAAATCAATAGACACTGAGGCCCTGCTTTGGTCGTTGCACCTGACAAACATTCCTCATCCTAGTCACGTCTAAGGGTAGTCACCACATAAAACAAGACCACATGGGCCAGTGTACATTTCTTTCCTTTGTTTATTTCTTCATTTATTTATTTATTTTTGGCTTTTTGAGACAAAATTTATCTATATAGGTGTCCTGGAATTTGATCTGTAGACCAGGCTGACCTCGAACTCAGAGATCCACCTGCCTCTGCCTCTCACTGCCTCTGGAGTGCCTGGATTAAGGTGTGCACCACCACTTTAGTATGCATTTCTAATGTTACTCAGCAAATTTATTTAACCACTCCAAAAAAGTATACTGAAACTTGTCTCAACAGTACATAGTAACCATATATGCCAAGTAAATCTCAAAGTACATTCAAAGTTATGGTGACTAATTTCAGGATCCAGATGTTAAAGTCATTTTTGTTCATGACTATTCCCTAGTTTCGGTCCTGAATGTCCGTGTCTATGAATGCCAGACTCTGATACCACTCTGCAGACCTCCTAAGTCACACAGGCAGTGAGAGACAGCCTTATATAAACCCAGGGAGGTGAGTGCTGCTTCTGCTCCACACTACTTCAGTACTCAAGCTGCACCTCAGTTTGTTAAGTCTCCTGGATGCCAGAAACTAAAGTTTATATTAAAGAGCTGCTGTTTTCATAAGAAACACATTCTCTGAAATGATCTCCTACCAATTTCGGTGCCAAAGCAGTACTTAACAGCACAGTACCTTAAAACAAGGTGGGAGAGGGAAGGTTGAATACTGTCCTTTCTTTGAAGCTATGCACCTTCCAATCACTTAACTGTACCAATGGCAAAGCACTGTAAAAACATACTCTATTGTGGAATACTATGACCCCAACATGGCACACACATCTGGGGTAAATCTGACATAACACTCAATTTGTTCCACAAGCAATCCCAGTAACTCCAGTAGCGATTCTCTAGCACCTTTCTGCAAAATTTCAGGTTTGGTAGGTGTTTGTTTATTTGAAGTGGTTTTTCTCAGTTTTCTCATTTTTAACTTCCTAAAACTATTTTCTCCTTTCAGTTCAAATGTATTTCCTTTTTAAAACCTACTTCCCTGCCAAGTAGAGTTAATAAAATCTGAATAACTGCTCAGGATTTATTTTCTTCATCTTTTATTTTATATTATTTCTTTCTATAACAGAGAATAAAGGAAAACAAGTCTGTAAAACAGCAAAGTTTCTTTAATCTCCACCTGGTGGAGGAAGGGGACTGAGAGAGAGACAAGCCCTTGGGCTGGGAACTCCCTGCCATGTCCCTTTACTCTCTTCTCTGTTCCCTGTCGGTCTCATCACAGTCAACAAAGCCCTGCACATCTGAGTGGAGTCCCAAGCTCCTGTGGAAGCAGTAACAAAGAACACAGGGCAGGGCCTGGCCGGCTAGGCAGAGAAGGAAGAGCACCAGAATGGTGAGCCATCCTCTATGGGGGTCTGCCAGTACCCTGCTGTGCGACTTTAAGCACAGCAAGTCCTGAAAAGACTTCAGCAAAACTTGAATTTCACTCTTTGTCAAAGAGGGGAAAACCCAAGGACCTGTAAGTGACTTGTACAGACTTCAAAGGCTGTGCTTCCCATGAGCTTATTCTGGAGGTGAGTCCCTCAGAGTAAGATGCCTTCTACAAAACTGGTTTTTTGTTTGTTTGTTTTTTTGGGTGCCAATTTTTTCATCTCAAGAAGTTCTAACTGCTTCACCGTGTAACCTCACCTACTATAAAGAGTTATGAAAGTGAAGGAAACATGGTATGCAAAAACATTATCAAAGAAATAATACCACTTCATGGTACTATGAAGAGGACCAAGGGGAAAACAAATCTGATGGCATTTACAAGCACCAAATCAAGTACCACAAGGTCTCCTCATCCAAACCTCATCCCTTTGAAATTTAGCCTGATGATGTGAGAAAGCCACACACTGGCCACTCTGCAAAACAGAGCAGCAAGTATTATAATACTCCTCACACTGGCGATTTCTCTAACTTCTGATGAGCAATCTCATCAGGGCACTGACTTCTAACAAGGGTTCTAGAAACTCAAGGTCAGGGCACCTTCAGCACGGAAACAGTAATAGACTCCTTTGTCATTGGCAATCTGACATCTGGCTGCATCCTTAACAATAAAGCTGTAACATCAGAATACTCTATTTCTAAAAGACTGAGGTCTGAAACTTGTAAATTAACTGAACTGGAACAGTTTCCAAAGTCTTCAGTTGAGTCAACAATCAAAATACATACCCACCAAAAAGGAAAAAAACAAAACAAAAAGCAAAAAGCTACTGCATGAAACAGTCCATTAGCTGATGGGCCCTGAGTGCAGAGCCACCTTTATTTGTCTTAGAGCCTAGCAGTGACATTACACTGGAGCCCTGTACAAAGTTTACTCCTCTTTGGAGCATCTCTATCAGGTCCTCATCCACACAGCAAGAACAAGCAAGACAGTGCCAGCCGACATCCTCTAGCTCAGTGGTTCTCAACTTTCTTAATGCTGCAACCCCTTGATGCACTTCCTCATGTCGTGACCCCCGACCATGAAATTTGTCCCGGTACTACTTCATAACTGTAATTTTGCTACTGTTATGAATTGGGGTTTTGTTGTTGTTGTTGTTTTGAAACAGGGTTTCTCTGTGTAGCCTTGGCTGTCCTGGACTCACTTTGTAGACCAGGCTGGCCTTGAACTCACAACGATCCTTCTGCCTCTGCCTCCTGAGCACTGGGATTAAAGGCGTGCACCACCACGCCCAGCTGAATTGTAATATAAATATCTGATATGCAGATGGTTTTAGTGACCCCTGTGAAAGGGGTTTGTCTCCCAAAGGAGTTGTAGCCCACAGGTTGAGAATCACTGCTCTAGCTTAAAACATCAACTGTATAATCTCAGGAATTTGTTTCTTTTGTTTACTTTGATTCCTGGCATTGAGGCCTAGGACCTTGCTCATGCTAAGTACTCACTATACCACTGTGCTGCACCGTCCCCCCACCCCCAGGTTATTTACCTTTTCTATGCCCTAGTTCCCTCACCTGTAAAACCAGGAATGATGTGTACACTTTCCCATGCAGGGACATATGTGAAACAGCTTTTGGGACAATGTCATAACGCACAGTAAGCACCCACCGGCTACCACTGTCGGTGTCCCCTCCTGTGGGCTCTACAGCACACTGACTACTTCCTCGGCACACGCTTCTCCCACACTAGAACATCAAGGACCTCAGAGTAGGGACTTGGTTTTATTCCAGTGGCATCCCAGTGCCTACATCTTGCCTGTAACTGATGAATGAATCACACACCCTCCAAGTCTTTGTCAATTGGCAAGCCAGGGTACAAACTGAAACTGATCTCACTCGCCTGGCTTTGAGCTCTCAGTCTAGCCCTTCCACTTTGCCTCCCAAATGTCTGCTAAAAGCAGCAATGGCAATATCCTGGAGATATGCCTGGAACTTTCTGTAGTTTGATTTGAGTAAGGCTTCATGGGACACTGACTTCCAATAAATCTCTAACAGTTGAGAAACGCTTGCAATGACTTGCATTACTTGGACTAGAAACCTGCCTGCCCTCTCAGACCACATCCCAGAGCTCTCATAGTTACAGCTAGCTAGGCAGACCTGACAGTTTGCAGTTGAGAAGACCTTATTCAAAATGCTAATGCTTGAGGCCAGAACTGTTTCCAGATTTCAGATTTTTCAGAGTTTGGGAGCAATTTCAGATTTTCCTAGATGAGCATTACTAACTTAAAATCCCAAATCCAAAATACTGCGCAGAAAGCTTGGATTACGGTGCTCAGGTTCTAACAGATTCTTTCTTTTTCTATCTTTGGGTTTTAAAGACAGGGTTTCTCTGTGTAACCCTGGCTGTCCTGGGCTCACCCTGTAGATCAGGCTGGCCTCGAACTCATTTTTAATTTTTTTTTCAAGACAGGGTTTCTCTGTGTAGCCCTGGCTCTACCAGGTTCTTAATCCACATCAGCTCACTAAATATCCATAGCACCCAAGGTGAAAAAAAGGCTGGCTAGAGTTAAGTCATTTGCCAAAGGCCACATGTATGTAGTGAGGTAGGCATGCCCCACAAAACACAAACCCACAGACCCTGACTACTCTCCATAAACTACTATTTAATTTTTTGGCGAGTGGAGTTTCAAGACAGGGTTTCTCTGTGTAGCCTTCCTGTCCTGGACACATTCTATAGACCAGGCTACCTCTACCTCCCTAATGCTGGGACTACAGGCGTGCACCACCACGCCCGGCTTTATAAACTACTATTACACCAACCCACCCACCTACCATCTCCATGCTATGGGAGATATATGCTTTTTTTCTCTTTTTAAGATTTACTTTTTTTTTTAACTTTATGTATATGGGTGTTTTGTGTGCATGAACACCAACTATATGCCTTGCCTGCCTGGTAACTAGAGAGACCATGGCATCAGATTTCCCTGGAACTGGAGTTATAGATGGTTATGAGCCACCATGCAGGTACCAGGAATTGAACTCAGATCCTCTGGAAGAACAGTCCATGATCGTCGCCACTAAACCATCACTCCAGCCCAAAATGTCCTTTTAAAAAATGGGTTTCACCGTTGTCCATGCTGTTCTCAAACAATCTGTGCAAGTGCTCTGCTGCCTCAGCCTACCAAGCAGCTGAGACAGCAGCCTGTGCCACAGTGCCCGGCCCTGTCTACCTTTAGAGGGCTTTCTACACTGCCCATGTCAACGCTCTTAGTCTTCCTCTTAGTCGGTTGCTTCAATATGTATCTGCAGAGTGCCATGGTAAGAAAGAAGGCAAGGCTGGGCTGTCTCCCCAGCTGTGTAACTATCCTGGGTCTTCCTGTCTGCAAGCTTTAGTTAAAATGATTAAATGAGAAAAACTAAAGTTCAACTTACCTCACATTATGCTCACTCCCTTGACCCAATGTCATCTCTCAAGAGCTAACACTATACACTACTTCCATACTGCAGGAAAGCTCTCACACCCATATCTGACACTGTACTAGAGTAATTAATTTCCTTCTCACAGTAAGAACTCCCTGTACACAGTGACTAAGTCCATCTTATTGAACCGCCATACAGTGCCTGCCCTATATCCATGCACAAGAAATGCTTGCTAGATGAAACACCTGTAAATAGCAAGAGTTTATGGGGTTTTAGGTAATAAATAAATAAATAAATAAATAAATAAATAAATCACTCCAGGGCTGGTGAAATGGTTGAGCAGTTAAAAGCCATTACTGCTCCTGTGGAGGACCAAGTTCGGCTCCCAGCACCCACAACGTGCAGCTCAGGGCACCAGTGGGTCCAGCTCTAGAATATTAGAATATCTAACAAACTCTTCCTCTCTTCTGACACCTGTGAGCAACTGCCCTCACATGTACACAAACCCCACATGGACACACATACGTATTTTTAAAATAATTCTTGAAAGGCCGGGGGAATGTTAATAAATCATCGATGCTGGGGCTGTCCCTAGTTGGTTAAGTGAGGCCACCTTCAGTTGGACCATGGCAAGCACTATCAATAGAAACTAAAACCTGGGAAGCTTCTAGGAAGGGCAGGATAAAAAAACTTTTAAATTAAAAAAAAAGTAAATTAAATTAAAACTACTTGGGAAACTATCTAAAGTGATCTGAGAACCTACTTATCCAGAGGAGAGGTCCACAGTGGGGACTTTCACAAGCTTAACTGTAAAAAGCTCCCCAGGAGCCACAGGGGCACAGAGGCAGTGCAGGCACTACAAGCCTATGCCAGCTAAAGGCGGATGTGAGCACACAGCTGAAAAAGGAAAGAGGCACCTGGTATGCATCCTCCGCCCAGACTCCAGTAACCTTGAAGGGGGTGACTGAAAAAGAGGGGGCAATTATCATCGAGTGAGATTTTTCACTGTAGCTCGTGTGGCTCCTAAACATAGGAATAATACACTTTATTTCTGCTCTGGTGGTTGTTCACGAAGAGACATCCACCCTTTCCGTTGGTCAAGTGAATGGCAACTTTTTTTTTTTTAACGGATGTGTCTGTCCACGTTACTGTTTACGTTTGGGAAGGTTGTGAACTTGGCTGTTTGGGGGCTTATAACAAATATGGTGCTTCGCACAGAGTTGGGGGACAGTGACAGTTTCAAATATTTGCAGTCATTCAAAGGAGACTGTAACAGATTTCGAGGCCCACCGTCCGTCTTAATAGCTTCTGGTTCGAGTTACACACTTTTTAAACCTATAATCCTTTCTTCTTCCCACTCTCCACCCCCCCACGACCCCCCACAGTTTACCGTTCCTTGTCACTCTCATAAACAGAAAACCCGCAATCCAAGTTCCCAGCAGCACTCTAGGTAGGAAAACAATCTGAGGGGACTGTTTCAGGGCTACCCAGGCAATGCTTTGAAAACTTGATTTCACAGGATGATGGAGCTGGGGCAGCGGACCTTGAGGAGTTGGGGGCATGACACCGCCTGAGCGGTGGGCGTCCCCCTCCTCCCCTCCCCGCCCCCCCCACACCCCCAGGTCCACAGGCTCTCCTCACCTAAGTCACACACACCCTGCTGTCAAGCTTGGCAAAGACCGGGAAAACCGATGCTCCCAGGCCACCGAGCACGGCCCGGGACGGGCTCCGCTAGGCAGCGCGGGCAGCGGGGTGCTGAGGGGGCCGCTAGGTCCCGCGGGCGAGGGGGCGGCGGCTGGGGCAACCTTTACCTGAAGCCGCTTCCACAACTACGGGCCGCCTCTCCCAAGACACGTCCCTGAGGGAGGGAGGCCCTGGCTCCCCTACGCCTCCCCGGCCCCTGCACCGAACCCTTACGCCCACGAGGTCCTCGGGGACAGGCAATCCTACCGGCCGGCTCTGCTGCCGCGCCCCCGGCTTGCCCTCATGACCCCGCCGCTCTGCGCCGACGCCGACGCCGCCGGCCGGCAACAACTTGCCCTGTTAGCCCAAGCAGCGCCACGACCCGGAACCGCAACCCGCGTACCGGAAGTCCCCGGTCGGGAAGGCGCCTCTGGCTGGGGACGCAGTGCGCAAGTCCCAGAGCCAGGAACGAGGAGCCGCGGCCTCCCGGGGGGAGGGGCAGGGGGCGGAACCTGGGGGCATGCTTGCGCATGCGCGCTGCCTTCAGCCGGCTGGAGCAGGTTAACTGACTTGCCTACCCTCTCAACTGTAGGGTTCTCTGTAGCTCTTTCTGATTACTTTTACAGAAAAAAGTCTTCAGCTTAACCTCCATGTCAGAAACAAGAGTTTACTGGAACTATTATTTGCCAGATGGGCATGGTATGAAACTGCTTTTTAAAATTCCTATATAAACACCCCGATTAGCACAGCTCTCAGACCTCATAAGACAAGTTTCTTACTGCAGTGGACGCTGGTTAATTCAGAAACTCACAACTGGCCAAAGTGCAGAGATAAAACGTCTATAGAGTGCATAGCCACAAGTGGGGGCACATCACACCTCCACTCTGGAAGGCTCAGGGACCACCATGAAAGCGGAAACAGAAAGATCGGGAGAGCCAGAGGTCTGGAACAAACAATATCTTGGAGACATGACAGGGACCTCTGGTTCCCTGTAAGACCTACACAAGATCCAGCCAGTCGACGTTCCAGAATGGAAAACCACCACTCCCCGGGAGGCGGGGGACGCGGGGGCGGGGCGGGCGTTGGCTCTCAAGCCCCTCTTCCTGGATGAGAAGCTATTTACAGTTGGTGGGTACCATAGGGAAGGAGAGGCTGTTTACCTTAAGGTTGTGGCCCCTGATAGGTCAATCATCTCCAATGGATGGCCCACACTCAGGAGTATATGGGCAACACAAATTGGAATCAAAAAATCTTTTTTTTTTTGAAGAGGGGGGTTAATCAGGAATTTGGGAGAGGGTACAAGCGGATCTGGGATTAGTTAAGGGTGTGAGAATGATCAAAATACATTGTATGTATGTATGGAATGGTAAACATTAAATTTTTTGTTTGCTTTTGTTTTTTGAGACAGGGTCTCTCTATGTTAGCCTTGACTGTCCTGGAGTCACTTTGTAGACCAGGCTGGCCTCGAACTCACAGCGATCCACCTGCCTCTACCTCTCGAGTGCTGGGATTAGAGGTATGCGCCACCACACCTGGCTAAATTTTTTTTAAAAAGAGTCAAATACCAACTGTAACTTCCTGTGATTCTTTGGGCACTACACCTCTCAATGTTTCTGTCACTAACAGTCGTCCCAACTTCTGACTATTGCTGTGAGAATCAAATAAGTTGATGTGTAATAAACACCAGCACAGTGCCCAACACATCATAACAAATGTAACTAACATTCTCATCACCCACGAACAGTGATGCTAACAACCTTATTCAGGACTGGCAGAAAGTTTGGGTGAGATGTAAGATGTTAACTTTCTGGAACAGATGTCAGTGGCAGAGGGCTGGGGTGATAGCAAGCCACTCGACATGCCATCATGAAGACCCAAGATCGATCTCCAGGACTTATTTAAAAATCTGTATGTGGTGGCACACACATACAAGCCCGGAGAGGCAAAGGAGGGCAGACCTCAGGGCCAGGCTGGCCAGTCAGTCTTAACCTAATTGATTGACTCCTGAGACTTACAGAGAAACCCTGTCACAAAAAATTAAGTTGACAGTGATAGGCTAATTTCTCTGTGCTTGACCAGCCTGGTTTATATATCAAGTTCTAGGCGAGCCAGGACTTCGGAGTGAGATCCTGTCTCAAAAAATAAAACAAAAGGTTGGATGGTGTTTGAGGAAGAACCATACCTGAGATTGTTCTCTGGCCTCCGTGTGTATACCTACACACACACACACACACACACACACACACACACACACCACAGCACAGCGCAAAAGTCATGGTGAGGCTAGAAGAGGTATAAATGATGAGAGGCTAGTGTTTTCTTCTCAAGAAATCATCTTGGAAGCCTCTCGAAAAATGCATTTCAGCAAGCCAGGTGGGACACCAATGTCAGTAACCCCAGCACAGAGTAAGCTGAGGTAGAGGGATCAGGAGCTGAGCCAGACTGAGCTACATAGCAAGATCTTGTCTTTTAAAAAGAACAACAACCCAGCACTCGGGAAGCAGAGGCAGGGGGATCACTGTGAGTTCGAGGCCAGCCTGGTCTACAAAGGGAGTCCAGGACAGCCAAGGTTACACAGAGAGACCTTGTCTCGAAAAAACCAAAAAAAAAAACAAAAACAAAAAGTAATAATAATAAAGAACAAAAATTTACTTAGCAAAAGAGGGGTGTGAATCTTGATGACCCCACACTGTAGAGGAATTTTAATCCAGAAACATGGCTGCTGTGGCAAGGTATCACATCAGAAGCCCTAGAGCTATGTGATCAGGGTGAGATGCAGACATGCCCTTAGTTCACACCTTTAATCCCAAAGAAGAGAAGGTCAAGTCAGTTTATAGAAGGAAGCACTGACAAAATGACAGATAGAGAAAGATTTGATAGAATAGGATATGCCCAACTCTCACAAGAAAAGAAAGGAAAGAGAGGTAACTTGAGAACAGTGCAGAGAGAGAGAGAGGGGAGGCAGTTTTATGTGGAGAGTTTTACAGAGACAGGTTGAAGAGAGAACAACCAGTTTGATTCAGTCAGCTCGGAGAGGAGTTTTGAGCCAGAACAGCTGAGTTGAACCAGCCAGCCAGAGTTCAGAAAGAGCTAGAAACGGTGAGCCTATTCAGCAGTAAGTCTCAGAGACTGAAAACATTCTAGGCCTAGGTTAGGTTGTATCGAAGCTAGAAGCTTCCAGGACTAGGCCTAGGAATAATTAGATAAAAATACTCTGGGTTGGGCTGGAGAGATGGCTCAGGGGTTAAGAACATACTGTCTGCTCTTCCAGAGGTCCTGAGTTCAATTCCCAGCAACCACATGGTGGCTCACAACCATCTATAATGAGAGCTGGTGCCCTCTTCTGGTGCATAGGTGTACATGCAGGCAGAGCATTGTATATATAATAATAAATCTTTAAAGAAAACAAAAAAAAAAAAAAACTTTAAAAAAAAATACTCTGGGCTCAGGCATATACATAAAGAACACATATGCATTCAAGCACTCGCATATTCACATAAAAAGTCCTCCTCCCACAGACCGGCTCTGGGAACAGCAAAGAGGAGAAAAGAGAAAGCCTTGGTGGATCTGCAGTAGAGAGAATTGAGCAGGCGGTGAACAGCTGGCTGAGGGAAACCAGCCGTTGGAGAACAACTGGCTATAGGAGTGAGCTCTTGAGGAGAGACTGAGGGAAGGAGAAAAGGCGTGCTATGCTCAGGCATATCCAGTATGAACTGAAGGTCTTACCGCCCAGGAGAACTTTATTTTTCTGTCTCTGTCACACCCTTACTGTCTGTGTCTGTCTCTTGCTGTCACACTTACATTTGTGTGTCTGTTACTCCTTGGGCCAACCCCAGCACATTATTTAAAGTGAAGTTCAATTTTTTTCATTACAGATTACATCATGACTTTTCTCATCTTTTACAGTCAATAGAACATTTAAAAATCAACAAAGCAAAAGAACATGAAAATATAAACAGTCCTGTGTAACCTACAAAAAGCATACAGCCAAAATCAATCAATTTCCAAGCAATGGTCAGCATAAACTGATTATTATTTCTTAAACAATACTCAGGAAAACTTAATCACAAATTTCCCTAGGCTAAATACACTGTGTTTACATGATTGTCATAGCAACATAGCTTGAGCTAAATGTTAATAAAGAAAAACCTTGACTTACACCCAGTCCCAAACAACAGGTGTGGTATCGAAGCCTAGACTAACTGCCAAGGGGTCCTCTATTATAAAATATCTGTATAGCATGATGTCCCAAGCCCACCTTTTATTGCTCTCAAAGTAGATTCTAAGGAAACTTTTCTCCACCTAACCAGGTATCTAACCAGGTACTGTGATGTCAAGGTGCTAACTTACTTCCAAGCAGTTTTTGCCTGACTGCACACAGTCAGAGCTCAGACCTCTCTCATTGTCTCAAGCCTTCGGCCAGATGCCTTCCATCAACATTCTCTGTGGGAAAAAGTTTTCCCTGTGTGAATTTCATTAGGGCTCATAGACAAAGTGAGAAATAGAGAGACAGTTTTAGAAGAAAAAAACAGATTTCAAAGTAATTTTTTAAAAAAATTACAACTGGACCATACATAATATTTAAGAGCAGTGGTGATCAGCCAGAGATCTTTGAAACGTTGTCAAACAAAGCTTCAAAGGCTATTCTGAATGTCTAGAGATCATGTTAGACAGACAGAGGTCTCTGGAACTTTGTCAAGGAAACCCTCTATGACTTGTCCTCACGTCTGTGACAGCTCCCCCTTTTCTGTAATAATTCAATGGTCTTCAGGTACGCTGTCAAAGGCATCTATGCCTTTTCGGAGCTGGTGGATGATGACTGGAAGAGAAATGACCAAGAGTAAGAATAGCCCAAGTGGGCTGGAGAGACCGCTCAGCAGTTAAGAGCACCGTCGGTTCTTCCGGAGGTCCTGAGTTCAATTCCCAGCAACCACACAGTGGCTCTCAACCATTTATACCCTCTAACGCCTTCTTCGGGGGTGGGGGGATAGGTAGATAGAGCATGAGATAGAGCGCTCATATACATAAAATAAATAAAATCTTAAAAAAAAAAAAAAAAAAAGAATAGCCCAAGTGCAAACACACTATTAATTAACATCGAATTGTATGAGGAGGTTGAAAAAAGGTTGTCCAGTGCAGAGGAAAGCGCAGTAGCCACTTCCTCAAGACAGGCACTGCTGAGGACACTCACAGCTACGGTGCCTGGCAAATCGATGGGCTGCCGGCTACTGGGTGAAAGGTGTGGAGGGCCTGTAAGTCATCTGGGTACACCTTCAGGTGTACCTGGCCCAGGAATTCACCCTTCAGGACTCAGTGATTCCAAATTTTCACGGTGATGGGCCAAGCCAGCTTGCAATAGAAGACACTTTCACATTGTACTGTGGTGCCGCGGTCCCTTTCCGTAACAGTTGAGCAAACCTTTTTGCCCTCACACTTGGTGATCACACATGACCCTGGCCCTGTTGGGGAGTCTTTGAGGCCGGCAGCCCAAGGGACATGAACCTGGGTCACCTGCTGGGGGGTACCCCGACAGGGAGCTCCAACAGTTACAAGGCGGCTCATCTGGGCACGGCTCCTGGCAGTTGGAGACTACACCTGTGAAGTCTCGGAGCAGGAACTCGCCAGTGTGGCCGGGCTCAAAGCTGGTAGGAATGATGATGGAACAGCTGGCTGCTCTATCTACAAGAAAACACTACTCGGGATATCTTTTTATTAACAAAAGTCTAAATAAGTTCACTGCACTCAGTGTGAGGATTAAATGACTTAGTGTTGCTCACACGGACAGAGGTGACCTATGGGTAACTAACAGAGAAGAGCGGTCACCACCCTTTTCTGTTTGGTTGGTTGGTTTTGTTTTTGTTTTTCAAGACAGGGTCTCTCTGTGTAGCCTTGGCTGTCCTGGACTCCCTTTGTAGACCAGGCTGGCCTCGAACTCACAGCGATCCGCCTGCCTCTGCCTCCCCAGTGCTGGGATTAAAGGTGTGCGCCACCACGCCCCGGCCGGTCACCATTCTTATGACACTCTCATCAGTCAGCAAGTGTTTACTGTTCAGAATTAAGTCTGCCCTAGGCAAGAAGACGAAGGAACTGGAGGCCTTGAGTCCCCAAGGAGCAGGAGTTGTATATGAAGGCTATCCTGGTCTACAAAGGGAGTCCAGGTCAGCCAAGGCTACCTACAACTTTCAAAGGCCAATAAGACTGATTTCCAGTGGTGCCACCATCTGAGGCTCAAGAATTCAAAACAGGAAGGGGGGTGGGGGGGTACATTTCAGGTTCAAACTGTCAAACTTATCCTTCTGATGCACGTCTGTCTATCTGACAGGCTATGAGGAAGAGGATGTTTCTTGTTTCTTTTTATTTACTAAAAGCATCTGCCGGAGGGGTAGCTCAGGGTCTGCCTGGCATGCACGCATCTGAAACACCATTGACACTTGGTAGTGTGCTGACTGCAAAGTTGCCCAAACCTTCCCTGGAGGTGAAGCGTTAGCAGATCTGACGTCGCATACGCCTCAGCAGTGCATGAAAAGGGCCACTTTGTCAAACAGTCAGGGAAAGCTGCAAGTCAACACAGCAGTGAGGAAGCCACACTTCCAGACCCCTCTAGGAGACACTGGGACACCTTCCTGGCGCTCAGTAAACCTGTACTATCATTATGTTTAAATCTACTAGGACACAGCCCTCTTTTTTTTTTTAATATTTATTTATTATGAATACAGTATTATGCCTGCATGTACACCTGCATGCCAGAAAAGGGCACCAGATCTTATTGTGGATGGTTGTGAGCCACCATGTAGTTGCTGGGAATTGAACTCATGACTTCTGGAGGAACAGTCAGTGCCCTTAACTGCTGAGCCATCTCTCCAGCCCCAAGAACACAACCCTCTTAACATGCTGATTTTCCTGCCTTCTGCTCATGAAATGGGTTCTGCCTTCCTCTAGGGAAAACAGGCACTTGCAGAAAAAAAGTAAGTTAGGTGTCAGTATTTCATTCATACTATTCTAAAGAACCCCCCCCCAGAAGTATAGAAGTTCAGAGCAATCCATATTTTTTCCCAAATATAAATAATGCTTCAATTTAAAGAATTTTGAAAAAAGACAAACATGTTATTCCTAAGTCACTTTGGTTGTTGAAAAGGGAGTGTAAAATTTACCAACCAAAATCAACTTAAACATAAGACTTTGGAACTACTATTTAAACGCATGGGCTGGTGGGATGGCACATGGGGAAACAGCAACTGCTGCCCAGCGCGCGCGTGCGCGCGCACGCGCGCGCACACACACACACACACAGCTCTCTCTCTCTCTCTCTCTCTCTCTCTCTCTCTCTCTCTCTCTCTC
>OU015750.1:11139649-11150420 GCA_907169655.1 Acomys percivali | reverse complement strand
CTCTCTCTCTCTCTCTCTCTCTCTCTCTCTCTCTCTCTCTCTCTCTCTCTCTCTCTCTCTTTTGCGTGCACCCATCAGTGAGCTCACAAGGGTGGCTGGGTGGTAGAGTTCCCCGCCTAGGGCATTAAAATGGAGCTGCCTGGGACAGGCCAGACAGACATTCTCTGGACATTGTTCTGTGGCATTTTCCTGGTGATTGTCATCACTCCTGAGTAACTCTTTTTGGGTATTTGGGGTGAAACTGGAACATTGGCCTGGTACCTTGCCAGCCAGCCACATCTACATATAAATGCAGCCCCTTCCAAAATCTGGCCTCAAAGCACTTTTCTGATTTCAGAGGTTAGTTACGACTGAGTGCTGACTCCTAAATTAATAGATGCTAGCAGTACTTAGAATGTTTTTAAAAAAAAACAAAACCTTGATGTTTTGTCGAATGCAACTTCCAAGAATGCATAATTAACACTGTCTCCATTAATATACAGTATGTTCAACAGTGAGACACCGATATCATAAATAAAGGTAGACATGGATAAATTTATAATTAAAAATGCATTAGAAATTACAAGCATAATTTATTTACTAATGTGTACTGGAATAAATTTTATGTGTAATATTTTAAAACAGGGCATTAATAAATAATAGTGCACATAAAATGTTTTTGCAGCTAAAAATATTTCAATAAATATTAGTAAGTTAAATGTGCTGCAGGGTTATAATTGCTGTGGAGTAAAGTTTCTAGGATACAATTTCAGAGGCCAGCTGCTTAAAAGGCTTCAAAACATCTGAAACAGGGGCAAGAGAGATGGCTCAGCAGGCAAAGGCACTTGCCACACAAGTCAGCCTTAAGACCTGATTTTTGACACCTGAAGCCACACAAAGGCGGAGAAGGGGACAGCTGACAAAACAAAATTGGCCTCCGACTTCTGCACAAGTGCTATGGCATGCCTCCTACCAATGCTAATAATTTTTTTTAAATGTATATTCAAAGCGTCAGGGATGAATAGCTGTATTTCTCTGAAGTTGCAAATATTTTCAGGAACACTGCAAGAAGGCACGCACAGTAACGCACACCTTTAATCCCATCACTTGGGAGGCTGAGGCAGACAGATTTCTGAGTTTGAGGCCAGCCTGGTCTACAAAGTGAGGCTACACAGAGAAACACCGTCTCGAAACAAACAAACAAAGGAAAGGAACTCTGTAAGATTCCCAGACAGTGAATAATTGATGACTGTGAAGTCAGCCAAAAGCCTCCTGAGACAGTTGTAGATTAGTGAATTCAAATTTCGTATTTTACTATTTTGTTGCATGTATTGTGTATGTGCACACACATACACAGGGCGTCCATGATGAGGTCAGAGGACAGCCTGTAGGAGTTGGCTCTCTCCTTCCACCATGTAAATTCCAAGGGTGAAACTCACATCTTCGGGTTTGGCAACCAATGTCTCGACTTTGAATCATCTTGTCATTCCTTGAATTCAAATGTTATTCTCCTGTTTTTCTGATTTGTTAGATTCGGTTTTGTTGTTGTTGTTTGTTTGTTTGTTTTTTTGTTTTGTAGTAAAAGTCTCATGACATATCCCAGGCTGGCCTAGAACTCACTATGTAGCCTAGATTGCCCTGCCTCAGCTTCTTCCCAAATGCTAAATTTGTGGCTGTGCACCGCCATGCCTGATTCATCCACATCATTTGTAGGAATTTCTCCCATCTGAGAACCTATATATGTCTCTCCCCGACCTACCTTTCACTCAAAACTTGACCTTCCTGGAGTCTGCTACATGGTTCTATGGTAGAATCCTTGTGTAGCACCTGCAAGGGCCTTTGTCCAATTTCTAGCTTGGCAAAAGAAAAGAAAATGTGCCTTACTTTGTGCTTGCTCTTTCTGTGTCTCCTCCCTCCCTCTCTCCCTCCCTCCCTCCCTCCCTCCCTCTCTCTCTGTGTCTGTGTGTGTCTGTGTGTGTGTTCACGTGTTTGAAGGCTAGAGGCCAACCTTGGGTGTTTACTGGTGCCCGCCCACCTTGTATTTTGAGAAAGCATTTCTCTCTGAACATGGAACTCACTGATTCAACAATACTGTCTGACCAACAAGCTGCAGGGATTCTCCTGTCTCGGTCTGCACATTGCTGGGGTTACAGGTATGTGTGCCACTGCACCTGATTTTCACATAGGCGTTTGTGTTTATGAACTCAGATGTGCACACTTGCACACACTTGACCGATGGATGGAGTCACCCCCAGCCCATGATTCCATTATTTTTAAGATTATATCTAAAGCCAGGCAATGGTGCCCACGCCTTTCATCCCAGCACTTGGGAGACAGAGGCAAGCAGATCTCTGTGAGTTTGAGGGTAGACTGGTCTACAAAGTGAGTCCAGGACAGCCAAGGCTACACAAAGAAATAAATGCTGTCTTTAAAAAAAAAAAAAAAGGTTATATTATATCTATTTTACTTCCTAGGCATTGACATCACATAATATCAGAAAGATTATAAACCCCACAGCACACAGCAGTATCTGTTTGCTGACTAAACTTGAAAAGAAAGCCTGTATTTATGTGTAGAGTATTGTTTCCCTCCTAAGACCACAGCTAACAATAATGAACGGTATCCATTGCTGGGCGAGCTTTCCTCTAGGCCAGACCCAGGGATGGCGGCTTTCTGTACCTAGTCTAATTTAATCTCGTAAGCAATCCAATACACAGATCCTGTCATTACCTCATCTAACCAACAAGAAAACAGAAGCTCAGAAAGGTGAAAAACATTTGCTGAAGATCCTACTGTTCGGGACTGGCCGGCCTGAAAGCCCTAAGCTCTCTCTCTCCTCCCTCCCATCAGCCACTGTTCTTAAAATAATTCACCCTTCCAGCATTTCAGGGTCCTTCCTGCTGGGTTTTAGTTTTTTTTTTTTTTTCTTCACTGGTATCTAATCTAAGTCCCTCCTGCCCCCGTTTAAGATAATTCCCTCATGCCCTGTCCTTTGTAGACAAGAACTGATGTTTAAAACACATGAGCAATATCTCTTTAGATATTTGAAGATGGCTATTAAATTCTCCTTAACCTTCTCTTTTCCAGGATACATTGTTAGTAACCCCAATTCCTTCTGCCTTTTCTCCCAGGACTCTTTTTCGAAAGCATTTCCCCCTGAGCCACACGCCTTGAAATCAGTTTCAGGTTTTCCATATCGCAATTCATTATCATCACCTTCAAAGAGCGCCCCTCCGTGCGTGCGTGCGTGCGTGCGTGCGTGCGTGCGTGCGTGCGTGCGTGCGTGCGGACAATGCTCAGATTTATACGTGCCAGGAGAGCAGCTGTGGACCCGGCGCCAAGAAAATAGCTAAGTCTCCCGAATAGTGCACGTTGAACTCTTTCCTGTAATTCCATCATCTTCCTATTTTACCTGGATGATTTACCTGGGTTATTTACCAGAAATAAGCCACAGGGGTTCAAATGTCCATTCTTACAGCAGCAGCTCATGACTGGCACTGATGGGGGCACATAGTACGTGCTCAACAAATGCTTTGATGAAGCAAGATAGTGATGCTCATGAGAATGTTCCAGGTGAAAACTCTCCTCCATTTGTGTTTGGTGACACACTTATTATAATAAATCAGCTGGGTGTGGTGGCACATGGCTTTAATCCCAGCACTCCAGGGAGGGGGTGCAGAGGCAGGTCGATCTCTCTGAGTTCGAGGCAAGCCTAGTCTACAAAGCTGAGTTCTTCGATAGCCAGGACCTTTACACAGAGAAACTCTATCTTGAAAAACAAACAAACAAAACAAAAAGAGAGAACTGATTGTCTAGAGTGATTATAATACATGCTAATTCACTATCCCTGGGTGAACATGAAAAGCAGCAAGTGGCTACTGAAGGAAAGGGTGAGAGGCTGGAAATAATTCCGTTGGTAGAATGCTTGTCTAGGATGCATAAAGTCCTAGGTTCAAACCCCAGCCCTGGGTACACTAGGCATAGTGGCACCTACCCATGATCCTGCATCTGGAAGGAAGAAGCAAGAGGATTAAAAATACAAGGTTGTCCTTGGCTACTTAGTATCTACAAGACCAGCCTAAGATACATGAGGCCTTATTAAAGAGGGAGGGAGGGAGGGAGGAGGGTGTGAAGGAGAGAGGGAAAGAGAATCATCACCTACTTGACTTTGTGAAAAACCAGTGCCTTAGAACAATGATAAAGATCACTACCTCAGAAATTAACCAAAACAAAACAGTCAAAAGTAAGTACTCTGGGCCCAGACAGATGGCTCAGCAGGTGAAAGCGCTTACTACCAAGACTCATGACCTGAGTTCTATTCCTGGGACCCGTGTGGTAGAGAAAAACAGTATCCAGAAAGGTGTCTGTTCACATGCATGTGTGCAAACAAACAAATAAATAATAATAATTCTTTATGATAAGTAAGGCAATAGCTGGATGGTTGATTACACCGCAGAAATCCGCTGAGGCAATGCTGGGTCTGTGGCGAGCTGCACTCCTGTTGGTGGCGGTGCCATGAAGGCAAGGTGGCAGCCATCGTTTCCACATGACCCTTGTGTGTGGCTTTTCTCATACCTGAGCGGCCGTTCTCAGTGCCTGGCCCTGCCTGGCTCTACAGGTCTCAATGCAGAGCTCCTGGCCTAGGGTGAGAATTCCTCTGTTTTTATCTCAGAGAGAGAGAAGGGCTCAGAGCCTGCTTCAACTGGCAAAAGACGGTCTCCCTGGTACCATTAAACTGGTCTGGCAGGGGGGAGCTCTACATTCTTCTTCCTTTTGGTTTATTTTGGGGTTGCTTGTTTGTTTGGTTGGTTGGTTTTTTTGTTTTTGTTTTTGTTTTTTTGTTTTTTTTTTTTGAGGCAGCATCTCTCTGTGTAGCCTTGGCTATCCTGGACTCCCTTTGAAGACCAGGCTGGCCTCAAACTCATAGAGATCCATCTACCTCTGCCTCCTGAGTGCTAGATTAAAGGTGTGCGCCACCATGCCGAGCCTGAGACAGAGTTTCTCTGTGTAGCTTTGGTTGTCCTGGACTCCCTTTGTAGACCTGGCTGGCCTTGAACTCACAGCGAGCCGCCTGCCTCTGGCTCCCGAGTGCTGGGATCAAAGGTGTGCGCCGCCACCACCCAGCTGCATTCTTCTTCTTTATATTTTCTAAATCTTTGTCAGAAATGTTAGTCCAAAATGTTGCTTCAAATGGAAAAAACTATCTTAAACTTCAGCTCACCTGTATGACATGGGTGGGTAAGGTCACAGCTTCCTTGTGCCTCAGTTTCCCCACATGTGGAGTAGAAATAACATGACATGACATGTAGACTACTTCCTTAGCACACCAAAGCCCAGGGGTCCATCAATCCCCAGTACTACAGGCCAGAAAATACACAAATGAAACCACATACACACATGCAGACACACAGACACACACACTTGTGTATATACGTTCCCAAATCACCATAGGGATTATCCACAGGGAGAGACTGGATGTGCAATGGTATCCTCAAGGAGGACTTGAACATTTGGTGTTTTTTGTTTTGTTTTGTTTATTACATATATAGTGCTCTGCCTGCATGTACACCTGCAGGGCATCAGATCTCATTATAGATGGTTGTGAGCCACCATGTGGTTGCTGGGAATTGAACTCAGGACCTCTGGAAGAGCAGACAGTGCTCCTAATAGCTGAGCCATCTCTCCAGCATTTGGTGTTTTGAGGAAGCAATGTTGTTTGTACTATGACAAGACAGGTAAGAAGATAAAAGTCTCAACATGAAAACCTGACATCTCGTCAGCCAGAGAAGCTCCAAGCATAACCAGTGTTCCTCCCACAGAGTGTATTATTGACTTGTACCTGGCTCCCTTCCCAGCAGTCCTCCAGTCTCTCCCTAGCTGGGATCTCAGATGGTCCAACGCTCTGTCTAAACCTTCTCCCTAAAGATCCTAGGATGATATGAAGGACAAGATTTGAAAGCATCGCTAGGACACGATAAAAAGTTTACAAATGATCAGCCACTTGGATTTTTGAATACTGATCTTCCCCTATCTTCCCAGTTCAAGGAAGTATCAGGGTCTCTCATTCCGGGAATGTGGTTTGTGAGTACAGCATTTGCCCCAAAAGTCGAGGCTCTGCATGTACATGTGAGATTCTGCATGCACGTGTGGGACACTGCATGCACGTGGGAGACCCTGTGTGCATGTGAGGCTCTGCATGCACATATGAGGCTCTGCGTGCACATGTGAGGCTCCTCTGCATGCATGTGTGTTGAGGAATGGTCTAATGTATTTTGATGCTAATTACTGGTTGCTGTCTCTGTAACCCATCATTTGATTAATAAATACCTATCCCACCTGGGCAAGGCAAAGGAGATAGGTGTGGGTAAGGTTCCTGCGCTTAAAGAGACAGAGGAATCCTGGGAAGAAGGAAGCTACAGAGGCCTGGGAAGATGGTCCAGGGAAGGGAAGAAGAAGGCCGCCGTGGGTTAGATGAAAGAGAAGCACATGGCTGGCGTGGATGGAGATTTGGCCTAGATGAAGAACAGTAGCCAGTATATGGGATTATGGATGGGAGGTAGCCTGATAGGCATTATTAGAAGCAGATGGCATGGGATTGGGACAGGTATCACATACCTGTCCCACTATGGGAAGTAGATTAGAGGATTAATGTCTGCCCTCCCCAGGTTAACCAAAGCTATTTTAAACTATAACAAATGCCAGTGTCTTGATTGATTGCTAGCAGGTTTTACTAAAGTAATAATAATTCTAGGCCAGATAAGAAACAATTACTGATAAAACTGATAATAAACATTATTAGACCCTACAGATAAATTAAAAACACCACACATGTGAGGCCCTGCATGCACATGCGTTTGTTTGTTTGTTTTTTGAGACAGGTTTTCTCTGTGAACCCTTGGCTGTCCTGGACTTGCTTCATAGACCAGGCTGGCCTCAAATTCACTGCAATCTGTCTACCTCTGCCTCTCTGAGTGTTGGGATTAAAGGTCTGTGCTACCACACCTGACTAAAATTGTGATTTTTTTTTTTAAACGTTGACTATATTGTATTTTGCCTGAATGTGTGTCTATGCACCACATGCATTCCTGGTACCCAAGGAGGCCAGAGGAGAATGTTGAATCTCCTGAAACTGGAGTTACAGTTGAGCTGCCATGTGGGTGCTGAGAACCACAGCCAGGTCCTCTGGAACCTCTCCAGCCCTTTCATATATTTTATCTCTCTTTGGTATTTCTTATTGGATATAGAGTGTTTTGTTACTGGATTTCTAAATTGGAAATTTATTTTTCACAGTTAACCATGCACAGAGATTAAAGGTAAACTAATACTAATAGGATTAGCATATCGAGACACTCTTAGATTTTACTTACTGTTACTCTCTCCCTGAGTCTGTTCTTTGGGAGATGCCATTTGGCTACTAAGCTGGTTTGTATTTGTTTAAAGTCCAATTCAGTGTTTTTCTACTTAAAAAAAAAAAAAGAATTAAAAAAAAAGAAAAGAAAAGAAAAAAAAATCAAGCCGGGCGTGGTGGTGCACGCCTTTAATCCTAGCACTCAGGAGGCAGAGGCAGGTGGATCTTGGTGAGTTTGAGTCCAGCCTGGTCTATAAAGCGAGTCCAGGTCAACTAGGGCTATTACACAGAGAAACCCTGTCTCGAAAAACCAAAAAATAAATAATAAAAAAAAAACTCTACAAAAATAATAGTGATAATCCTTTCTACACACATCTATTAAGATGAATAATTGATATAAGAGAGATACGAAAATTCATTTCCTCTGTAAAAATTAAGCTCAAGCATCCACCTTTTTTTTTTTTTAATAAATAAAGGTTTTTCTATCTATCTATCTATCTATCTATCTATCTATCTATCTATTTTGGCTTTTTGAGACAAGGTTTCTTTGTGTACCCCTGGCTGTCCTGGACTCTCTTTGTAGATCAGGCTGGCCTCGAGCTCACAGTGATCTACCTGCCTCTGTGCTGGGATAAAGGTGTGGGCCAAGATGCCAGGTAAACATTGCTCTTTTAATGAAACTATAGTGTGGTGGTTTGGATAAGAATGGCCTCCTCCATAGGCTCATAAGTTTGAATGCTTAGTCCCCTGGAAGTGGCACTATTTGAAAGGACTAGGGATTACCATGCCTGGATCCTTTGCTTTTATACAGGCTTTAAAAATAGGCCAAATACTGTAGTTTTGGTCCTCTGGGGAGCTGAGCCCTCCCTGAGGGTCAGTCACAGCCATTTTGCTTGGAGATCCTCATGGTGGCTGGCCCAGGCCAGGTCCACCGTCTGTCCATCTCAGTTACCATGAAGGCAGAGTCAACCCAAAGGGGCTTGTGCTCCCAGAGTGTGTGTGAGAACTCCCACTTTCTTAGACCACCAGGGCCGAGTGATGAGATCACAAGTGAATGGGTCTGTACTGTGTAAGAAAGGCAGGAGGATAATATATCTGCTTGGCTTACTGTTCCCACAACGGAGACTCAAGAAACCCCAAAGTGTCTCCTTGGGTGGTGGGAGGCATGGGGCTCTTTGGTCCCTGGATAATGCATGGGGTTTCCAGTCATGAGGGCTGTATATACATCGCGAGCAAATACATGCGTTTGCAAAGTTGAAAGCTACAGCCACCCGGCGAATCTTCCTAATCTAGTTGCTTCTGATGGTGGAATAGTACCATTTTCCACAATTGGGCTGTTTGTTGTTCTAAGTAAAATGTTGGAACCTTTAGGTGATTTTGTTGTTTTTTTCCCTCTGATTTTATGGCCTGAGTATTCATTTTTAATTTTTTTTAGTTTTCATTATGTAAGTGTACAAAACATGGGATAGGATGTGAATCTTTTTGAAATTAATTGCCTTGTAAATCAAACATATTTCCGTAGAATGCACTTTCTCATCATTAGCATGCAAGAGTTTCCAGTAAAATATCCTCTGTATTATTTTTATTATTAACATATTTACACTGTCGATCCAGCCCTGCACCCTTTGTGAATCTGTTTTTAAAATAAATCTGACCTGATACCAGAGTGATCGGTGCAATAAAAATGCATGATGTGACATTAATCAAATATGGTCGGGTTCAATTTATAAGGGACACATTAAGAAAAATTATTTCTTGTTCGGGTACGCCACTCCAGTGAATCAAATGGAGCTGCAAATATTTCAGCGAGATACATGTAAAATCCATTCATTCAACCAACATTTATCACGCATTTACTGTGTGCATCACAGGGGATAAAATCAAGCTGAGCCAACAAGAAATGCACTCAGGAGACAACTGTGGGCCCTAAGCAACTGCGCAGCTGTGGAATCCAGGCTAAAGATCCCAAGATTCCACACACCAAAGACCCTGGGGTATGGGGTTCTAGATTTATTTCTGCACCCCCCCCCAAGGAATTAGTCATTCATTTTTGCATGGGGAAAAATTCATTTTTCATGGGAGTAGAAGAGGCATAATTTATATTGAAGATAGGTCTTATATTCTGTATATGTGAGGGAAATAAATTTCTAATACGAGAAAATAAAGAAAACAAAAAACTATCTTGAACACAGGTTCAAAGCCTGGCTATGTTATAAACTGCTGGTTGACCTTGAACAGATTTTCATTTTGTTCAGTTTTGCTTTTCTCATCTACAACAGAGATGCGATAACGCCTCCCTCGTTGAGTTACAGCAGGAACAAAGTGGGATTGCGTTCTCAGGGAGCATTCACTACGGGTTTTGTACACCAGGGCTTGGGAGAGCGTGAGATGTTGGGTTGGGAGCTACTGTTGTCAAAGGTGGAAACCATGTCCTTTGCTCGCCTATCCTGCTAAGTATCTGCCTCTTCTTCCTTGAGCTAAAGGGGAGAGACAGGCTGCCTTAGCAGCAGATGTGAGGGCTGGAGGCTTTACAGTGGTAAAAGCGGGCTGGGCAAAGCGGTTCCTGGCTGTAATCTTAGCATTTAGGAGGTGGAGGTTGGTGCACTGTGATTTTTGAGACCAGCCTGGGGCAACTTGGTGAGACCTTTCTACAAACAAAACAAAAGCCCACTAGCTGAAGGTGGCTTTACAAAGATAAAAGTTCTGGACATGTTAGCATGAAGAATCTACAGAACCACTTGCTATCACCAAGCCTTGGGGACAGAACTCAGAACCAGACGGAGCCAAGACTCCCTTAGGCATACTTGGCACTAAGCTCTACTGCCTTGTCTGAGGTAGGCAATCACTAACGCTTGAGGCAGACTTTGGTGGGCTGTAGTTCCAGCTCCCTAAGACGGTGAAGGAGAAGGATGGTAAGTTCAAGGCTAACCTGGGTAACTTGTGAGACACTGCTTGGGGACAGGGCAATAGCTTAGTGATAGCGTGCCTACCAAGCATGTGTGAAGCTCCACATCAACTCCCAGCACCACAAACAAACCAGCAAGCCGAGCACTACTCATTGAACAAAGTAAATTCCAATGCCCCATAAGGTGTGAAGAGTCATTTTGCTCTCTCTGGCTGTACCTCAACTCTATCCTCTCAGCTGTCTGATAGGATACAAAGAGCCACAGGGTGTATCAGTGAAGTATTTTCTGTGCCAGCCCAAGGTCCCAAGTTCAATTCCCTTAAAGAACTGGGTATGAGCTGGATGTGGTGGCGCACACCTTTAATCCCAGCACTCAGGGAGGCAGAGGCAGGTGGAGTGATGTGAGTTCGAGGCCAGCCTGGTCTACAAAGGGAGTCCAGGACAGCCAAGGTAACACAGAGAGGCCCTGTCTCAAAAAGCCAAAAAAAGAAAGAAAGAAAGAAAGAAAGAAAGAAAGAAAGAAAGAAAGAAAGAAAGAA
>OU015750.1:11111439-11139137 GCA_907169655.1 Acomys percivali | reverse complement strand
CCCCCCCAAGTGCTGTAATTATAGGCATGTGCCACCACACCCATTTTATGCACTGCTGGGGATCAAGCCAGGGCTTTGTTGCTGGACAAGCAGTCTACCAACTGAGCCACAGCCCAAGGCCTCCAAGGGCTTTGCTGAAGATCAGGTGCATTAATATTTGTAAGGCACGGAGAACTGCCCTTGGTTCATGGTCAGTTCTACAGCCGTGCATATCACATGAAGCTTCCACATTGATCTTGGGCTCTGTGAGCATTAAATGAGAAAGCCATTAAAGACAGCAAGTGTTTGTGGAAAAAAGAGAAGGCAATAGAAACTGACAGCCCCTACTTTGAAACCTTGCCCCGAGCAGACTCAGCAGGACCTAGCCCCAGACTCAACAGGACAGGATGAGACCAAGCTTTATCCTCTGTTTGCATGCAGCCCAATTTGGCCTAGGGTAGCAAGCGCCTGCTATCCCAACTTTACTTGATGTGCCCCCTACTCCCAGCCCTTCTGGTACCAGATGATGCCTGCTTTAGTTTGTTGCCATTTGTTATAATAAAAACCCCTAACAGAAAGTTAACTTGGGGCTGGAGAGATGGCATAGTGGTTAAGAGCACTCGCTGTTCTTCTGAATGTCCCGAGTTCAAGTCCTAGCACCCACATGGCAGCTCACAACTGTCTGATGCTGTCTTCTAGTGTGCAGATGTACGTGCAAAGTACCAATATACGTAAAATACATAAATAAATAAGTCTTTTTAAAAATGTAACTTAGGGGAGAAAGGGCTTGTTTCCTCTCATGATTCCAGGATACAGCCCCTCGTCGTGGGGTAAATCAAGGTGGCAGGGACTGCAAGCAGGCACATCACACCCACAATCAAGAGTAGAGAGGGAAGCCAGGCTTGGTGGCACACACCTTTAATCCCAGCATTTGGGAGGCAGAAGCAGGCAGATCGGTGTGAGTTCAAGGCCAACCTGGTCTACAAAGTGAGTCCAGGACAGCCGAGATAACACAGAGAAACCCTGTCTCGAAAAACAAAACAAACAAACAAACAAACAAACAAACAAAAGAGTAGAGAGAGAATGAACGCACAAATGCCTGTTGCCTGGATGGTTGGTTGGTAGGTTGGTTAGATTTTGGTTTTTCGAGACAGCCTTAGCTGTCCTGTACTCACTTTGTAGACCAGGCTGGCCTTGAATTCACGTCAATCTGCCTGCCTCTGCCTCCTGAGTGCTAGTATTACAGGCATGCATGACCATGGCCAGCTACTGTTTGTTTTTGAGACAGGATTTCTCTGTGTATCTTTGCCTGTCCTGGACTGGATTTGTAGAGCAAGCTGGCTTTAAACTCACAGCGATCCACCTGCCTCTGCCTCCCAGAGTGCTGGAATTACAAGCGTGTGCCACCACGCCTGGATCCTTCTCTACTCTTACAGAGCTCAGGATCCAAACTCCGGGACTGGAGATGCCCATTATGGGTCTATCTTCCCACCCTAGTTGATGTAATCAACACAATCCCCCAGAGACATGTTGACAGGCCGACCTGGTTGAGACAATCCATCACTAAGAGCCTCTCCCTTGGAGATTCTAGGTCCTATTGAATTCCTAAGGAAAACTGACCATCACAATAGCCTTAACCCAAAGCGCAGAACAGGGTCCCATTCTCTGCCACCCCTAAACTACTCCAGAGTCCTTCATGGCTATATCTTGTCTTTGTACTCATAACCAACAATTGACACCCCGTTTTCATAGAGGTGGACCGTCTCCCCACTCCTCTCTTACCTTTGCTCTTCCTCTTTTTGTGATCACTAAATGCCAAAAATCCTTAGCCTAGCAGAGACTCTTGGCTACATGAGGACAGTTGTACTGGTTCCCATCCTGCCCACAGGACTGTAGCACTGGGATAAATGGCTTCTTGTCCCTTTGTAAGGTCTCTTGTAAAACTAGCCAGCACAGTGAGCCCCGCTCTGCAGATTACTGACATTTTTTCCCCCCGTTCATCTTGATGCTCACGTATTTCTCTAAATAATGTAACTCAGCCTCTCCTCCGAGCCAGCCCATAAGACCAGTGGCATTAACCTAGTTCTCACAGTGTCCCTGTCCTCATGGAGCCCAAAGCCCAGTCAAGAGAGTCACAGTGAATTGCGCAGGGCTGTTCATCTCATCACAGAGGTAGAGATGTATATGCCTGGGGTCATTGGGACTAGAAAAAGGAAGGCCTCATAGTCTGGAACTGTCCAGCTGTGGGTAGCTCTACCTTCCTCCAAGCCCTATCACTTAAAAATGTATGCATGTATGTATGCATGTATATCACTTTAAAATGTATGTATGTATGTACTTAAATGCATGTATGCATGTATGTACTTATATGCAGGCTCTCATTGTGGAGACTGGAACTCTACATGTAAATCAGAATGGATTTAAATATAAATTTACATATCCACCTGCCTCTGCTTCCTGAGTGCTGGGATTTAAAGGTGTGAGCTACCTGCCCTGCCTTCCGTTTTTCATCAGTAGCTTTCTCCACTTCTCCCCTAACACTGACTAAGATTTGTCCCTGACATCTAGGGGTTGCACATCCACAACTTAAATTGTCAGCAAACAACACATGTCTTTCTTTTGAGATTATAATTTTTTGTTGTTGTTTGAGACAGTTTCTTTGTGTATCATTGGCTGTGCTGGACTTGTTTTGTAGCCTTGAACTCACAGAGATTCACCTGTCTTTGCCTTCCGAGGGCAGGGATTACAGGCATGTGCCACGGCACCTGGCATTTTTTTATTGTTGTTTTGATTTTTTGAGATTATAATTTGATTACAACACTTTTCCATTATCTTTCTTCCCTCTAAACCCACTCATGTATCCCTCCTTGCTCCCTTTAAATTCAAGACTTCTTTAAAACAATTGTTAATGCATACGTATATATATATATATATATATATATATATATATATACGTATATATATATATACATATATATATGTATACACATTCATGTAAATTCCGAATATAAACATAAGTCTCTATGTTACTGTATGTGAAGAGAAGCTGTTTTATACTTGGATCAAGTGCCCCATCCCTGGTCTAGAGATTTAATAATGTGATTCTTTTGTTTGTTTTGTTTTGTTTTGTTTTTCGAGACAGGGTTTCTCTGTATAGACTTCACTGTCCTAGACTCACTATGTAGACCAGGGTGGCCTCAAACTCACAAAGATCTACCTGCCTCTTCCTACTGAGTGCTGGGATTAAAGGCGTGCACAGCCACACCCAACATGATTTTTAAAAAATCGCCATGAATAATCACAGATATTCCCAAACATGATAACATTCATGTTTACACACATGGACAACCTCATTGTCTACCTTTGTGTGAACCATCATTTACTGACTCATTTCACCCTTTTTCCCCCTTAGTGTTCTACTATAGAGTAACAGAAATGTATAGGTGGGAGCTTTGGCTCAGTGGTGGGGCACATGCTTAGTATGTGTGACAATCTGGATTTGATCTCTAATACCACACACACACACACACACACACACACACACACACCCACACCCACCATACATACACCATACACACATACCACACACATACCATACATACACCACACACACACACACACACACACACACACACACACACACCATACATACACCATATACACATACCACACACATACCATACATACACCACACACACACACATGCGCCACACACACATACATACCACACACACACACCACATACACACCATGCATATACCATACACATACATATAACACACACACACACACACACACACACACACACACACATAAAACAGGGTAGGAAAAACATTTTGTACAAGTATAAAACTAAATGCACACTTAAACAGGCATTTCCCTTTATTAACACATAATTGATTATTATGGTAAAGTGAAAGGCCTTTGTAGTCCATGTGAGTTGTCTCTGTGTTTAAATCTGAACTAGGGGCTCAAAATGTAGAGACCATCAAAGGTCCCATGCAGTGGCTTCCCACAGGAGGAAGTTTACAACCTGCACATAAGTCCTTAGGAGATAATACCACCAAGAACTCTTTGATGGCCCCCTTATGGCTAGGAAAAATAATTTTAGAAAATTTATTTTCTGATCAGCATATTGTAGCGTAATTCTTAAAGAAACTTTTACTTTAAATCAGTTTTATTGTGAGCCTAGAAAAGAAACGGGACCAGAAGATGAACCTGGTGCTGACAAGAAACTGGTGAGATAAAAAGAAATATGCCATGGGGCTACTTGTTTTGAAGAAATGAAACTTGGGATTTATGCACCACCTTAAAAAATAATCTCTCTAGGCACACTATTCAGCATGTATTTAAACCTTGTCTGAAGCTTTGGGGTGTTTCAAATGAAAGAAGATCCCTTTGCTTTATGATAGTGATTTTAAAAAATATCCTGTTTATTCATTTATTTAACAAGTATTGTGTAGGAATCAATTATATCCTAGGTAGAGTTCAGAATAGAAAGCTGAGTGCTATTAGGCCTGGCCTTCAATAGCCATGTATATGAGACAGGTCCCTGGAAGCTACATTAAAAGTAGATCAACTTGTGCGCTGTGGGTGGAAACACAAAATGGCAGAAAGAGTACGAAAAGGAGCAGAGAAGGTTCTCCAAAACTTAAAGATGGCTTTACCATAGGATTCAGCAACTCAGTCCTGGACACAGAGCCTGGAAGTGAGCTGGGACATTCAGACATTCATGTTCATAGTGTTATTCACAGTAGCCCCAGCAACACAAGTGTCCGTGGATGGATAATAGATGTATAAACGTGGTATACGCATACAATGGACAATGCATACAATTATTTCATCTCAAGAGGAAATCCTGATAGATACTTCAGCACGGGTGAACTGTAAAGTGGGTGCATACAGATGCTGTTTGGTTACAATTGTATGAGGTCCCTAGAGCATCACATTCAGGGCTGGGGTGCTGCTCAGCCACAGAGCTGTTGCCTAGCGTACCTGAAGTCCCGACTTTCAGCCTCAGTCCTGCAAACTCCCAGACAGCTGACTGTAAGGCTTGGCTATGAAATACACTGTAAAAGGAAGTGTCCATGGAGTGGTTGTGGTTATGTGAAGGAGGCGAGTATGTCATGATTTGATTTCGGATTGATAATTTACTGGGGAGAGTGTCTTGGTCTATACAGGGAATTCCAGACCAACCAAGTGCTACACAGCGAGACTGTATTTCCTATAATAAAATCAACACTGTTTTTATGGAAGTGCTTAAAACTCTGAGAACTTGAGTTTGAGCCACATGGCTGGCTCAAGGGTGAACAATCAGTTTGTTGAGGGTGAAAAGGTAGGGAAAGAAAGAAAGAGAAAAAAGAAAAAAGAAAAGAAAGAGATGAGAGCTGGACATGGTGGTGCCCACCTTCAGTCCCAGCACTTGGGAGGCAGAGACAGGCAGATCTCTGAATAGGAGGGGAGCCTGGTCTACAGAGCAATGGGGTATAGGACAAGGCCAGACAAGGTTAAAAAGGAAGAGATAAAGAAAAGGGAAAATGAAATGAAGGCAAAAAGAAGAAGGAGAAAGGGCTCAGCAAGTGGGAGCCTGCAAGCCTACAGCCCCAGGTACCAGAGAGGCTGAGGAGGGGCATTCATTGCTTGAGTTCAATTGTCAAAGACTAGACATGTAGAGTTAAGAAAGCTGAGAAGTCATACATGGAGGCCAAGTAACCAACCAGCGGTAGGGTTAGGATCTAAGTTGGCTCCAGTCTGTTTGCAGCCCTTTATACTTATTTTTAACTCTGGGGTTGAACATAGGGCCTCATGCATGTTAGGCAGGTGCCCTACTACCAAGACATAGGCCAGACCTCTTTTTTCTGTGTGGTTGTCACTAAGTAGTAGCCTTGAATTAACTTATAGTCTAGTCAGGCATCTTGTCTTTGGGATCTTCTTTGTCTCAGCCCTGTGAATGGCTTGAATTACAGGCTCGTAGCAGTAGGCTTGACTAGATCCATAGACCATATTAGTGGTCACAACTTTATTCTCGGTTAGACTGTGGTTTCTTTGCTAATTAGTATTTGGCTTGTGTTTGCCTACATATGGTCGAAATATGTATACAACACTGGATTAAAGAAGATATAATTTCACTCTTCCTCTAGTAAGGCAATCGAGTGCTGGCATCATTCCTTGGACGGTGACGTCATGTGTCACCTGGAGCCTAGGATGTGCATTTCCTGCTTTGTTGTTTCAGGTCATGTCCACCATTCTCGAAAACCAGCTCACGGTCCCAGATGACTCTTCAGCCCTAGCCCTCCACTGCAGGCTGGGAGAGGCAAGGAAACTGGGGGTAGGGGTGGGAACTGCTTTTGACTAAGGCAGGCTTGTACAAGCGGGACTCTTAGAAATTCCATATGTATTTCTCCAAGGACAGGAAATGCAATCACATGACTCAACTGCAGGAAGGCAGAGACACGGAACTTGTTCAAAGCAAGAAAGCAAGACAAGGTAGCACAGGCCTATGATCCCAGCACTCGGGAGGCAGAGGCAGGCGGATCATTGTGAGTTCGAGGCCAGCCTGGTCTACAAATTGAGTCCAACACAGCCATGGCTACACAAGGAAACCCTGTCTCGAAAAAGAAAAAAAAAAAAAAAAAGAAAGAAAGAAAGGAAGGATGTTGGTGCCCAGGGGAAAGGACTTTTAAGAAGGCCTGGCTCTTCCTCTGCAGCCATCCACATACCGTATCTTCTGTACATCTCTAGAGTACTGGTGATAAAAGCCTGAAGTTAATTGCCTAAATTAGCCTCAATCCAATAACGGGCATGGACGCCAGCCCAAGCTCGGGGTTCCCAGGCCATCTCCACTGCTGATCAGGTTAACTACGGATTTGAGCATTCCTATGTCTCTTCTCAGCTGAGTTCAGTAATTCGATGGAATAACACGGAACTTAAGAAGACACCATACTTATGGTTCTGGTATTGTTGTAAGGAATGTAATTCAGGACCAGTCAAAATGGCAAGTCAAGGTCTAAGAGGGTCTTGAACACAGAGCATCTGGAGTGAGAACTCCTCATCCTCCTGACGGACTCATGTATTTGCCAAGCAGGAAGTTGCACTGAGCATTGTTGTCTAGAATTTTCATCAGGACTTTGTGGTTGATTTGAATGAAAAATGTCCCCCATGTACCCAGGTATTTGAACACTTGGTCCTTTACTGGTGGCTCTGTTTGGGGAGACTGTGTATCATTTAGTAAGAGTGGAGACTTGTTGAAAGCCTGGACTCACTGAGGTGGACTTTGAGAAGTTAGAGCCTCGTCGCATTTCCTGCTGGATCTTTCTGTTTTCTGTGTATAAATAAAAAAGTTTTCTTTCTCCCGATGCCAAGTCACAGCTTCCCCTGCTATGATGGACTCTATCTTACTAGAACCATAAGCCACAATAATCTTTCTTTCTTAAGTTGCTTTTGGATTTTTATCACAGCAACAGGAAAGTAACTAATACAGTGTAGGTAGGCCTGAGTGATTCAGTCATTGGCCTTAAGAGTGAGCTCAGTCTTCTCCTTCCCTCTGTTGGATGATGAAGCTGGCTCATGATCCCAACCTCCTAACCAGTACATTGGTCTTTCTGGTAACCAACTGCTAGCCAGTGTCTTCAGAATAAATCCAGGTGTTACATAAAACTCATGAATAATAACATTCTTTTCTTTTTTTCTTTTTCAAGCCAGGGTTTCTCTGTATAGCCCTGGCTGTCCTGAACTCAATTTGTAGACTAGGCTGGCCTCGAACTCACAGAGATCTGCCTGCCTCTGCTTCCTGAGTGCTAGGATTACAGGCATGTGCCATCACCGCGCTGCTAGAGCTGATGAATAATATAATTTCTCATCTTTGCCGGGTGTGGTGGTGCACACCTTTAATCCCAGCACTCGGGAGGCAGAGGCAGGCGGATCGCTGTGAGTTCAAGGCCAGCCTGGTCTACAAATCGAGTCCAGGACAGCCAAGGCTAACACAGAGAGACCCTGCCTCGAAAAACCAAAAAAAGAAAAACAAAACAAAAACAAAATATATATAATTTCCCATCTTTTGGTAAACTCCAAGGGTTTTGGATGTTACTTCACAGGAAATTAATACAAAGAGCAGGCCACCCAGGTCACACACACCTGTAACCCTAGCCCTTGGGAGGTAGAAGTAGAATTTTGAACTCAAGGATACACTCTGCTTGCTACACTTTGAGGCCAGCCTAGGCTACTGGAGATGCTGCTTTGAAAATAGAACAGAACAGAACAAAACCAAAAACACCAGGTGTGGTGGTACCCACCTTTGATCCCAGCACCTGGGAGGCAGAGGCAGGTGGATCTCTGTGAATTTAAGGCCAGCTTAGGTTACATAGTGAATTCCAGGCAAGCCAGGGCCACACAGTGATACTCTGCCTCAAATTAACCAACCAACCAATCAACCAACCAATAAACCTAACTACCTAGTCAACTTACAACAAAATACAAACCTGTGAAACAAAAACACAGGTGCTTACCAAAACTTTTTTCTTTTTTCTTTCTTTCTTTCTATTTTTTTTTTTTTTTTTTTTGGTAGAGACTCCTTGTGTTATTCAGACTGGCCTTGAACTGGAGAGCCTCGTGCCTCAGCCTCTAGAGTAAATGGAATTACAGGCCATGTGCCACTATTCTCAGCTGAACAGACAAACAAACAAACACCTCATACAGTATCTTCCCCCAGTGAGTGCCAAGTGTTGAGCCTATTCCCTTCTCCTTCCCTCCTTCATTTCCTTCCCTTTTTGCCTTCCCCCTTCCTTCCTTTCTCTATCATCTATCTACAAGCAACAGGAAATTGTACAGTTTTCCAATAGGAACTGAAGTCATGCGTGCCTTCCCTTGGACAGTCAGTGGTGATTGCTGGTTTGGTGTGGTACGTTTAGCAACACCTCCAGACAGCTAGTCTTTCCCTAGCTCTTATCCTCATCTAGTGTCTTTAATTGCTTTTTTATTGTTGTTTTTTCTTTTCTTTTCTTTTCTTTTTTTTTTTCCGTTTGTTGTCTTTTGTTTTTGAGACAGGGTCTTTCTATAACCCTGGCTGTCTTGGAACTCACTATGTAGACCAGCTGGCCTCGAACACATAGAGATCCACCTGCATCTGCCTCCACAGTGATGGGATTCAAGATATGCACCACCACTCCTGAAAATCTTATTTATTTTGAAAATTATATTTATTTATTTATTGTATGTTTATATGTGTGTGTGGTGCCTCTATATCATGTATGCTACTTGCCAGAGTCAGTGCTCTGGCATAAAGTACCTTTACCTGCTGAGCCATCTAGCTAGGCCCTGGGACTTAGGCAGCTAGGGTGGCCATGGGCTCAACTGAAGATGGGTGGCCGTGGGCTCAGCTGAAGATGATCTTGATCATCCTGCCTCCATCTCTTATACCCTGGGATTATAGGCCTGGGCACCACACCCATCATCATAATTATTTTTGGCAATTTTTTATTGCATTTATTTATTTCTATAAAGTATTTGCAGGAAAAGGAAAAACTAATACAGGGCTTCTCAGTGCTGTGTTCCCTGATTCTCTAGCACATTAATTTGATACTATTCTAGTTTCATTTTGTTGCTGTGACAAAACACTGTCCCTAAGCAATCTATGGAGAGGAAAGGGCTGCTTATTTCATCTTAATAGATTATAGTCTATCATCAAGAGAAGTCTGGATAGAAACTTGAGCAATAACAGGAAGTTGAAACCATGGAAGAACACTGCTTGGCCCAAGTGTAGCTGCTCTTTGTTTGTTTTTTGAGACAGAGTTTCTCTGTGTAACAGAGCCCTGCCTGTCCTGGACTCATTTTGTAGAATTCCCAGAGATCTGCCTGCCTCTGTCTCCTGGGTGCTGGGATTAAAGGTGTGCCATCACAGTCCAGTGGCTTGGCTGCTTTTTTACATAGCTCAGGGTCACTTGCCTAGGAATATCACCCCCATAGTGGGCTGGGTCCTTCTATGTAAATTAACAATCAAGATAATCCCTCATGCTGGGCAGTGGTGGTGCACTCCTTTAATCCCAGCATTCGGGAGGCAGAGGCAGGTGGATCTTTGTGAGTTCGAGGCCAGCCTGGTCTACAAAGTGAGTCCAGGACAGCCAACTCTGTCTCAAAAAACCAAACCAAACCAAACCAAAAACAAAAAACAACCAAAAAAAAAAACAAAAAAAAAAAAAAAACAAACCCCAAAACCAAACAAACAAAAAAACAAAAACAAAACAAAACAAAACAAAACCCTCACATAATGCCCATAGATCAGTTTGATCCAGGCAACTCTTCAACAGAGGCTTTTTGCTCAGACGGTTCTATGCTCTACCAAGTTAACAGCTCATGCTACTTAGAACAGGTACCATTGCTGTGAGCTAAATTTCAGTTTAAAGTTTCTTAGTTTTGTTTTGAATCTGATGTTTCTCCATCCCAGATTCCACCCTGGACATGAGATAAGATCTTGCCATTAGGTTCTCTTAGACTATTTTTGTTTGTGACAGTTTTCTCGGTCTTTGTCTTTAATGAACTTGACAGCTTCAGGGCGTTATTGGTGAAATATCTTGTAGGATGTTCTTCCGTCAGGATTTGTCCAGTGCCTCCCTCATGATCAGATGTGGTTGTGAGCTTTAGAAGGAAGATTAAGCCACCAACCATGGTGATTTGTATCCTTATATGATCATTTCCTTATCACGACATGGCTCCTGCTGCCATCTAAGACCTGAGGCTGTGTTCACCAATGGAGAGAGGCAGGGGACTCTGGAGGAGAGAAGAGCCATGGCTGGCTGGCTGGCTTTATTCCTATTAAGAAAATCATCTCTCCTTCCTGACAGGCTTAGAAGATAGGGACCGTGACTGTGACTAAGCACATAGCCATTGGTATGAATCATGCAGCATGAATAAGGTGGGCCAGGAGACGACAGGCAAGCGATTGAACGTATTAGCCCTGTTGCTTTCTATATAAATAGGAGACTGCATTGGACTAATTACCACGAGGAATCAAAGCGTATAAATGATGGCTCTCTCTAGGAAAGTCTTCAGAAATTACGGATCCCAACCAGCACTCTCTCTCTGTCTTCTGTCTCTCAAAGGTTTCCCCTGTGCAACGCAGGCTGGCCTCAACTTCTGGATCCCTCCCCCGCCACCAGCCTCTTTAAAAGGCCTTACTGTAGAAAGGTGGACTGTCATCCACCCACCCTCTGATTAGGCTGCGTGTCACACGGCATCAAGTGTAAAGGCCACTTCTTGAGATTCCCTCCTAACACGGTAGAGACGATGGAACAACCACCACTTTGATACAGGTTTACATGTTCTACTTTACTTCTTTGTTAATGCCCTGAAACGCTGATCAAGATGAATTTGGAGCAAGAAAGGGCTAAAGTCCATTGTCAACGCAAGTCAAGGCAGGAGGTCAAGGCAGGATGTTGGATTCAGGAATGGGCAGACGAGTGGACACAGAGACCGTGAAGAAACTCTACTTACTGGCTTGTTTCTCCTGGCTGGCTTATCCACCTTTCTCCTTCACTTCAGGTTTGCCTGCCCAGGGATGGCACTGCCCATAGTAGGTCGCGTCCTCCCATGTTAATTGGTAAGGAAGACAACATCCCGTAAACATGCCCACAACGTAGTCTGACGGAGGCAGCTCTGCGGTTGTCTTTCCTCCCAGGTAAGGCTAGGTTTGTGGAAAGCTAATCAGCACAGAGGATACATGCAGAGACAGACAGTTTTTCTAAAATGACAACTTAGAAAATCTAATTCAGGTTTTGAAGATGGTGCAGAAGGGAAGGGTGCTTGCCGTGCAAGCGTGAGGGCCTCAGTTCATACCTAGAAGTCATGTAAAAAGCTAAGCATGGCTGTGAGGGTTCCTGCAGTCACAGTGTTCTAGGTGGAAAAAGCTCTCTGGAGCTTGCTGGCTACCAGCTGACCTCCAGGTTCTGCTAGAGGCCCTGCCTCAAAGTGATAAGGTGGAGAGTAACAGTGCTGGACATATAAAGTCCTCCTCTGGACTTTACACTGGCCTGCAGGCTGGAGTACACTTTATATACCACATACATGGACAAAGAAAATGTAATTTTTTTCTTAGCCAGCCAAGTTCTATTTTTTTCTTCTTTAAACCGAACCAGTTATATATTGAAGTCACATCTTAAAATACCTTGCCCTTAATACCACTTTGTCACTGTTAATGTTACAAGAATGTCCACTTGCCAAAAGTAAATTACATTTTTCCTTGACTTTTAAAGTAATCACCACTTTAGAAACAGCAAAGATAGATCCAGGCACTTAGGGAGTGTCTATTCTATTAATCTGTGAAGGCACGGCTGTGACTCACATTACTAAGCAGAGATAAGGCAATCTCCAAAACTAGGGCCTGAGATGTAGCTCTGGTGGTAGACGGCTTGCTTAGCATGCACGGTGCCTGGGTTCCATCCCTACCAGAACATAAGCCAGTAAGTATCTACTGTAATACTAGCTTTCTGGAGGGTAGAGGCAGGGAGATCAGAAGTTCAAGGTCATCCTTAGGCACATAGTGAGTTCAAGCCAACCTGGGGTATACTTAAGATTCTATGTTAACAACAAAACAAACAGCAATAATGAGAGAGAGAGAGACAGAGAGAGAGAGAGAGAGAGAGACAGAGAGAGAGAGAGAGAGAGACAGAGAGAGAGAGAGAGAGAGATGGCTAGAGAGATGGCTCAGTGGTTAAGAGTCTTGGCTCCTCTTCCAAAGGACCATGGCTTGCTTCCCAGTATCCACATGGCAGATTAAAATTGCCTGTAATTCCGCTCCCAAGGGGATCTAACACCATCTTCTTGCATCTATGGACAACACGCTCACACATGGTGAACAGACACATACACGCAGACAAAACACCCATTCACATAAAAGTAAATTAATCTTAAAAAAAAAAAAATTATACTTTACCTCAACCACAATTGCCAGTGAGCCTGTGAGGGCAACCCTGCTAGGACCTACTGGTTCTTATCGCTTACCACAGTAATAATGACCAAATGGGAAACCTCTTAAGCAAGAAGCCTGTCTGATCTCACTGCAGAAGTATCAGGCTTCTGTACCACGGAATGACCACACATTCAGAGGTATGTGCCATAACCTAGCTGCAGATGTCAGGCATTTAACAGGTTTGTTTTATTTCTAATTGCTGGCATTTGCTTAAGTGCTTCCTTAATTCTAATTTATGCTTTTATGTTCTAGTTTGTTTACATAGCCCATAGTTCCCAATTGTCTTTATTTGCTTAAGTGTTTCTTTAATTTTATTTACATTTTTATATACGTTGCTTTGCTTACATAACTCATTGTTTGGAGCGGGCTAGGAATAACCATAAATCCCCATTGCTAATTAGCCTCATCCTCATGACTGATTAGTCAAGATTATGAGCCTAGAAGGAGGGCAGGAAGGAGGCCCAACAGTGACTCACAGGATCATTGCATTTCAGAGCTGGAAGAAATGAATCTGAGCACTTACAGCATCTTTCAGATAAAATCCTGTGATTTTTTTTTTTTTTTTTTTTTTTACATCTTCAGCATTGAAGAATCACAAAAAGTCTGCTTGCTCTCACTCCTTATTAAAAAAAAAACATGCAAGGGTTTGGTGACAGTTTGAAAAATAAGTTTAGAGTAGAGAAAATCCAATCAATGATGGCTGTAACTCATAATGAGGGCTTGAAGAATCAGCAACTTGACACACACAAGAGCGGGGAATATTAATGAACTCAAAGAAGGCTCTTTGGACTTAGGCAGGGTAGATTGTCTGGAACTCCTTACCCAGCAGCTGTGCAGTTGGTAAGGCTTGTAGCTTGCCTGGCCCGTGAGCTTGGCTGTTAGCTTTACAGTGGGGAGTATTTAAAAAGCACACTCAACATACGAAGGAAAGAACCTGGAACTGAGTAGCCTGCTTTATTCCAAGACTCCATCTGGCATTTAAAGAACTGCTTGTCCTACATTCAACCCTGCAGAGTAACAAGCCATTTTTCATCTCCTCACACCTCTATTTTTAGTTTCAGGTAAGACAGCTTATTGAGTCTGAGGAAGGAACATTTAGACTTCAGAGCCACCAGCTAAAGACTTAACCTAGGGTGATCTCCATGAATCTAAAATGAGGTCATGTCGAATCCCCAGCCTGAGAGATGAGGTCGCGATCACCCTCAAGACTCCACCAGAGGTATGGGTCCAGATTCCAGCACCATTTAAGCCTTTCGTCTCTCATAGGCGGAAGTATAATGGATGAAGTGTTACAGGCATGTAAATCTGTAGCTGGTGTCGACTCCTGCTGAAGGGGTAAACTGACAAGCGAAATCCAATCCCTTTTCAAACATACTTGTTTGTGAGAGTAATGACTCGCTCTCCGCAGATTCCTCAGACTTGCCAGAGTAGTGCCCAGATCACCAGGGCTTGTAGACTGTGCAAAGTGCAGTTAGCTTAGAAATTATTCCTGGACTTCACTCTCTCCAGCCGAAGTATTTCCCTGTGACCTTTCCATATGCTACCCTTTCAGGGAAAGGCTCCGTCCATGCGAGACCACAGGCTCCTACTCTTAACTGGGCACTCCTTGAGGGACAGCGCAAGGTTCTAGTGCCAGCGCCAACTTCTACCACTGCCTTCTGGGTTACTATGGCGACCGCGGGAGGGGCGGGGCTTTGAGACCCTCTTTCCCTGGTCTCAGTTCAGGACTTTCGAACGCTCCAATTGGGACAACCCTTTCTTGACTCCGTCCCGCCTAGTTCGGCGTTGAGCGGGATGCGATTGGCCCCGGGTTCGCGGCCTTGTGCCTAAATGGTACCACCTCGTGACAGGAAGAGCGGGAAAGTGTACCAAGCACCGGTCAAGGCGTGAAGCTCACTTCACGTAGCCGGGGACCACGCGGCTGGCTTTGGGGAGACTTTATCCGGTCCTCTTATACCACCTCCAAGTCCCCAGCTGCTAATAAAGGAGCAGGAGTCGGGAGGTGGGGGGGCAATACTTTGAGGGCCTGGGTTGTCCATCTATGGAGCGCGTGCGCGACGAGCCCTGGGTCTCCCCGGCTCGCTCTCCGGCGCCCCACTGCCTTGGCCAGAGGGGATGGGCGCGTTCCAGGGGCGGGGCCAGTGGCGGCGGCGGGAGGCTCAAGGTCCAATGAGCGTGTGCCCCGCCCCCGAGAGGCGGGGCATCCGGGGCGCTCCCCCGCCCTCCAGCTCGCCCCCCCTCCCCCCCCGGGCGCCGGGGCCGCAGTGAGTGAGTGGCACTGGCAGCCTGTCAATCCCTCAGCCGAGCGGCCTTCGAGCCCGGTCCGCGGCGGCTGCTGGCTGGGTGCGCGGCACCGGAGGTGGCGGCGGCGACTTCTCCCGCCTCATTAATCTGCTGTCCGCCCGGCGTGCGGCCCGCCGGGGCCCTCCACCGGGCTCCGTGCCCTAGCCGCGCCGGCCCGCCCGCTCCCAAACTTTCCTCCTCCGCCCCTCTCGCTCCCCGCGGCCCGCCCGTCGGCCTCCTCCTCCGCCTCCCCCGCCGCCCGCCACCGCCGCCGCCGCCGCCGCCGCTCCCTCCCCCGGGGCCGCCGGTGCTCCGATCCCGCCCGGTTGAGGCGGCGGCGGCGGGCGGCAGAGGGAGGGGACCGTTCAGGCTGGCGTGGGCGGCGACGGCCGCGGCGTCCCGGCAACTCGGCTGGCGCTGAGGACCAAGTTGCGCGGGGCCGCCCGGCGCGGCGCGGGGCACTAAGGAGGCGGCGCGGCGGCCGCGTGAGGGCAGCGGGCACCGCCGCCTCCGCCTCCGCCAGCGCCGGCGAGCGCGCCGCTTCCGCCGGCCGCTGTCCTCAGTCTCCGCCGCGGCGGAAGCGGGAGCCGGACGCGGGTCCGCGTCCCTTCTGTCGCCGGCCGGGCCGGGCCGCCCCCTCCCGCGCGGGCGGGGAGCGCGCGGCCGCCTTCCCCCCCGTCCCCCTCCCCCTCCCCCCCTTTCTTCTCCTCCCTCGCCGCCGCCGCTGCCGCCGCCGCTTCAGCCTTCGCCTCCTCTGCCGCCGCCGCCGCCCGCTCCCGCCCGCGCGCGGCGGAATGGACGATCAATCCAGGATGCTGCAGACTCTGGCCGGGGTGAACCTGGCCGGCCACTCGGTCCAGGGGGGCATGGCTCTGCCGCCTCCCCCCCACGGCCACGAAGGGGCGGACGGCGACGGCAGGAAGCAAGACATCGGCGACATCCTCCACCAGATCATGACCATCACCGACCAGAGCTTGGACGAGGCACAAGCAAAGTTGGTGTCGTCTCATTAAGCATCTTTTGTGTGTGTACGGGAGCTGGGCTAGGGTCCCGGGTTGCTAGCGGGACCGGGGCCTCAGTCTCGGGCGGGAACTTTCTTTGCCCGCCAGGCACTTGCGCCCACCCCCTCCACTTATGGCGCGGGCAAAGTTGCTCGCCCGGCTCGGGACAGACTCGGTCAGCGCTTCGTCCATTCCCTGCTGTGCGCACAGCTTCCAGGATTTAAACCTCCCGCCCGGATCCCGGTGCGCTCCGAGTCCCAGCCGGGCCCCCGGGCCTCGCTGCAGGGAAGTGCAACTTTGTCCACCCGCCCAGACTCAGGGCGTCCACTCCCCTCCGCCCAGTCCGGGGTGACCGGCTGTTTCACCGCACGTTTCTGTGCGGAGCGCCAAGTTCTCCAGGAGGGAGGGCCGCTTGGCAAACTTTGCGGAGCTGTCACCCGCCGATTAGCCACCGCCGGTTGGCCGGAGCGCCCACTCCTTCTGTGGAGCTAGGACATGGGAGGGGGGTCCCCTCCGCGCCGGTCTGGTCCCTGGGGTCCCGCTGCGGCCCCCCCGGAGCGGAGCCCCCTGCACGGGTCTCTCCTGCGTTCGCGAGGCTGCTGTGGGGCCAGCAGATAGAGGGGTGGCTCTGCTTTAGGGCTGGAGCTCTCGCCGCTAGAGCCTGCTACCAGTCGCGAACTAGTCAACTTGAGTTTTTGTTGACTTCCCGTGGTTCAAAAAAGCTTTCCCAACCCGGGGGCCGGCTTTAAATCTTGGGTTTAATTTAAAAGAAGGCGCCATATTATTCCAATAGGTGATGCTAATACCTTTGTGTTTTGCTATTTGTTTTTTTTTTTTTTTTAAGGAAACATGCTCTGAACTGTCACAGAATGAAACCGGCGCTCTTCAGTGTCTTGTGTGAGATCAAAGAGAAAACAGGTAAGACTCTGCTGCTGGCCATAGGCTTGGAGACCCCCTGAGGTGGGGTCAGAGCTACTCCTTCGACTCTCCAGTTGAGAGCTGCTGCTTTTGGGCACCGCCATCTTTGATCATTCTCTGCTTCCCACCTCCTGATCTTGAGAAAAAAACTGCAATAAATCTGGAGTCTCTTTCTCAGTTCTGCTTTGGAACAAAATGGAGTGTACGTGCGATTGGGGCTGGGTCGCAGTTCCCTAAGAGGCAGCCCTGGCGGGGGCTCTAGCCACCCGCTCTCGCTCTCTCCTATCTCTGCTTGCCTTGGTTGTGTAGCAGTTTTTAAAAGGAGCAATGGGAGCCGATGCCAGGGACCAGTTCCCGGGGAGAGGCATCACCAGAACTTTGTGTTTACTTAGACATCCTTAAGGTTCGGTTCTGCTGGTAGAAGACACAGCCGAACAGACCTCAGCAGCACGTTGGACTTAGTGTTTTAGGCGGGGAGATTACTTTTAAGAATCCAGGAAGGAAAAAATGAAGGCTTAGGCATGTACAGTGTGTCACACCTATTAGTCCTTAATATGCTCTCTTATCTTGCAACTGTTACACTTGTAGCTGAGTTTCAGTATATTATAAAGATCTCCATAGATGTAGACGAAACAATTTTGAAATTCACAGCAGGAGTAGATGATAGGGTAGGTTTTGCAGAAGTGCTAGAGTGAAAACTGCAGGTACATATTAGGGAAATTTTTTGGCAGTTCCTTATAGTTTAACTTTCTTGTCAGACCTTTTCTATTTAAAGTATTTTTACTCTTAACTTAATGTTAAAGCTAAAGTGGAAGTGTGTGTGTGTGTGTGTGTGTGTATACATAAATATAATTAACATGTTTTAGTTTGTGTTTACTTACCTTTCCTGTGTACAGTAAAAACTTCCATTAGTCATACTTTACCATTGGTTGATTTATTTGTTGTATGTGTGGGGTGTATTGCTTTTTAAAGTTGCCTTTTTGTAAGTTGAGGCAAAGAAGTGTCAAGTCCAGTATATTGCATTTTCCAACTGACGCTGTCTTAATGGTTCAGTGTTTGACTGTCTTTAAATTGAGTTTACAAATAATAGCATACTGCCTAGGGTTGCTAGGCAGATAGTCGAGTCACACTCCTTTTAAACAAATACTATTCATATTCCTAAAAGTAAGCCAAGGAGGCAATAGTTTTTGTGCTCTTAATGTATGTATGCTAAACCATAATTATTAGTAAACATTCAAAGCCTAAAGAAGTAATCTTTTTTGCTTTTCATTCATGCTATGGATTTTTTCTATAATAAGTTTTTTTTTTAATGATATGCTTTACATTCTGAAAACCACAGTCATTTAAAATTATTGACTCATTGTATGTTGATTTTTAGTTACCTTTAGAGTGCCTTTTGATTTAATATGGTAGATGATTTTAATCCATAACTATGAAGACATACAGCATTGAATCTTGACAGCTTTTAATTTGGGAGAATAAACTATACAGTTCTTAGTATCTTATGTGGCTTAATTTCTGAGGATTTTTCTATTATCAGGGCTACACTCTAGTTCTTGCTGACAGGTAAGCATTGTAGTACTGCCTGTGCTCTGAATATCAAGATTGGTTCAACTTTATATGGCACATACTGCTACAGGAGGGAATTGATACTCTTTTCTATTAAGAACCCCCTTATGATTTGTATTTATTTATTTATTTTTTTGCCCTTTTTAAGTTTTGGCTTAACAGTACAGAACTACACAGCGTTTCATGTTTGGACACTTAGCAGCAGGAGAAATTCAATTAAGAAGTGTTGGTCTTCTGGTTGCTTATTTGCACAGGACTTAGTTACAGCATTCTGAAAGGAAAGCGTAGTCAACCACATGTCAAAGGTGAGTTAGGAAAAGAAACAAGTCTTTTCAGAGCCTGGGATTATGGTCAGAGAGAGAGCTTTGGAAGGGCTACTGCTACTTAAGAACCAGGAGAGAACAGACAAAAGGAATTTCTGTGTTTTGAAAATGTTTCTTGGGCTTTCAGTGATAACTTGTAAATTAGATCCTCTTTTTGTGCATTGACCTGTGACCCAAGTTTGCAGGTTATCTCTTGTATAAAAAGCCAGCAGCCGACAGAGTGAAGGCGGCTGTCTGGGTGGACGTCCTCCTGCCAGCCTCTCTAGGCTTGAGAGGGATAGGATTTAACTACTGAGTGATTGATGGGGTGAATCAATCTCTCTCCCTCTCTCTCTCCCTCTCTCCCTCCCTCCCTCTCTCCCTCCCTCCCTCTCTCCCCCTTTCCCTCTCCCCCCCTTCTTTTTTCCCTACTATCCATAGCTCTGCCTCATGCTCTAAACCCAGTCTTAGAAGGAGACAGGATCGCTAGGCTCAGATCCCTCATTTTGAAATAAAACAGCTGTGTAGACATAAGTGTTAGCACAGCAGAGAAGGCTGGGCAGCACATTCCAGGGTCCATCCCCTGTCTGCTTCTGCGGTCCTGCTTTAGAGACATTAGGAACTTAGAAAATAAGTGTTAGGGAATCTGTGTATGCTACTTAATACTTTTTCTTTAAATCATTTCATTAATCTATTATCATAATATGTAATGATTAGTTACCTAGAAAAAGTTCATCTAGCCATTTGTGAATATAAATCAGAAATATTATGTGATGACTCTATTCTGAGTAATAGAGGGGAGGATGCTGACAAGTTGAGAACTGGAGAGGGGTGGGTGGGTGGGAACTGCTACTTTAGTGGGTAATGTGATTTTAGTTGTGCTTTTCTTTTAAAATAAGACAAAAATCATTAAAAAAAAAAAAAGTCATGTATTTGTAGAAAGCCAGTAGATTTTGAGCTTTCTGATCAGGCGGTGATTACTGTCAGTTCTGATGCACACAAGAGACTTAGTTTGGAAAACATCTTATTTCTCCCCTACCAAAGATGAAAAGGCATTCTTTTCCCCTTTTGACAAATACATGAGTAATTTGCCACAATTATATTATTTTCTTGTTCAGAAGTATGGAAATTATACTTTTACTATAAGATGATTTTTTTTAAAATGTATTGTAAAATTTATTGTACAGTTATTTTGGGCCAGAAACATTTTTTTATTGTTGAATTGTGACATTTATACATTTTAGAAGCAACTAAAAAGTTACAGGCTTTAAAATCGAGATGTGTGTTTCAGACTATATAAGCAAAGGAGGTAGAGGTTGAGGATTAGAGTTTTCTTTAGGATGATAGCAAAGTCATATGGTACCCTCCGTTGCTTATTAAATATCTCTGATGCAGTGAGGCCTTTTATGCTTCTGTTGGTATATTCACTTACCTATTTTTGACTACTTTAATCTTGACTGTGAGGGGTTTCCTTTGTGAAAAAAGATTTGCCTTTTCTTTCTTTTTTTTAATGAGCCCCTTAATTGCGAGAATTCAACTGAAGAAAACATTTTTCAAGGAAAATATTTTTAATGTATACTAATATAGCAATTTGTTATATGATCTGAATGGTAGTATTGTGAAAAAAAAAGTAGTGTTTGTTAAACAAAATCAATATAACCCTTTCCTTTTACAACGCTAGGTTAAAATACGCATTGTTGATAGCTGCCAACCAAACTCTGATTTATTGCCACCACAAACCCTAAATAGTGTTCATTTACTAGTAATGTCTAATGGCAGACATGATGGTTTGCCAGATTTGTAGGCTTTGTGAGGCTTATAAGCAGGACTGACTTGGGAAGATCATAAAACTTAATGAACTTCTGTACTGCAGGAGGTGTCCGCAGGGGAAGAGAGAGGCCTGCTCTGCTGGCTGGGCCGCTTGAAGGGTTTTTTATGTTTCAAGAGGAGAAAATGACTATTATAAATGCTGTACTTTTAAAAGAATCCATCTTGAGAAAGTCATAGGAATTTTAGATATCAGAACTAGGGCAAGAATGTAGTCTGCACACGAATGTAGTTCACACCCATTTAATAGGACCCGATTCAACCTTTATTTTTATTGCTAAAAGTATGAGTAGCTTTCAGAAGGCAGGGCAGTACTCCTAGTTAACCGTTCTGTTTAATTCTTACCCTACATTTTTAGTGTTTCATCTGCATTTTCTTTTTTTCTGGCCTGCTCTTTTTTTTTTTTTTTTTTTTTTTTTAAGATTTCCATGTAAAAATTTAGCTACATTTTCATTGTTATTTTTTGAATTTTCAATGTATGAAAAATCAGATCAGTCATCAAATAAACATTTAGTAAAGAAATATAAAATTGTTATCTCTGAGTCTAAATGGTTCTGTATTTACTGCTCTTTTTCAGTTGATCTTGCACTATATCTAGTATAGATATCATTTGTGCCAAAGTTGTAAAGACAAATGCATTATGAATATATGTATAATGTTTCTGTTTCTATTTTTCACCTTTTTGGAGCTTTTTATTATAGACCCCACCAACACCACATACATACATATATATATACAATGTATAGTCTATATATAGAAAACAATAATAATATATACACATTTTTAGAAATAAGAGATTTTTTTACACATTGCTTACCTTCCATAATGGCAACAATTGGCCAATTTTATTTTCTTTATTACTCCTGCCCTCAGAATTTTGTGATCTAAATAGTAATGGGCCTTTAGTACTTCAAATTTTATATCAATTTTAGGCAGACATTATGGTCTATTTTCATTGGGAATACTAAATGATTAAACAGGAAAAACACAAAGTCAGTGTATGTTAGAAAGGACATAAATTATATTGCTTTATCAATATAGTTTTCTTAAAGCTGTTTAAGAATATTTTGTCAGTTTTTTTTAAGATTTATATTGCTTACTGGAGATTTTGTAGGAGGTTTTAAAGGATGTAAAAGAACGACATTTGTCTGAATCTTTTCCTCTTTCATTCTTAAGCAATAATTAATACACACAATCTGTTGGTAGAAAACCTGCAAAAATTGTCATTGCCACACTGTTTTAGAACTTTCTGATCTGAAGGATCATGTGGATATACCTTTAAAATGAGAAGATACTTTCTAGAATATTTTTCTTTTCAATACAAATATATTCAATAAAATTACATTTCAATAAAAATATTGAAGCTGTTGTCAATACTAACTTGATTTGTGCAGGTAATTCTTTTGTACCTTAGTTTTAGTGAGCTTCATTAAAGGTTTGTGAGGTTTTGATATTTTATTTGAGAACTTTACTATGTCATTTTTATTAATTTATATAACTTTATTCTAAATCAGAAGTATATTACTACATTGGTAATGGAGTCCCCAACTTGCTCCCAAAACACGTAAATCCATTTACTTTTATAACACAAAAGTACATTTTTTTTTGTACTGATGACTTTCCTTTAATTTTACTTGTGATTTTAGATTTTAGTTCATAAATTTATAATCCAAAGGAAGACTTAGTTAATGTCTTATTAGTTCATTTGTATTTTGGTATCATATGAGGGCATGCTGTAGGATGAAATTATATTTTATAAAGTGGGTCTCTAAGAATTGAGGCTGAATTTTCTGAGTCACGTAAGTCATCACTCCGTTTTATATGGATACCATACAATATTTATTCAAAGTAAATGCTTGACACATCAGCACTAACATGTGAAGTTAAATAAAGGGTAAACTGTTTTCCATATTCAAGTATTTGTGAGGAATCTTCAGATACTTTTTATTTCAATCTTGACACTCTGAGAATACTGTTTTATTTGTTTTCTCAGCAGGCTTGTGCTTTAGCCATTTATCAGTGTGATCAGCATGAGTGAGGTAGTAACTGACAAAGCTCCACATCTCCCCTCCCATGCTGACCTTTCCAAGTACTTGCTCTATTTTTATAGGCCATTCCAGCCAGGAAGTGTGGAGAGACACTCATTTACATCACAGTATATAGTGTGGTGTAAATCAGTGAAGTTTTGCAGGTCTGTTTATCACATTTTCTTTTCTTTACAAAGTTAAGAAGTTAATTAAACAACTACTATTACTGCTAGGTGATGGTGCAATATTTAGCAAATAAATCAAAAAGTAATGCTGAGTGAGCTACTCAAAAAAATATGCCATCTTTTTATGCCGTCAGACATAGAACATATTAGAAAACCAATTTCAATCTTAAAGTCTTGATTTTTAACAATGCTCTTTGTAAGCAGACTGACACTTAGAATCCCTTATTACTTTTTTCACAGCCATGACATAAACATATAATATGCTTATAATTTTTAGTGCAAAGTATAGCTTGCTTGTGCATTGTATTTGAATAAAGTATATTTAACAAAGAAGTTGATTTGATAGAATGTGTTAAATTGACTAAGCAGAACAGGTTTTAACTTACTCTACACATAGTAACAATTATTACTGAGACAAAGTAATTAGAAATAAGTATACTTGTTTAAAGTTTTATATTTGTTTTCTTTCAGCTTAGGTATTTTAAAAGTGCTAAGCTATTTGAATACTAACTCTTTTTGTGTGATCATATTAATGAGTTTTTGGTATACAGTGTAATCCTTTTAATGCTGATGATTTCTCCTGATGTTTAAACCATTATTTAGGAGATGCCAGCATATGTTAGTGCAAAATGATTTTGTTTTGTTTTGTTTTATGATGTACATCAGTTTTCAAAGCATATTTCTTAGGCATCAGCGTCCAGCAGGTGGCTTTTTACATTAAAAAATTCATAAATTTTAAAATCCCATAAAATTTTATTTCAAATTCAAATTAACTGGTTGAGAATGTCAACATTTCCACTGTCTTTGTATTAACATTTATAATAGAACAAATGGTCGCATATAGGAATTATCTGCAACATAATCTAAATTAAGATTCTAAACAGGCATTGCAGATGCTGGTAACTTTGGCAATTATCATTTTGTTTGGTGAACAGTAGTAAAACAGTGTGCGGTAAAAGTGTTTAGAGAGAGAGGATAAATAAATTGAGCAGTTTTGCAATGCAAAGTGGTTTGTGGTGTTTTTGAGGATTTCTTGGCTCTCTCTTAACTGCTATTGTGAGCCTGGAGCAGATTTCCCCATTGCTAATGCCCTAGAAGTATTAATTCACTTTGATATGCTAATTAGAGGGCATTATGCAAGAAATGAGATTAAGTGGCAGCATGAAGCCATTTGCCTGTCAGTGAATTGAGAGCTTTAGCATAGGGAGGAGCTTGGGTTTTTTTTTTTTCTTGTATGTTTTGTTTTTTTTTCTTTCTTCTTTTTTTTTCCTACCCCCCCTCTTTAGTTTCTCTTGGTTTTGCATATAAATAAAGTTGATTGAAAGCTTTGGGGAACGGTCTGGAACATTGAACTCCCTCTCCCCCTATGATTATTTAAATGTAATATGGAATATGAAATTTTCATTTTATAGTCTGTGTGAAATTAAGAATTTCATCATTTACTTTCTTTTTCCTGGAATGACTTTAGCAACATAGCTAGTGAATTGCTGTCGGTTACCTGTTTGTAAATGTGAATGTTGTGTGCCAGAGTCAACACCAAACTGAATTCCACAAGAATGTGTACTTGGGAGGGAAGGAAAAGTTGTTGAATTGGGCTTCATGAAATTATATTAGATGAGCATTAAGGTTTGACTTGAATTCATGGAAGTTGAACCAATAGAATTAATTACTGGTTCAACTTTGCCCTTTACACAACCTGTGGAATTTACATTTTATCGTGTATTGACATGTAAGATTACTGTATTTGATTTTCATGTTGAAAATGAGATTTTTTTACTTTATTCTGGTTTTACTGACTTGTGGCTAAAGCAAGGCACTTGAACTTAACTCTTTAAAGCTCATTTTATGAGGAAATGGATGCATGACTAAAGGGATCGGAGAAGTGGAGGGCAGAGTGTCTCTGGCCGTGTGAAAAAGCGAAGGTTTCTTCAAACACAGAGCTTCCAGCTGCACACAGCATTGAAAGAAGTGCAAGTTGCTGTCTAACTACAAATCTCTGGGTTTGGTTAGATAGACTGTTTGGGCAAGGTATTCATATTGGGACTTGGTTCTAGTGTCCGAACTCCATCATGTCTGGACCCAATGAGCCATAACTTCTCAGAGCCATATGGATTGTTTAGTCACCACAGCTGCCATGCATGTACACTGTGGAGGGTTGCATCTCCTTGGGCGTGGATGGCCATGTGGTGGGAGTGAGGGGTAAGAACAGAGAGATGAAGGTGAGAGCCTCTCTTGGGACAGAGTCCTGATAACATCTCTGTGGAAGAGGATATAGTAGGTAACACATTAGACATTAGTACCTTTTTTTTCCCCTGAATAAAATGCTTGGTTACTTTAGATATTTGTCTATTTTCAGACTTCCTCATTTTATTTACAAAATGTCATTTTAAACATATGAAGTTATTTTTGCTTGAAACAAGGAGAAAAAGAGCTTTGAAATTATATACTATTATCATTTAAACAAAAGATTTCTACAAGCTTTCCAGTCACTAAACCTTGCAAATAAAGCTTTATCATGCCATTTGATAGAAAATTCAGTTGCTTCCTTTAAAAAAAGTTGAAACGGCATCTTGATGTGTACATCTCACCTTTATTATGCAGGTGTCCTCAAACAAGGAGGAAGTGACTCTGACAGTCTTATAACTTTGTTTTTCTTGCTTTCCTCACCTCCCCCTTTAAAAAAAAAAAAAAAAAAAAAAACTACCGATGAAGGTAGTTGGAATTCACAGTCAGATATATCATTTTCAACTTGGAATAGGAACTAGAACAGGAAATTGATTTTATATTTATTATGAAAGCAAGCACTCTGCCACCAACTGACAGCCTTCCATGTTTTAGTTTTGTGATAATTGTTCTTAGACAGTAGTCTGCAGTTGGTCCAGGTTATTTATAATGTTGATTGAGAGCATTGGTCCATTAAAAGGTATGTGTATAATGAACATCTTTAATTAAGTCAGGAAAAATTGAAATATTTTGCTTTGTTTTGTTTTTCTCCACCAGATCTTGGGTGTAGGATTAACTGCCAGCACTGCTAAGAACAAGTTACAGTAGATTGTACAATGATTTCTCTGGCATCATGGATATATTTATTACCATTTTTGAACAAATTATACTAACATGAAAAGTTGTGTTTGAAATGATTGTGTGCTAGATAAGGCGATACATTACAGGAATGGTTGGGTTTATGGAGCTTTATGTAGAGGTTTTCTCAGAAATTATAGCACAGGGCTGTCACTATAAAACCCAGTGATACAGTTGGTAATAACATACAGGGAAGATATTTTTAGGGTTTTCACTTGTTATTCAAATAAGTGAAAACCCTCCAGTTTTTCTTATCACATTTCTTTGCTAGAATCAGTGTTAAAAAAAAAAAAAATTCTTTTAACTGCGGGTAGGGTGTGGGTGTCTGACTTGTCAGAATGTGGTTTGCTTAGCACTTGTTAGAGCAGTGGTGTGCTGCTGAGGATGGCCTCAGGAGCTCATTGGCATCTTCCTTCATGACCTTTTGACTTTGATGAAAGATGGGTACTGAACACCTGGAATGAAATGATGGCGTTGCAAATAGACATTATATTTTATCAATGTATTACATGGACTGATTTTGATTTACCTAAATTTGTCCCCCCTACCCCCACCCCTGGTTGCTGGGGGATGCTTCCCAGTGTCCCTTGCATGCTGAGCAGCTGTCTGGCCACTGAGCTGTATTCTCATCCAGTGAAGAGAGTAGTGAAGACAGTAATTCATACTTTACTGTGACTATACCAATACTGTTAAAGTTCTGACATTAAACCAACTTCTTTTTCTTGGATAATTTCTATATGACTTTTTTTTTTTTTTTTTTTTAAAAGACTATTATGTCAGTGTTAAATTTCTAATGTTTTACACAGTATTGGCTTGATATTCAATAGTAGCTTTTTTCCTAGAACCAAATCAATCAGTAAATGCTTTGTTTTTCTCTGAAAGTGAAGAATTTAAAGTGTATATTTTGCTGAGTGTTACTCAATGAGTGAATTATTTTAGAAATAAAAATATTTTTCCCCAAATATAAGAAAGTAGCTGTCAACCACTGTAATGTGAAAAAGGGTGAGTTGTTCCTGTAATGTTTTTCTTTTCCATTGCAAATGTTAGACTGATGGCCAAGCCATGGGATTTCTGTATCTCTTTATCCTTAGTTATGGTTTGTTAAAGAGGCAAGGCTCCCTCCTCCATAGGTTCTGTCTCGCTCATGTAGGTAACAGTATAAATGGCTACCTTCCTCCCACTCACTGACCTCTATGCACATGCAAGGACATATGCTGCCTAATTTAGGTATGTTTTCTCTAATAGAACAATTTGTACTCTGAAAATGTAAAAGTAATATCTTTATGGGAAAAAAATTCTATAGTGTGTGTGACTTTTTTTTAAAAACCTCAAACCACCACCAAACTGGTACTTTAACCTAAGTTAGATTACAGAGGACTTAGGTTAAACACGTTGCCACTGGCCCAGACTTCCTCTGCCGGAGAAGAGCCGGTGGAGCCTTCCCACTTGGGGAGAGTGGTGGAAAGTGGATGTTCTGATGGCAAAACCTGAGCTTAAAAAATATGGTCAGGGCTAAAGTGACACTGAGTGGCAGCAGAGCTTTGGTCAGCACTAGTGTAAATATTTGT
>OU015750.1:11101439-11108939 GCA_907169655.1 Acomys percivali | reverse complement strand
CCATTTCTGTGGGTTAAATTTCCATCACAGTTTTAACTGTCCCAGTATTGATCACCCTACAGAGGAATGACACTGAAGCCTGGTAGTTATTAGTATAAAGAGGGTCAGCTGCAGAGATGGTCCCGAGCACAGGCTCTCATGGTAATGATGCTGCTATTTATAGATCCCCATTTCATTAGTTGCAGAGTTTCAAGGAAGAGATTTTCTCTAGGGGAAATGGATACTTGAAGTTCATTTTCTCCCTCACATTAAGGCAGAAACGTGAACAACCTTCAGCATAGGACGCGTGATTATGGTATTTTTGCAGGGACAGTTTATTCCCTAAATATATTTGCAGCAGTAAATGTACATTTGAGACACAATGTAGGGAGTCAGAAGTGCCGGCCGCTATTCTCGCTGAACGATACATTGTACACATTGCTCTTAATATTCTTGTCTTTTTTTTTTTCTTGTGAAAATTAAATTTCAGAAATTGTGCACAGCTGAGTATAATCCTGGTCTTCTCTTTCCTCAGAGTGCTTTAGAGCCTAAGAAGGGTTGTGAGAGGTGCCAGTTCCCCCAAGATCCAGTCTACCCTCAGTGTGTTATCTGTCTATATTTGTGATATAGGTAATTGTGCTTTCCTTCTGGAATTCTTGACGTTTGAGTTATTTTTTTCCCTTTAAGAGAATATTTACTTAGCTAGTATTCACTTAATTAGAACTGACTGTTTAATGTTTTCTGGGCGGGTATTTATGGTATTTTCTTTGCTATATTTGCATTCCAGAAATTAAGTCCCCCTGCCATTATTCGGCGAGCCTTTCATACATTAGAATGATGAATTGAAAGCAGAAATGGGAAAAAGACTGCAATGCAATGAAAATTTAATCAGCGTCTTCTGCTGCTTTAATAAGGCAAATAATTCTTATTGGCCGCTGTGTTAAGGTTTCTAATATTTAATTCATAACAAACCTTGCATTATTCTGCAGTAGCATCGACAGCTCCACTTTGCTGCCTGCCAACAGGCAACCATAAAAACTTAAAAGCAGATGTAAATGTCTAAAACAAGGAGAATGATTAGATCTAAAACAGTCAAAAAAATCAACAATATTGTGAAAGAATTTGATGAATCTCTGTATTTAGTAATGCAAAAATGATATTAATTAAATTTTCTTGAACAGATTGTTTTTGACTTGGTAACCTTTAATAAAGTGTGGTCTTTAAGCAAATGTCAATAGAGTGGCTATAATCTTCTTTAGAGTGGACGCAAACTGTGCTGATGCTGCTGGAAGTTGCCTGGTTCATAGTCCTGTGCATGTGAACTCTCAGACAGGACTGTGCTGAAATGGAGCCAGTGGGAGAGAAGGCTTGATCTTTGGTTAACCCAGTTTGAGGAAAGCAGTAGTGTTCGGAGCCTGTTTTTGTTTGCACTGCCTGCTAAACAACGTTGTCCTGGGCTTAAAGGAGTGTGTGCTTTCACTTCTGACCCCGGCTCAGATGGTTCTGCAGTTACAGTGCCGTCTTTCTGGATTACCATCTGGATTACTAGGGGCTTTTGTATGAGGCTGTGTTGGGCGTCACGTCTGGACTTGCAGAATGAACAAAAAGATATTGTTACTGATTCCATGAAAACAGTCTGAATCACTCAGAAAGATGTGGAGAAGAGTATTTCTATAGCGTGAAGCCAGAGAAAATGGCAACCTGCCAAAGCTAGGTGCAAGCTCTTGTTACATGGAAGGGTTGGGGCTGTTCTCATTTCTTCTTGAAATGGCTTAATTGGTGTCAGCACCCCAGGGATAAAGGCCTCTAACACTGAAATCCACACGATTCACCCTGTCTCTGCTCAGTGTAGGGAAACTGGTAACAACTGGTGGTGAATGAGGAGTGAACGGTGCTGTAACAATACTCGATGATGTTTGGGATGACAGAAATTAATACGCACTTGCTTGAAGAAAGCAGTGATTAATGGCAGCGAGCACGGGAACGCCGGTCCTCCTTTTACTCCACTTTGATGGGGATTGAAAAGCAAAAGGCTGTTTTCATTCTCTGTAGAAAGCAGAGGTCATACAGAGCACATTATAGCAATTTTTCCTCTCTGGTTTTTTTATTTCATAAATATTATGATAAGCATAGATTAGATAGATTTTTTTTTAAAATGAAAGCTTAAAAGGATATTTTATGTCCTTTGAACATTGTTGTTTATACATAAAGAAATCACACATTCTTCTCTTCACTTGTTAGATCATTTCCCTTCATGTCAGAATAATTAGTGTAATTAAGAATTAGAAAGCTCACAAGTACAAAGTTGTATTAATGCTGCGTACTACGTTACAGTAGGAATTAAAAGGGCTTAGTTTTCTAGCATCTGCTAGGACCGGGTGTGACAAAAATGCTGAGGGCCTTTCACCTTTTTTTCCTTCCCCCTCCCCCCGCTTCCCCTCAGCGAGTGTTTGACGTAAATATGCTTTGCAAGGTACTTGCACTTGTCAGCATCTTTCTTAGCCATTTGATAAAGATTCTTTATTCTACAAGAAAGCCTGAAATAACAGAACTGTACTTTGGATAATGAATTCTTCATCTGTGGAGAACTTTAAAACAAAGTACAGTGTTGGCATTTTTTTCTTTTGAGTGAGAAGGCTGATATATCTTTTGAATCCGACAGGAAGACATAAATTAATAGAGTTCTGGAGTTCAGTTTCTCATTAATAATCCATTTTGTCATGGTTCTTGGCATTGTCAGGCTAGTAGCTGGTTCATATTTTGCTGAAGGATAAAAGCAGATTGTGTCTTAAGGCACAGAGCAGGAATAAAGAGTTTATTGCCTTTTGGGGGAACTACATGCTATAAGAAAAACATTGTTTTGCAAAAAGTTTCAGTTTTTCCTTAGAAGTACACTGTACATTTCCCTGGGTAAAGCTTTTAAGATTTGAAAATGGCTCTGAGAACCTTGGAATATTATAGTCTTACATCATTGTTTAGAGTTGCCTTTGCTGATGGTTTGAAATGCTTTATTTTTCAGGCAAAGTTTTGGTAAAGTTACTACTATTTTGTATTTTGTTTTTAGAACCCTGCATATTATCATATGGTGGTTCAAAGACAAATGCAGAGAAGTCACTATTTCTCTCTTCCTGCTGGTTGTCAACATAGTCTGTGATCTCGGTCCGTGCTCTAGGCATGGGACTGGAGGTGCTGTGAGGCTGCAGAGTTTTAAAGCATCTGAAACCTAATAGAAGAGTCATTTTTGTTAATTCTACATTGGTCAGTCTGTCTGCTTCTGTGTATATTGAGGCAGGGTCTTACTATTGTCATCCTGCTCGAGTTGAAACTTACTATGTAGACCAAACTGGCTTCAAACTCACAGAGATCTGCCTGCCTCTGCCTCCCGAGTGCTGGGGTAAATGTGTGCAGACCACGATCTGCTAGTTACCTAGTTTTTATAGAGGTTTCAAAACTTTCTACATTAACATTGACAGGTTTTCTTCTCTCTCTTGCTCTCCCTCTCCCTCTCCCTCTCCTGCTTTCTCTCTAGATAGGGTTTTCTGTGTAGCCCTGGATGTCTTGAACTTGCTTTGTAGACCAGGCTGGCCTCGAACTCACAGAGATCTGCCTGCCTCTACCTCCTGTGTGCTGGGATTAAAGGTGTGCACCACCCCACCTGGCCAGAATTCCTTTTTTTAAATTAATTAATTATATGTGCATTGGTATTTTGCCTGCATGTATGTCTATGTGAGAGTGTCAGATCTTGGGGTTATAGACAGTTGTGTGTTGTTGTCATGTGGGAGCTGGGAATTGAACCTGGGTCCTCTGGAAGAGCAGTCCATGCTTTTAACTGTTGAGCCATCTCTCCAGCCCCAGTCACAGAATTAAGCTTCTGTTTACATTTGAAGAACCTGGTTCTTATAAAGATTGAACTCTATGCCCTTCCTGATACCCGAGGGTGTGTTCACAAGCTGTCCTAGGGCGTGGCAGCTCGCTGGTAGGGTGGAGATGGGTGCAAGTGATCCATATCGTCATGTCTCTTGTGTTTCAGAGTTGGTTTTTTGTTTTTATTTATTTTTTTTTTTGTTTTGTTTTTTACATCATCCTTAAGCCTTCTAAAACCGATATGCTTTAGCCGTGAAGAATGTTTCATCTTCAATACCAGGATCTTATGCTGCTGTTATTAGATAGCCCTGTTATTTTTGTTTGGTCATTTTTACGCTCCCCAAGTAACACATGTAGGGTGTGCAGAGTCCCAAGTGTTTACTGAGATAGCAAGCAATGAGAGAGCGGTTTGTCTGCGTTAGAGGACGAAGGGAAAAGTGCTGAATTATGAGCCAATGAAGAGAATAGGAGAGGTTTCACTTACTGTACTTTGAAGACTTTGTTATTGTCAATATTATTAAATCTTGATGTTTTCTGAGACATTAATGTTCATAATTAGATAAGATTGGCCTAAGTTAATACTTATAAATAGTATGCTATAAAGACTCATTTAGGAATAGAGGGGCTCTTCTTTATTCTTCCCTCTCCTATTCTTTGTGGGACTGTAAGCATTGGAGGCCAGGATCTGTTTGTCTTCTCTCCCACCCTTGCACCCGCACCCCGCTGAACACAGTGGTCTGTACTGTAATCTTCTAGCCCTTTGTGCTGCTTGGCTTTCATCAGCTTGACACAAACATAGACATATCTAGGAAGAGGGAATCTTAATTGAGAAAATTGTTTTATAATACTGGTCTATAGGCTAGTCCATGGGGCATTTTCTTGATTTGATTGATGTGGGAGGGCCCAACCCACGGGGGACAGTGCCACCCCTGGGTAGGCACCCTTGGGGTGTAAGGGAGTGGACCTAGCAACCTGGTGAGCAGTGTGTTTCCATGGCTTCTGCTTTGGTTCCTGCCTTGATTTCCCACCCTGACTTCTCTCAGTGATGGACTCTGACTTGGAAGTGTAAGATGAAATAAACCCTTTCCTCCCCAGGCTGCTTTTGGTTATAGTGTTTTATCATAGCAACAGCAACCCTAGGAAAGACATCCTGCATATAGAAATTTATCCTAATTATGCCAGTTACAGTATATATGTATATGGGAAAACTGCCATAGCTGCTTACCTAAATCTTAAGTAATTTATGTGTAAATTATTTATAAAAGTAATTTATGTGTATTGCTTTTTCCATTGTTATCATTAATGGTAGCAATCTAAGAAAAACTCCATGTTGAAAACTGGTAACAAGCTTAGTGTTGCTTTAATTCGCCTTTAAAGTTTTTACTTTAAAACTAAGCATGACAAAGCAATCTATTTCAAAGGTAGGAAAATTTATGTTCCAAAAAAGAAGTTTTGAAGTATGATGTAAAACATGTTTCTCTGTAGAGTTAGGAAGGATATTTGTTTTAGTACATGATAATGAAATCTTAAAGAGTAGATTTTGACAAGAGACATTTTGCTGACATAGACTATTTTGTTCATTTTGACTCTCAAATAAGTTCATCTGTCATAATGATTGATTTATGTTCATTTTACACTGTACAGTTTTTGTAGCTGAGTTTTCAATCTATAAACTACAGAAACCCCTGTTTAAGTTAATAATAAATTAAAATAATTATCTTCAAAATTGAGTGACTGGTCACATGTATTTGACTAGTCCAAAGATTAGCCCAGGGTTAGTTGGCTGAAAAGGTACTACAGTCGTGGCTTATTTAAATGGGTGCTAATTTTAAATAGCATGGGTAGGAACATAGAATATAGTAAGGTATCACTTATTTAATTGCTGTAGGTTTTTGTTCCCTTGAACTTCTGAATTTACATGCACTGCAGCCTTGTTGAACCGTTATTTCCTGGTTTGAACTGGGTACGGGTTTGTTGCTTATCAAGTGAAGGGCATTAAAAATCCTGATTTCTGGGGATGCGGGGAGAGGGGGGAAAATGAAAAATCCTGATTTCTTTGTACCTGCCTTGTTAGTTGTAACTGTTAGAGCAATTTGAAAGACGTTTTTGTTTGCTTGTTTTGTGCCTCAAAAATGAAACATTTCTACTCTAGAGCCAGGGGAATGGTGGATTTATGATGGCTGTGCTGAAAACCAGTGCAGGTGACTAGTGTATGTGGTGACTGCTGTGGCGAATTATAGCAGCTCTGTGGTTTAGGTGGATGGCAAGCTAGTCAATGTGGCTAACCTCATTGCCAAGACATTTTTTTTTTCTTCCAAAGATAGGGTTTGGAAAAAAACTATTAAAATGTGGAAAGCTTACAACTATTTGCATATTTTATTTCTTTTTCTTTATTGCTAAAAATTCTATAATTCAAATAGTCTTGATTTTTTTTTTTCCTATGTTATCATCAGTGTCTATGCTGATGAAGTCTATCCTGACAGTGTATGTATTTCTAGAAAATGTGTGTACTTAGAAAGGTTTGAACACAATTTTGGGGAGTTAAGTTGACATTCTGGAAGATTACCTCCTGGAGATACACTGGACTTCAGGTGCTGCTGTGTTTTGACACAGTCTCATGTAGCCAGGCTGAACTGGTCTCGAGTGGGTGTTGTGTGGCCAAGAATGGACTTGAACTTCTGATTCTCCTTCCTCCACCTCCTGAAGGCTGAGATTACAGGATTGCTCCTACCCCAGCTGGGAGCTTTGATGTGGTGCTAGAGATGGAACCCAAGGCTTCCTGCACACTAGGCAAGTAGCGTCCCAGCAGAGCTGTAGTTCCTCCTCTCCTGCCCCACTTTGTTTCTTCCTCACTCTGTCACTCCCTCAGTCCCTCCTTTACTTTTTTAAAAAAATCTTTGTCCCAGTTTGTAATGTTTTCTTCATGGGAGCCTGTTCGATTTAAAGATCTCTCATCAAAGATCTACTTATAGAGGGGTGCGGTGGTGCACGCCTTTAATCCCGGCACGTAGGAGGCAGAGAGAGGCAGGAGGATCTGTGTGAGTTCGAGGCCAGCCTGGTCTACAGAGTAAGTTCCAGGACAGCCAGGGCTACACAGAGAAACCCTGTCTTGAGAAACCAAGCTAAAACAACCAAACAAAAACTGGTCTACTCATGCTCATTGCATCAGTGATCCTTGATCCTAGGGAGCGTTTGTTTGACTGCACAGGGGAGAAACACTGTGAGAAAATAGAATTAACCGTTTCCTGAGTGGGAAGAGCAAGCTATCAGTGAGATCAGGGTGGGAGTAGGACCAGAGTGTGAAAGGATGGCGCACGAAGAGGAAATCTGAAAGTGAGCTGTCTAAGGACTCGTTGGACAGGGCTTTTCTTTTTCTTTTCTTTCTTTCCTTCTTTTTCTTTTTCTTTTCTTTTTGTTTGTTTGTTTGACAAGGTCTCACTATATAGCTCTTACTGGCCTAGAACTTGCTGTGTAGACCAGGTAGTCCTCAAACTCTTGCCTTTGCCTCCAGAGTACTGGAACTAAAGTTGTGAGCCACCATGCTCACTGCCCAGCTACTCTGACTGGGTGATGGAGATGGTGCTGATGGGGGTGGTGCTGATGGAGATGGAGCTGATGGGGATGGTGCTGATGGGGATGGTGCTGATGGGGATGGTG
>OU015750.1:11087006-11101429 GCA_907169655.1 Acomys percivali | reverse complement strand
GATGGTGGTGATGGAGATGGTGCTGATGGGGATGGTGCTGATGGAGATGGTGGTGATGGGGATGGTGCTGATGGGGATGGTGGTGGTGGTGGTGGTGGTGGTGGTATGATACTATTGGTTTCAACCTGGATCCCAAAAGCTCCCTAGCAAGAGAATTTGTCATATTGGCAAATCTTCTATTTCTTGTTGATAGGAGATTAAAATTTTACCCTATGGCAGAGTTTATTTAAAATATACACATTCCTTGGATAAGAATTTATATTTCTTTGCATGTATGTCTTGTATGTCTGTATGTGGGTGCCAGATCCGTTGGAACTAGAGTTAGAGACAGTTGTGAGCTGCCATGTGGGTGCTGGGACTTGAAGTGGGTCCTCTGGAAGAGCAGCCAGGCTCTTAACCGCTGAGCCATTTTTTCAGCCCCAACAATCTGTATATTACTTGTTAAACCATGCTGTAACAGCACTTTTGAGCAAAGTACATCAGAAATTCTTTTTTTGTTTGTTTGGTTTTTTTTTTTTTGTTTGTTTGTGTTTAATTTTGAGACAGGGTTTCTTTGTCCCTGACTGTCCTGGATTCACTTTGTAGACCAGGCTGGCCTCGAACTTACAAACAATCTGCCTGCCTCTGCCTCCCTGAGTTGTGGGATTAAAGACATGTGCCACCACGCCTGGCTTACATCAGAGATTCTTAAACTCTGATCTCAGAACCTCTTTATATTCTTAATTTTTGTTTATATGGGTTCAATATTGATCAGCATTTAACTGCAGTGTATGTTAAAACAACTAAAACTATTTTAGTTTCTTAGCCCATTGTATATTAGCATAAATAACATTCCAATTATCTGCTCATTATGTGATATCCCAAGCACTATTTTCTGAAACCAAATAAAGCAAAAGAAGATAGCATGAAGACTGGAATTGTTTACATTTTTGCAAGTTATTGTCAGGCTTACTAGAAGACAGCTGGATTCTCATTTCTACATCTGTAGTCTGATTTCATATGGTGCTGGTCTCCCTGCACAGCTCTGACTGGCCCGGAAGTGGCCTTGTAGGTCAGGCTGGCTTTATGAGACTCTTTCTGCTTCTGCTTCTGAAGTGCTGGCATTACAGGTTCTTGACACCAGACCTGGGTAGTTGCCCTTCGCATGATTCTTCTGCCTATGGAGGAGTTCGTCACATCATGGCGTAAGCATTTGAAAAATACCAGTGGGTGGGAATCCTCATCTCCCAAATGTTAGGAGTTCATTATACCTTATCTGAAAGTTACATTTGCCCATGTTATCCATACTCACCAACTCATCACCAAATTTAAAAACAGTAATTATTTCACTGGCAGGGTACAGTTTAGGGACTTACATGTGTATATGTCAGCCACCTGCTCTACCACTTAGTGACATCCTGAGGATCGGAGAACAAGTTTTAAGATTTGAGGAACTGTCACACAGCAATGGATGTTTCAAAAATCTAAAATTTGCTTGAAAGTTTGTGTTTTGTCATTGGCATCCAAAATATCCACTGTTTTTTTCCCTGAAATACAGGCTTACTTGGTTCTGTTTTGGGGGGAAACAAAAAAGCTGTCTTCCCATGTCTAAGCTGCAGTAACCACAGTCACTTCTGTCTGCCAGTCACTCCTCTGAAGTGAGTTGAAGTTGAAAAATCACAAGGGTTGCTTGTGCCTTTGCCTAAGGCTTTGGGTAGGATTCGTATTTTGTCACAGAATGGTAGACACATACCTGATTCATAGTTGATAATTTTTAGTTTTATCAAGGACATTCTGAAGTGAGCTGCCTCTTTTTCTTGCTGGTTTTAAGTGCCAATGCTAATGGCATAGACTTCTGTCACTGTTAGTGGAGTGCAGTGCACTGCTTTGTTTGTCTTGTGCGAAGGCACCAGCTATTCAGTCCAGTTTTGCTTTGTGCCCTATCAAAGGAAATGTCAACACAGCAACAAAAAGATGACTACTATCTTAGGACTGTGACAGTAACTGACTCTGTTCTTCCAAAAGGACTGTGGACCTCTGTGAGCAATGGAAGTCTATTTGAGGTGAGATACATATATAATTTGCTCTGTGTCCGTCTGTCCTTCCTTCCTTTCTTCCTTCCTTCCTTCCTTCCTTTCTTTCTTTCTTTCTTTCTTTTTCTTTTTTTCTTTCTTTCTTTCTTCTGTTTCACTTGACAGAAAAGTTATTTGAAAAGAAACAGGTATTTAGGATGCTGGTTCTGACCCAGGCTGGAGCTGGGGTACTGCTTATTGAGTGCTTTCCTGAGTGGGATGCTCTGCTGAATACTCTCTGGTGTTACAGCAGCCTTTGCCCTTAGAAAATGGACTCTGTCATCAGCCTTGGCTACGCCCACAAAGGGAAGAGGGTCAGAGCAACAGATGCACAGGTGTTAAATCACAGCTCTCCAGCAGAGAGCCCGTGGGTAAGTTTGCAAAGTGATTATTTGCAAAACAAAGCAGTTAGACTAGATGGCTAGGAGCCTGTTCAGCTGTAATAGGCCAGGATAGTTTGGTTACTACTTAGTGCTGAACCAGTTATTAACTACATTTATTCTTCAAGCTGAGTATATTAGATAGGGCCTGTGCTTAATATCATTACATTGGTTAAGCACTGACGTTTGCAGTATGGAAAAATAGAATGCATAAAAGAGGAAGGAGAGGAGACCTGCTGGGGAGAAGGCTTGTGGGAGCAAGTGGATTTTATGTGCAGAGAAGAAGAAATGTGGTGTTGAGGGTTGTGCAATTGGGGAAATGCTGATATAACTCTGAAGGAAGGTTTGAGTTTAGATTTGCCGCACAGGTCTGTGAGTTGTAAAGTCTATCATTGGTAGATCCCAGTGTTGCCACGTGTTGTATGAACTTCTAAAAGCCAATCCCCAAAGTAAGGAATGGATCTGAACATAAGCACTGCTGATTCTGGGTTCATTTTAGCGCCATTGACTTTGGCTTGAGAGCTGTGCTTTCCCTTTGAAAGAGGAACCAGTCTTTGGATAAGAAACATTATGATTATTTTCAAAGAAGGAATGCAGCTCAGTAGGGAAAAATGGCGTCCAAATCCAGATTTCTGTCTAGCCCAGTCCAGCATCAATGCCTTTCTTTCTTCCTTTCCATATTTAGAATGCTAGAGGGATTTGGTGAATCCTGGAAGGTGCAATTTAGCTTCTTGAAAAGGAGAGAGGGCGCCTGTGATGCAATTTTGTGTTCAGGCAAATCAAACTGGAAAGGTGGAAAAGCTGCCATTGTGGCAGTATTTAAGGAAAAAAGACTCCAGAGACTGTGTGTTTTGGAAATATTTGACAACATTAGCAACATCAACTACTGACACAAAAAAGAACCACCTCTTTGGCAAATCTTCCACAGCTGTGCCTGGAAAAGCAGCTTCATTGGAACGTTCCCACAAACTGTCATCAGCCATGCAGCGGCGGCTTCACAAATCAGAAATGATATCTTCAGGCGCTGCTGTCAAGTGTTATTCAAATAATACCAGCCTCACATTTGAATAACAGCAGACATTTTGAATTAATTAATCAGATGAGATAGTCTAGGCCTTTTCTCATTAGTCTCTGGGTCAGGCTGGAGAAGATATATGTGGTGGTGATGATACACTTGCCTTTAATCATGATTTATGAAGATTTAGGATTGTGTGTGATTTGTCAGAGGTTCTGGGAAAAGGCTGGTGCATATTTCATTACCTAATCTGAGATTGATTTTATGATGCTAGCAGAGCTCACACTGTTGTTCAAATGCGTGGGAAGTCCAGGGCACCACATGCAGGGCCTCTGGCTGCCTTGTCTTTGCAACCGGTGTTATGAACCTTAGCTGCCTGTAGTTATCAGTTCTTGATTTAGTTATGGGAAGAATTTATACTGCATCCAATGGGAGAAGTTTCAGTGGATGTTGAGCTAAAATACATACCAGACATCATAACTATGACCTGGTAGGAATCATGGACAGGGTTGGTTAATTTCATGGGTTGGTCATGGTGAAGATATAACATTTCATGGCTTGTCAAAGGTTAATAGAAAAATCTTATTAAAATGGTACAAATACTGGAAGAACAATCAGGGAACTTTCCCTCACATTATTTTGTACTCAGGATTAATTTTAGCACAACTAGGATGTAAAGTCATATTTTTTACTGTTGTTCAAACCATTAATAACTTATTGTAAATCAAAATATCTTATGCAGAAGTATCTAGTTCAGCGCCTAGTTTGCAGCTGATCCTGAATGTTTGCTCATCTCTCTTTGTACATGCCCTTTCCTATTTCCATTTGACTTTTAAAGCTCTGCTAGCTTTGTTTGACTTTTGCATTCCTAACATTTAAAAAAATCCTGTTGATCTTAATGTTTTATTTGGGGGAGAGGAACACAGGAGGAGGAAACTGTCCCCTTAGCAGACTGGATGGCTGGGTCAGAGCTGCTGTTGTGTGTATGACGAAGCATGAGCGTGAGGGTGGGGTGGTGGGAGTCATGGTTATGGCGCGGTGATGGTAGAGTGAGGATGGTGCTGATGGTGGGTGAGGATGGGGTGGTTGTTAATGGTGATGATGGCGTGAGGGGTAAGCACATAAGAAGTTGAATGTTAGCCTGTTAGCATTTTGGGATTATACTGACTGTTCCTAGTGGATTTTTTTCTGTACCGCCTGACTCTGCAGATAGTTATGTATTTATAAATTGATGTTTTTGTCTTCCTTCTCTCACTAAAATACAAGCTGTGTGGGATATTTAAGAATAATAAGACCATTTTTAATATTGTTACGCAACTTTAAAAGTTACTTTTTCATTTTAAGGATCTTCTGTTAGGTATTGTACTACTGGGGTCAGTGCTTTGGGAACTGATTAACTCTGGTGCCTGACGCATCATTGCATTAAAGGCTGACAGTTCTAAGGTGTTCACTTTGGGGCGGGGACTTTACAATAATAGGATGCGTTGGTTGGTATTAGGAGAGAACACTGTTTAAGGGTAGTTTGATAGTTCTGTTATGGCAGAACAACACCAATGTCCAAATGCAGTAGATCTGGGTCCCGCTCTTACCTGCCACATCATTGACCTGTAACCCTGGCAAGGCACCTAATCTTTTCTGAGGGTTAGTTTTCTTTTCCCTAAAGCAACGCTCTTAATACCCAGCTTTCAGGGTTGTGGTGAGGATGAAAGGGGAGTGTGTGTACAATACCTAATGAGTTGTCTGTATGTAGCAGGTGCTCCAAAAATGACAGCTATTGCTATTATTTTATCTTTTCATTTATTTCTTAAAGAAACTTCGTGAGATGCAGGCATGGGAGCACATGCTTTTATCCTAGAGCTCAGGAACTTGAGGCAGGAGGGCTTTGCGTTCAAGGTCATCCTCTACCACATACTGTGTTTGAAGCCAGTATGGGCGACATTACGCCTTTTCTCGAAATAAAACCAAATCAAAACAACAAAAGGAGCATGTAGGACGTGCTGTATTCAGTGACAGAAGGAAGACCTCAGGAACACAGCAAACGCTCTCTGTTAGGAAACAGGGTTGATAGTGAAGCAGGATTCCCTAGGAGGACGACGGGGCAGGCAGGGACGGCCTCAGACATGTCATTGTGTCTTGCACAACGTCGCAGTGGCTAGCTCTGATTGGTGCAAGCAAGAAGATAGGACTAGAATTTTACACATTTTACTTTAGAAACTGATGGAAAAAAAATGATCAGTGATTATATGCAGTGGTTAATAATAGGGACTTAAAATTGGGCAGCAGTGGTTTAAATAAAACTGAGATGTAAAGTGAATAATTAATAAAAAGAAAGAAAGGAAACAACCACAACAACAAAATTGAGATGCGAGAAGGCTTAGATCAGTGGTTCAGCGTATGGGTTGCAACCCCTCTGGCAAACCTCTCCAAAAATAATTACATTATGATTCATAGCAGTAACAAAATTACAGTTATGAAGTAGCAACAAAAATAATTCTATGGTTGGGGTCAGCACACCATGAGGAACTGTATTAAAGGGCCTTAGCACTAGGAAGGTTGAGAGCCACTGTCTTAGATGATTGATTAGCATCATTTTATCTTCACTCATGCGATGGCTCATTTCTATTTATCCTTCATATCCTGAGCTGTGTCCTTCTAGAACAGGGTTTGAACTCTCAATTCTTGTTTTAAAAATTACATTTTATTTACTTGTATGTGTGCATCTGTGTATATATGTGGCATAGTGCATGTGTGCAGTACTTTGTGGAGTTAGTTCTCTCCTTCTGTCTCTACATTTGTTCCAGGGATTAAACCGGTCACCAGACCTCTTGGCAAGCTCAGCTCTGCTGAGCCTTTTTATTGGTCCAAACTCTGTTAGTTACCTGTTTTAAGTACCTAATTATATCCTGTCTACCCCCACCCCGCCACTTTGCTATTACGCTCATGACAGTGTATTTATGTTCTTTTCCTGTCAGGGAACTGTGGTCAGTAGCTGGCAGAGTGGTTGGGTTTTTTGTCCCTTGGTGTGTCTTTGTTGAGATGAGCTCAGTGTCGTATATGGTGACGAAAGGGGAGAGTGAAGGGTTTGTTGGTTTTGGGTAAAGGCCTCAAGGAAATGGAGAATGGGATTGCAGGGCTGGGTGGTGTGTTTATTATCAACCTCCGAAGATAATGTCACATCATTTCCCAACATACATAGCCCAACATATATACTAACTCGTATGCATACCAGAAGCATACAATTGTTCCACCTGCTTGAGGATATTATTTTTATATTGAGTAAGATCCAAGGGTGTAAAGTTAACCATTTGAACTATACGGTTCACTATCATTCTCTAGTCACCATGTTACACAACTGCCATTTTGTTCTTGTTCTAAAACACTTTCTCCATCTCACAAGATGCCTTCTTTACCCATCATTATGCCGTTACTACTCTTTCCTCACTCTTTGCTGACCACCAGTGTGTTTCCTATCCGTATAGATTTCTCTTCCCTAGATGCTTCATATTAATTTAATATGTGGTATTTTCACTGGCTTCTTCCAGCTAATAATGTTTTAAAGGTTCATCTATATTGTAGCATATATTAGTATTTTATCCATTTTTATGGCAGAGTAATATTCCATTTTATGGCTATACTATAGTTTATCAGTTGATTACAAATAGCATTTTTTTTTTTCTGGCTCTTGTGAATAATTCTATTATGACCATGTACAAACATTTGCTTGATGATGTTTTTAATTCTTCAGTGTCTGTGCGTAGATACTGCTGGACCTGGGTCGTATGGTAACTGTATTCACTCTGTGTGTGTGTGTTTCTGGAGATTGACCCCAAATCCTAAAGCACTGACTCTTCTGCCCTTATTTTATCTTTCTGAGGAAATGTCAAACTGTTTTACACAGTGACTATAGCATTTTATAGTTATATCAGCATCATATGGTCCTAATTTTTCAACAGTACTTGATATTCTTATTTTCTAATCGCAGTGGCCCTTGCCTGTAAAACAGTATCTTCTTATGGTTTTAATTTGGGAGGTTTTTTTTTTCCCCTTCATTTTTTTTTCCTTAAGCTTTTTATTGGTGTGTGTGTGTGTGTGTGTGTGTGTGTGTGTGTGTTTCACATCATGCACCCCAATCCTGCTCATTTCCCCTTCCCTTCTATCCTCACCTCACCCTTGCAACCTTCCCCCCAACAGAGAAAAAAAAATCTTGTGGAAGCTTTAGTGTGTCCCATAGTATACATACCCTTTGTCCACACTTGTTTGTTTGCAATATTCATCGTGATGACTCCTTGGTCTGGTGTGAGGCCCTGTTGCTCTAACAGTACTGGATCCTCACTGGGATTCCTCTCAGACATCCTGTTGCTGCTCTCTGTCATGGAGATCTGGTAGTTTGGATCTATAGCACCAGCTTCGTCATGCACTCCAGCAGTTCATGGGTGGGGTAGATGTTGGGCTGGGCCAACTCAAAGCCCTGGATCTGGGCCTGAGAGGTGTCTGAGCTGGTCAGCCCACCAGCTCTCCCACTTTCATGCTCTTGGGGCCAGTTCACTGGTAACCGCTGCAACTAGGGCCAGCTCTACCGTGCTGCCCTGTGAGATGCAGGGCTAGCTCTTTGAAGTGCTGCAGCAGGTGAGGGGCAGGACCAGCTCGACTGCTCTCATGGTCCCATGGATGAGCTCTCCTGACAAAAGGGGGAGAGGAGACATTAGGCCTGTACCAGATGTGTGGTTTGCAAATATTTTCTATTCTGTAGGTTATTCTACTTTGTTGAAAATGTTGACCTCGGCCTGGTGGTGGTGGTGCACGCCTTTAATCCTAGCACTCAGGAGGCAGAGGCAGGTGAATTGCTGTGAGTTTAAGGCCAGCCTGGTCTACAAATTCACTCCAGGACAACCAAGGCTACACAGAGAAACTTTGTCTTGAAAAAAACCAAAAAAAACTAACCCCCCCCCCCCAAAAAAAAGAAAATGTTGACCTCTGGTGCACTAAATGTTTTAAAAACTGTTGAAGTTGTTTATTTTGGTAATCTAAGGATCCATTGTCAAATCCAAAATCAAAAGACTACTATTTTTTAAGTTTATTTTTATTTTATATGCACTGGTATTTTGACTACACATATGTCTGTGTGATGGTGTCAGGTTCCCTGGAACTGGAGTTACAGGCAGTTGTGAGCTGCTGTGTGAGTGCTGGGAATTGAACCTCAGTCTTGGAAGAGCAGCCAGTGCTCTTAACTGCTGAGCCATCTCTCTAGCCCCCAGATTAATTTTTTTTTAAGAAGGCCTATTTTATTTTATTTTTTTGGTACAGATGTTTTACCTACTTGTAAGCTTGTTGTGGCCAGAAAGGACGTGGGGTCTCCGGAACTAGAATTACTCATGGTTGTAAACTGCCACGTTGGTGCTGGGAACTGAACTCAGGTCCTCTGGAAGAACAACTGGTGCTCATAATCACTGAGCAATCTCTCCAGCTTCCAGCTTCCTAGGTTGTTAAGGTTTTATATTCACGTGGTTGGTCCGTGAGAGTTAGTTCTGTACATGCTGTAAAGTAGGGGCTCCGCCTCATTCGCTTCGATGTGCCTCTCCAGTTACCTCAGCACCATTTGTTTATGATTCTGGTCTTTATTGTGTGGTCTTGGTACCTTTGTTGAAAATAAGTTGGCGGTAGATACATGATTTTACTTTTGGAGTGTGCTGCTATTAGCCAGGCTGGAAGGGAAGAGCCATCTAAGTCTATTGATGTTGGATATGGAACCAAAGGATTGGAGTTTATCCTGCTGGGTTTTCATCTTGCTTTGGCCCAGTATTTCTTCACTGTGTCCCAATCTCCCTTTTGGGATGGAAGTGTATTTTCTGTGCCATTGCATGTTGGAAGTATGTAATTTGGTTTTTTATTTTAATCTTACATGGTATACAGTTAAGAGGTACGTGCATCTTAGAAGACAACTTGGACTTTTAATTTTTTTGGGGGGCAGGTTTCTGAGACAGGGTTTCTCTATGTAGCTTTGTCCTGGACTTGCTAGTAGACCAGGGTGTTTTAAATTGTATTTGCTGTAAACGACATGGGGACTTTTAAAGTTGTGTGCAGTATCTCTGGAGGCCAGTAGAGGAGGTTGAAATCCCCTGCAAGTGGAGTTAGAGATGCTGTGAACTGTCTGATGTGGCTGCTGGGCTCCAACCCTGGGTCCTCAGCAAGAACACATCTCTTTCTTAACCACTGGGCCATTTCTGTAGCCCCTGAAACTGATCATTATATGTTGATCTTCTGCCTTGTAAATGTTCAAATTTTATTGACTCTACTAGGCTTTTTGTGTTTTGGGGGTCATACTATCTACAAAGAGAGAGTTTTATTCTATTTCTTGCTTTATTGGCCTGGCAGACTTTTTGGTTTTTCCAGATGGGTTCTTTGTATACCCTTGTCTGTCCTGGAATTCGCATGATAGACCAGGCTGGCTTTGAACTCACAGACATGTATCTGCCTCTGCCTCCCGAGTACTTGGATCAAAGTGTCCACTACCATTGTCTGGTGAACTTTTAACACAATGTTGAATAGCTTTGGAGGAAATATGTTTTGTTTGTTTGTTTGTTTGTTTTCTGCCTGGTTTTGATCTTAGTGAGTAAGCTTTGAGTTATCACTGTGCATGTTACTAGTTGTGGGTTTTTCACAATTGTCACCCCATTAAATTAAAAAAAAAACTTATTTTATGTTTTGCCTGCACATGTGTATGTGTACCACATGTGTGGTGGTGCCCTTGGAGTTATGGATGGTTGTAAGTCACCATCTTGGCTTTACTGTTTTGATTACTAATTTAGTCTTTCTTAGGGATCATCTCAGATTAAGACTATTTTGTTAAGTCTGTGTAAGTAATTTGAGTGCTTCAAGAAATTGTCCATTTTTTCCAAGTGCTGGTGGTTATACAATGTTGTCCATAGTAGTCTTATTTATTTATTTATTTATTATTTTTGTAGTGTTGGTAATAGATTTTGGGCTACTCTGTTGATAGTATTCTTTTAGAAAATTTTTTCTTTCTTTAGGTTAGAAGTAATATCTCTACTTTCATTTCTGAGTCTTACTTTAGTTTCCCCATCATAGCTGGAGCGTCCTTATTGTATTTGTATCTTTCTAGGACCAAACTTTGGCTTTTGATCCTATTTATTTATTTTTATTCTGTTTTGGCATTTTCTACTTCAGTGTTTATTATTTTCTTTCTCTTGCTAGTTTTATATTTACTTTGTTCTGTTCCTTTAAGGTTTGAAGTTATGTTATTGATTTGAGGGTTTTTTTTTTTTTTTTTGCAATATCTTTCCATGTTGTGCCATCTTAACTTTTGAGGCTCAGGTGTTCACCCTCTCAGCTTCTTAGACATCTCGGACCAAAGGCATGGGCCGCTATAAAATATCTTTAAGGAAGCCATTTACCGGCTCCCCAAGTAGCTCAGACTGTAGATTTGTGTCGTGGATTTCTTCTTTTTTCTCTCCTTTAGAGGATAATTTTAATACATGCTGATTTTTTTGTGTTTTTAAATTTTTTTCTTTTTTTTTTAATTTTTAAATTATACATGCTGAGTTTTTGTGGGCATGTTTTAATTTTACTTTTTTCCAGTTCAGTATTTTAAACACATCACCCCACATTCTTTTTACCAGCATGTCAAGAACTGGACTGCCAATCTTACTGAGAACGCTTTGTGTACGATGAGGTGCTTCTCCTTCTATGTGTGGATCCTTTTGCATTTGCCTCTGTAGCTTATTGAAACTTTTGAATGTCTTTAGCTAATTTCCAAAGCTCTTGGCCATTACGTGAGGAATTTCTTCCTGCCCTTCTGTGTTTCGCCTTCCTTTTGGTGTCCGCAGGACAAGCACACTGCCACGCGTGATACTGTAAGTTTTTGCAGGGTTCGTCATTTTTCTTCTTTTCTTTTCATATTTGCCATATGCAGCCTCTTCTTTTAGCTGTGCTCAGCTTTGTGAGCGAGGGCATGCACGCATGTGTGCTCTGCCGCTGGACTGCACCCTCAGCTAGGATTTTGATAAAGATTTCCTTGAATTCTAGAAACCTAAATAAAGGGAAAAAATTAAAAAGAGAGAAGTAGAAAAAGAAGAAAGAATAGATTCTGTGTTTATAGACTGTCTCTCTGGGGGATATTTTATTGTTTAGCTTGGCTAAGCAGTATGCCCTAGTGCTTGCTTCTCTGCTTGTACTGAGCCTCTCAGTCAGAAGTGAGACTTCAGAGCATGAGGCTTTCTAAGTTCTGAAGTGTGGGCAGTGCTTGGGAAATACTCTTTTCCTGGGCAAGGGCAGCACTCAGTCTTTGGTGCTGTTCTGTGAGCTTGTGCTGCAAGTAGCTGCCCAGTTTCTGCCCCCCCCCCCAAACATATTTTCGAGGAATGTCCCATTTTTCTATCTGAGTGACTTCTGCATTAGTCAAAACAAACCAGAACTTTCTATTTGTTCTTCAGACAGCTCCCGGAAGGTCAGAAGAAACGCAGCTCTTTGATAAAAAGTCTGTTCTGCTCCTTCGGTACCAGGGGTCAGCATCCCACCTGACACTCACTGTGGTTTTTGAGGTCCCCACTGAAGCAAGGGGGTAGATTGGGAGGGAATGAATGCATGCTAAGAAGCTGTTCTCCTGTTTTGTGTGGCCCTAGTTGATTAAAAAAAGAAAAAAATGTATTTTAAAAGAAGATCTGTTTACTTATTATGTATATAGTGCTCTGCCTGCATGTACACCTATATTCCAGAAGAGGGCACCAGATCTCATTATAGATGGTTGTGAGCCACCCATGTGCTTGCTGGGAATTGAACTTAGGACCTCTTGAAAAACAGACAGTGCTCTTAACCGCTGAGCCATTTTTCCAGCCCCCTGGTTGTTTATGTATTTATTTCATTATTTGGTTGCTTTAAAGCTTTATCTTCTGGAGTTCTGGATTTGGTTTGGACAGTTTTACTTGACCTTTTGAAATTTCTAAGGAAGGTGCTGCTTCCTCAATTTCTTGCTGTTGTTCCGGAAACTGGGGCTCAGTGTTGAATATGTTGGCCTGATGTACTGCAGGTGGCTCCGTGGATTTTCCAACAGTACTTTCATCTATTTTTTTCCTCAGGGAAGAAAGCAGAGCTGTAGACAAAGTCTGGAAAAAATTACAGTAAGTTTAAATTGATCTGTGAGAGTACTAGAAATTCCACCATTGAATCCACCATGGACAGAAAGGGCTAATAGTCATGAAGTACAAACCGGAAGCCCATGGAAGAGTAAAGCTAGGAAGTACATCAGACAGTTCTCTGAGAAGAAGTGTACCGTGCGCTCCTTATCCTAAGTTGATTCAGTAGAATATGGCTTTTGAATGGGAGGAGGAAAGGAATTGGTGATGGCTTGCAGGTGACTCAGAGTGACATGTTTTTCTTCCTTTATGTTGCCAAGGGTATCAGGTTTGTGATTAGGTTTGTGAGAGAACAGAGTAGTTGGCAAAAGATGTCTGAGGGGAAGATGGAAGAACAGAGTTGACATCATAAGAGGAGGTGGATGCGGGACCGTATCCTTTTAGGAATTTACAAACAACATACAAGGCAGGCACACCTTCAGTCTCAGTGTTTGGTAGGCAGAGGCAGGCAGATGTCTGTGAGCTTGAGGCCAGTCAGGTCTACATAGAAAGTGCCAGGTCAGCCAGGCCTACACAGAGCGACCCTGTCTCAAAAAACCTAAACAAACAAACAAATATAAAAAGTAAAAACAACATACAGCTTTGTAATTAGTATATATTTATAATGTGTACCAACTGCATCAGGGTAATTAGAATTTCTACCTGAGACATTCTACTTACCTTAAAACATCCCATCAGTTGTTTTACAGGATTTCCATCCTAGCTCTGCTGTAGTCCTTTAAAAAAAAAAAAAAAAAAGACAAACAAAAACCCTGCCATAAAGTGAGGGAAGGGTAAGGCTGTGGGAAAGTTTGTAATTGTGAGCTGGAAAATGGGGAGAGCATACTAAAATATTAAGTTTCTTTGATTAGAGTATGTTATTTGTTGATTAGGCGTTCGGCTGGTGAGATAGTTTTGAAGGGAATAGAAAAGTGACCTGACCAAGGGTAAGGAAGATACTGTTAGACTGCAGAGTCATCTGTGGTTGCAGACTGGAACTGACATTGTGCTAGCGTGACCAGCTGTGATTTCTCCAGGAAGTCAGCATTGATTCCAAATGTCTCATGAGTTTGGGTGTACTTGAAAGGTGAGAGAAAAGAGCAGACACGTAATGGGTTACAGGCTTTGTTAGACTAATTAGGACAGTCTTTTATGCACTTGGGTGCCAGAGGGAAGCATTGAGAGACAGAGAAGATGGAGGAATTTGTAGATTGTTTGGTGTGATTTGACTCTGGGCAAGAGGATTGACAGAATTAAGATTCTGGATATATGATGAGGCATTTGAGAGTTTTATTCCAAAGAGGAAGTATTCCAGGTGAAGGATGACACATTTAGGATGTGGGTGTGGGAATGTGTAATATGAAGCTAGAGCTAACAGTCACCGATTTATTTATTTTTAAGGTGGTCAGAGGCTAGGGCAGTGGCCAAATTTCTTACATGCTTCTGGAGGCCACAGACTAATGAATAACTTGAGATAGAGAAGACTTGAGTCTTATGCCTACATTTTTAATGAATGTGGGTGAGTATTAATATTAGTTAATGACCAGCAGTGAATGTTGCTTTGCCAAGTTAATTTTTCTTAGCTAATTAGTTATTTCCAATGAAGATCAAGCTCTGGTCATTTTATTTGGAAATAAGCAGATATTAATTTAGGAAAACGAGCCCTGTGTAAGCGCTGTTCATACTTGGTGTTCATTCTGCGGCGTGTGCTGAGCGCCTGTTCTTGAACGCCATTGTCTAGGAAAAGAGCTAGGAGTGAGCTCAGTGCTGGAGTGGCGCTCTCATGAGCTCCTTGCAGCTCCGTGTGTGTGTGTGTGTGTGTGTGTGTGTGTGTGTGTGTGTGTGTGTG
>OU015750.1:11052264-11086996 GCA_907169655.1 Acomys percivali | reverse complement strand
TGTGTGTGTGTGTGTGTGTGTGTGTGTGTGTGTGTGTGTGTGTGTGTTTATGTGTATAAAAGTGTTTTTGCTTGAATGTATGCATGTGGTACCTGTAGAGGTCAGAAGAGGACATAGGATCCTCCTGGAATTGTGGTTAGAGTTAGTTGTAAGCCACCTTATGGGTGCTGGGAGCTGAATAAATGAATGAATGAATTAATAAACAAATAAGAACTACACACACACACACACACACACAAACAAAAATTTCAGACAACAAAGAAACAGACCACATAGAATCACTCACACATGGCATGTAATTAATATAAGAAAGCGTTACAGATAAAATTGAAGGTTTGCTGTTTATCTTTCCCTTATCCCATTCCCTTTCCTTTTTCTTTATCAAACACCGAATTTATTCTTTATAATTACCATGATTTTGCCTTAAATTAAGGGTGATTTACGTTCTTCATGTTACGTATATCTGACTGTGTATAATTGTAACCAAACTGTTGAAGACAGTTTAAGGGTGGAAGGTTGATCTGAGCTCACCATTCCAGAAGTTTCAGCACACCATGGCAGGGAAGGCGGGTGGAGCAGTTCATTTCAGTGGGAACTGGTGCTAGAGGCTGGTCATCTCAGCTTAGACCTGGATGCAGACAGTGCAGCAGGGTATAACCTTGAAGATCCAACCCCGAGTGACTAGTTCTGCCTAGCTAGTGACTAGCAAGGCCTTACCTTGTGAAAGAAAGGTTCAATAGCTTCTCGCAAGTAGCACAATCAATTGGAAAAAAAAAAAAAAACGTTAATACATGAACCCCCACCCCCTCTGCTCTGTTCTGTGGTCAAACACAGGTTCTCATACATGCTATGGTCAAACCCAAGACCATGTAACACTCTGCTACTGAGCTGCTGTTACAGCCTCCTACAGCTTTAGTTAGTTAGAGGCAAGGTCTCATAGTAGACCAGGCAGACCTTGAACTCACAGAGATCTGCCTGCCTCTGCTTCTGAAGATCTTGGATTACATGTGTGTACCATCATGCCTGACCCCTGTTCATTGCTGCAGAACAGACCATCCCCACACGGAGCATTTAGCAGTTTTAAAATAACAAGCATTTATCATCACAGAGATATTTTTTATTTTTATTTTATTGTTTGTGTGTGTGAGCTATTTGTATAGGTATAGTGTAAGTATCTTTGTGTTGTGTGAAGTTATGTCAAGACTTACTTAGGGGAGGGTTGCCTCTGGTCACCCATGTTAATAGGACCCAAAGACTTTTCCTACATGGTCTATCCATAACATAGCTTACCGCATGGCTGCTGGCTTCCCTCACTGTAAGTAAAAGTGGGGTTCCAGATGGATGCCAAGATGCTATGTACCCTAATCTTGGAATCCTACTACTGTTGCCACATTCTCTTTCTGTAGAATTGAGTCTTCAAGTGTAGCCCATGATCAGGGAGAGGAGATTACATGTGAGTGAGACCAGTAGGGACTGGCATCCTCTGGGAGCTGCATACTATTCTGCCTAGATGTTGTGTGTTATTCCAGTGTATACTTTATTTAAAACTTGCCTAACATAGAAGTGGACCCAGTGGGCTGTGTCTTGGAGCTTGTAAGAGCGCAGAGGACGGCTGAAGGTCTAGGTTTGTTTACATGTATTGCCAGTTGTGTGCCTATGAGAAGGTGACAGACTGATGTAAGATTTTTGATCTTGTGCTTCTGGGAGTTGAACCTAAGGCCTCATGCATGCTAAGCAAGCTCTCTACCACTAAGCTATATTCTCAACTCTTGTTTTAAGATATCTGCAAAGCGTACACCTGAAATCCCAGCACCCAGGGAGGCCAACCTGGTCTACAAAATGAGTCTAAGACAGCCAAGGTTACTCAGAGAAACCCTGTCTTGAAAACAAACAAACAAACAAACAAAAAACCGAAAACAAAACGAAAAGATTTCTGCAAAGCAAAACATATTAAAGTAGGGGAAATGTAAGTCTGTGTAAAAAGAAAATGGGGGAATTGATTCTTTTTGGCATAAACTCTGATCTGTGTTTGAAGGAAAATAGTTATGATCTATATTGTCGGACAAAAAGAGAAAAACAATCAAGCTATAACAGCTGTCTTAATAATTTATATACTTATATGATTTTTTTATAGTTTGTTCCCATTGTTAGCAATGAACCTTACTATAATAATGTATTGTGTATCAACTAATAAAGGTTGTACATGTACATTATATATTTATACATGTATATTTATATACAGAGATTAAGTATATATATCTTATAAATGAGATAAATAAATTTGTAGGTTACTATGCTAGAACTGGACTGTTCTGAAAAGCATACTGAGAGCAAGAAACAGCTGACGACATCCTGAGAAGTGTCAGAGTATGCAGATTTTTTATACTGTGTCTGTGTTTGAGTACATATGTGTGTGCAGGTATGCTTGTCTGTGTGTCCACATGTGGAAGCTAGAGAATGATCTTTTAGATATTTTCCTCTATTGTTCTGCCTTTTCCCCCCTTTTCAAGGCAGGGTCTCTCATTGAGCCTAGAACTGGCTGTTTCTGCTACACTGGCTAGCTAGGAAGTCCCCAGGAATTACAGGTGTGCACCGCCAGCTTTTCTGGGGACCCTAGTTCAGATCCTCATGCTTGCAAGGCAGGCATTTTACTAATGACTCATATCCCAAGCCCCAAGAAATTTATTTTCAATCCATTCTTTGGTTTGCATATAATTTTATCATTTAGTAAAGATGAGCATACTTACAAACTAGTAAAATAGAGGTGCTTGCTTATTTTTACACAAAGAATTTAATATTGGGTAAATATTTCATGCTTTGGCTCATAGAGCATGTTCAGCATTTTTCAACACTTTTTGTTGCTTGTTTTTGACATCAGCTTACCTGAAAGTCATGACAATCCTTTCTGCCTCAGCCTCCTGAGTGTTAGGTTATAAGTTTGAGCCAGGGCACTTTGGTTTTTTTTTTTTTTTGTGTGTGTGTGTGTGTGTGTGTGTGTGAGAGAGAGAGAGAGAGAGAGAGAGAGAGAGAGAGAGAGAGAGAGAGGGAGAGAGAGAGAGAGAGAGATTCTCTGTGTAGCCCTGGCTGTCCTGGAACTCACTTTGTAGACCAGGCTGGCCTTGAACTCACAGAGATCCACCTGCCTCTGCCTCCCAAGTGCTAGGATTAAAGGCGTGCACCACCAATGCCGGGCTCATACTCTGTATTTTGACTTTGCAATTGTCAATACTGGTAATGCCACTTTCATGACTATATAGTATAACTTGTAGAAGGTTTTTTTGGGGTTAGCTCAGAAATTGTTGAAGAGTTTATTCTGATCCCATGTCAGAATTTACATGAGGACTTCAAAACAAAACAACAAAAACTCAACAGACCAGCTCAAACAGCAATTTAAAAAATAAAACATTCCAGAACAATTCAACTTAAAAATAGAGTAATTTAATATTTATGTTGTGAGTAATAACAGTAGAAATTATTGTCTTTGTTTTCTATAATAAAGCCCAAACATTCTCTTTCTATAAAGGCAGAAACACTTGTACAGTAGTGACATTGTAGTTTACAGCACCCAGTACTTCCAAATCTGAGCTGATGTGTTTCAGGCCATGTTTGCTGATGTTGTGTCATATTGCGGTATGTGCATTGTAAAGAGCACAGGCTGTATGCTCAGAACTATGGCTGCAGTGACGTCAAAGGCCTCAGATTCATTGTTCATTACATTTAAAATTTGGTCATTGCATGTTCAGAAACCTTTTTCTGCTTGTTGCTAAAGTTTTCACCACCCCCATTTTTGTTATTACCATACATGTGGGCCAGACCTGCACAGTTTAAGAAGATGTGCATTAGTTCATGGCCTGCAGACTGGCTAGTTCGTCTCCAGGATGCCATCCCTCAAGAGCCAGCCTCAGGTTATGGTCCACATTAGGAACCAGTGGTTTCTCATGCTTTTCACTCTGTTGTTTTTTCTTTTTCATGAATACAGAATTGAGAATGTGTAATTTTTATTTTTGTTATTTAAACAGCTTTATTGAGGCACACTTCATCTATAATAAGCTGCACTTACTTAATTTATAATTTGGTTAAGTTTTGACATATGTGTATACCTGTGATGCTATTACTGCAGTCAGGATAATGAACATATCCATCAGCCTTGAGTTTCTTTGTACCCATTGCATGAATTTTTAAAATACAATACATTATGTTAAAAATAAATGTATGTAATAAAACCACTCTTGCAGGGAATTTAGTGAGTGATCACATTAAAAAAGTTTTCTGTTGTGAAGATTATAAGACGTGCGCAGTTAGAGAGCAATGCTATATAGCCCCACGCACTTAGACTCTGCACAGACATGTGAGAGAACAGCAGTGTAGCCTGGCATACTCAGTCGCCAGCCTGATCATTGTAGAGAGCAGTGCTTAGCCCTGGGTCTGCAGTCACTGGCACGAACATGTGATAGCATTTTAATCACACTGCCACATAGCTTATGTGTCTTGTTTTCTTGCATGTATAGCGTTGCATTTTCTGTTTTTGCAAAAGACTACATATATGTATCTTTGGTTTATAAATGAGTGTGCATATATAGAGTCACTGGAAAAATGTATAAATTACAGGAGTGTGGGAGGAAAACTATTTTCTTCTTCTATGTTGCTATAACTGTATGGTGTTAAGCATCTGTTCATCACCTGGGAACTTTCTTGAACTATAGGCTCTGCTCCATCGCAGACCTGCTGAGTCAGAAATTGTACTTTAACTCGTTTCTCAGCCAGTCATATTCATTTTATATTTGGGCAACAGTTAATCTTAGAATAAAGAAAACAATCTTTCTTTAAGTGAGGTTAGTGAATTGAAGAAGATTGGAAATCTGACTCAGTAATGGCTCAGGTTCTCCTTTGAATGATGCCATGCATGGACAGTACCATGAGAAGTAAGTCTTTGAGCTGTCCCTTTGTCATTGCTTAGAAATTTAGTAAAGTATTTGTAAGCATAAAATAACAAATGGAGTAGAACTACCTGTTAATCCTTTTAGCCAAGATTCTGTATGGTCTCCGAAGAGGAGAGTGCATAGAGCCTTGTGGTTATTATTACTCTTTTTAACACCTCTGTAAGTTCACACAGTCTCTTCTTACTCCTACCCCCATGCCAAACACAGCAAGGCCAAGCAACCAAGGGCAGAAGTAAACACTTCTCAGCGTGGACACCAAAGGAGGACCTCATGCTGTGCTCTATCCACCCAGCCAGGAAACCCTTCTGTTAGCCTCATCCTAATGTTTGCACTGAATGAGCCATTACGTTCTGAAGGCAGCTCTGACTGAATCCAGTATTGATGCATTCACTTACCAACTTCTCTGCCTCTGGCAGAACAGCCTTTTACTAATGGTAGAGCAAAGCAGCAGCCACTGGCTTCACCCCTACTCACCAAGCAAGCGAGGGACACTGCCTCTCTCACCATATCCCTTAGTTGTAGGGCCCCATTCTAATGCTATTCTTTGTGCTCATGCTCCAGAAGCTTTTTTTTTTTCCAGGTGATCGTTACTGGCTAGTGGAAACCCTTTTTGGAAGTATGCAGGTAGAATCCTATTCAGCATCAAAACACGCCTGAGACACGTTGTAGTAGAGTAAGGTTTTAGTATGTTAAAGAATGCACCAGAGTAGTTCTTCTAATTTATGATGTTTTCATATAATGCCTGCCTGGTATGTTCTCATGCCTTTCCAGAGGGAACAAAGGATTTTTAAAATTTACTTTTAAAAGTGCTATTTTATTCTTTAATATGAAAGTATATGCTCTAGAGTTAACTGGTAAATCACCTTTAAACAATTCCATCTTTGTGTTCAGCCAGCTTTTCACATATAACATAGGAATCACAGCTCCTTGGTGGTGCTTCATGGATCAAAGGAAACCAATGTAACATTCCACGGCATGTTAGTATGTTAGCATGTTAGCAGAGCCTAACGGTTTCAGTGACGCTGACATAGTGAGGTTCAGCCACTGCTATTGATATGATTTCCACTTAGATGCCTATGCAACATTCAAAATAAGCCTTTAATACTTGAACTGATTATGAGTCATCTGTTGAAGTGCTGTCTTTTTCTGAGCAGCATTTAGAGCTCATCAGTGAGAGACATGAACATGGCAGTGGCTAGCCCCAGCTTTTTGTTTTATTCTGAGCCTGTTCTGGTGGTCTGCTAGCAGTGCACACCCATCTTAGAATTCTGGATTGTACAGTTAGTTATGTAGTGAAAATATCACTAGTGTGGGAATAACTCAAATTAAAATAGGAAACTTGACTTGCATGTGTTCAGTTCCCTTCCCGGGGTTAAAGTCCAGAACTACAAAGTAGATCTTTACCTTTCTCTCCTGTATTTTAGCTTTGCTGATGATTTGAGACCATAACAGTTAATATGCTTTAGCCTTTGCTTTTACAGACGAGAAATGGATCTTATACTTATATCACCAGGTTTCAAAACTATTTCCACTAAGTGGGATGGTTTACTACCTCAGGGGTAGTGCATTAAGCCTATTGCTCTTGAGAATCCATTTTCATCTCTTCTCACCAATTGATGGGACAGATATGACAAGCCTTTAAAGCAGAGTGGAAATTTCCTGTGGGGTGGGCTGTTGTATTAAATTGTTCCTTACCACCACCATGGATGTTGTAAAGACTTGAGAGTGGGTAGCCTATGGCTAAGAAAAGAGATATATTGTCTGCAGTCCAGAGGCTGTAAGGTCTAAAATATAGGGAATAGTTTTCTTTCTATCTGCTGACTGTTTCGTCTCCTTTAAATTATGTGCTGAGTCCATGCTCTCCAAAGAGCTTTCTTGAGTAAGTGTCACCAGAAAGCATTAGTCAAGCTCTTAATTGTTTATAATGCTGTAAGAGATCTGGTTTAAAGATAATTCTATGGAGACTTTACAGTTCTTAATTTGAATCAGTATATTTTTACATAGGAAAAATTAGGTTTAGAGTATTTTTGTTCATTGTTTTTTTGTAAGGGTTGAGATTATCTAATTAATGTGGTGACCACATCCATTCTTCTTGGTTCAAAACCCTCTTGCCATTATGTTAACGGCCATTTTTTTTGCCTCTTGCTCTTACTCATAGTTTGTTAACAGAATTATAATTGCTATGAAGAATGTTATGGACATTTCTATATAATATCAAAAGAAAAAACACAAAGTTTTACAACAAGATAATCACCACCTTGAAGAGGCCTTGGTTCTGTTTTAGGAACTTCTTTACAGTGAAAAGCAGAGTTTTGAAATGCTACAGATGTTTTAATCACATTAAAATTACTAGTCAAATATTTAAAATGGTGTGCTGCATGCATTGGCTGTACTTAGTCTTTTTTTTTTTTGTTTTGTTTTGTTTTTTGAGACAAGGTTTCTCTGTGTAGCCTTGGCTGTCCTGGACTCCCTTTGTAGACCAGGCTGGCCTCGAACTCACAGTGATCTGCCTGCCTCCGCCTCCCAAGTGCTGGGATTAGAGGTGTGCACCACCACCGCCCGGCCTACTTAGTCATTTTTTAAAACAGCACACTGAAGAGCTTGGTGGTGGTGTACATCTTTAATTCCAGCACTTGGGAAGCAGAGGCAGGTGGATCTCTGAGTTTGAGGCCAGCCTGGTCTACAGAGTAAGTTCCAAGACAGCCAGGGCTACACAGAGAAACTCTGTCTTAAAAACAAAACAAAACAAAAACAAACAAACAAACAAGCACACTGAAGGCAGGAGAGCTTTCTCTGGCTCTACTTTGTTCTTTACACTTTACTTTTCAGAACACTCCCACTACCTTTTTAAAATTTAACTTTCTTTGGCTGTAAATTTTACATCATGTACCTCAATCCCACTCATCTTCTCATCCCTCTATATCTGCCCTCCACCCTTGCAACCTTCCCCCTATGAAGAAAACAAACAAAAATAAATAAATTTGGTTTGTTTGGTTTCTATTTAAGGTGAATTATTTAATTCTTTGAAAACCAGAGTAACACACTCAACTATGATTAGAAATTCCTTAAAAAAAGCAAACCCACACAAATGTATATTCAAAGCATGCAGCTATATATAGTAAATACATATAAAGGTCAAATTATTATTCCCACATATTAGTGTATCCATTATCTTACATAGTTAGCCATTCTTCCACCCTGCAAGAGCAGCGATAATTTCCTCATTTAGCAAAAATCCTGAATATAGGATTAGTAACTATAGGCCTTGTGTTGGCCCGCCCCTCCCTCCCTCCCTCTCTCCCTCCCTCCCTCCCTCCCTCTTCCTCCCCCCTTCTCTCCCTCCCTCCCTCTCTTCTGGTGCTGAGTTAGATCTGGACTTTGATGAAAGGCAAGTGCCCCACCACTGAGCTGCATCCTTAGCCCCACACGCTTCATATTGTACACAGAATTCATACATTAAAGTGTTTTATTTATCTGCTGATGAAGTTTCTTAAGGAAAATTTAATATGCCTTCTACTCCAGACCACAAGCACAGCACTAACAGAGAGAAGAGCAACACGCTTACAGAAGCAGGCAGTACTGTGTGGAGCTAGGCATGGAGTCGCCTTTATTTAGGGATGCTGAGAAAAACAGCAGCCATTTTTATTTTGGTGGCCCTGCTGCTGATTCACAGCTTTTTGTGTGGCTTTTCACAATATATTTCCAGGGAACAAAGTTCACTGTAGTCTCAAAGCAAATATATGCTCCTGTTTATAAACCAAGCATTTTAATATATTATTATTACTTGAGCTAATAACAAATAGTCCTCTGTCACTGAACTAAAAAGGTACAAAGTTCACAGTAATTCCCAGATAGCTTCGTAATTACCCAGACAGCTTGTTGTTAGAAAAGCTGTTAAAATCTAGGATTATGAAATATACTGATGGTTATTTTACTCCCATGGAGTTTCGAAAGATTGTTGGTACATTTGTCTATAATTATGCAGGAAATCTCAGTGTCTTCATTAATGAAATTTATAGTCTAAGTCAGAATGATTGCATGTAACTGTATTCCGTCTTCCCCTCTCCCGGACTTTGTCCTGCCCCCTTGGGTCTTAGTTGTTAAGCTCACACTAAGAATTCTTTTGTCTTTTTTTATTCCTTACCTCCTCATGTGTTTGGTTTTGGGTTTCATTAGTTTATCTATTATTTATGTGTTTGTTCCCAGTTTGTTTTGGAAAAGATCTAGAAAGTCTATCATTATTTACTTTTATTGAAAAATTTTACGTGTGTTTTAGCTTTTTGAAAGCAGAGTCCCATGGAGCTCAGGGTGGTGTCGAACTCTGTAACTGAGGATGGTCTTGCACTTCGGATCCTCCTGTCTTCTCTGGAGAGCTGGGGCTGTACAGCACCCCGTCATACTTGTGCTGGATTGAACCCAGGGTTAGGCAAGCACTCTACCAGCTGCATTGTATCTCCAGGCCTTTTTATTGTATTTTTAAAAATAAATCCCAAATAAAGGAATTTCTTCAGGTTCTGAGAACTTCTGAAAGGAAGAGGAGGCTAGTAAGGTATTTAACTCCACAAAACAGAAACCTTAATGTGTTTTCTTCATTTTATAATCATCGATACATTACATCATTGCTTTTATTTGTTCCTGGCCACACATACACAAGAATTTACTGTAGACAAGGAACTCTTTCATGTCATATTTCAATATAAATAAAAAGTGTATTTGCTGTCTTCTGATGAAATTGCTTTAACTCCCATTTAAACAAAGCATATTCCTAATTTGTTTAATTTTACTTTTTATGTGCAATGCTAAATCACACACACAATCTTGGCAAAAATGTCATTTTTATAATTTAAAGGTTTTATCTATATTACTAAGATATTTACTCAGTATATTCATGTTTAGCTTTTAAATTCTCTGATTATTTGGAATTGCTTAGTTGTTTCAATGTGACAAGTGTGTAGACCATGAACACATGTGGTGATAATTAAAGAAGCAAAGGGATTCTCTCTGTGCTAGGAGGTTTGTTGACTTAAGTGTGAACATTTTCTTTCCTTCCTAATATATCGTATCATACCTACAATTTGTTTTTGTCACTGAGGTATCCTGAACCGTGATAGGGTAAGAAATACTTTCATTTTCTGGGAATTGATTGGAGAGGAGAGTAAGATGATTAGCAGAATCCTGAAAGGCATAGAGAACAAGTTTCTAGAATGGGATGCGAATGTTAGGAGCTGACATGTGATGACCACTATCCATGTGCTTATAGCATCTTTGTTTTGTTTTGTTTTTGTTTTTGTTTTGAGAAAGAGTCTCTCTGTGTAGCCTTGGCTGTTCTGGACTCACTCTGTAGACCAGGGTAGCCTAAACTCACAGAGATCCTCCTGTCTCTGCCTCCCAAGTGCTGGAATTACAGGTGTCCACCACTACACCTGGCCACTTACAGCATCTTTATCCTGCAGAACTGGGTTTTACATTTCAGACCAGGGACTTCTACATATTAAATGAAGTCCTGTCTAGCCTTTGGCACTTCATTTTCCATGATTTATACATTCTATGTATGATTCCTTCATGGAGGCATAAGTCAGGATACCAATCATTTCAATAGTGTTTATTATTATCATTATGAACTCAAAATTATTGTTAGAACAGAAACAATAATTATGGTAATAAATACTGCAGGTTATCTGAGGTTAAAGTAGTAATAATCGTCTCCCATACTTTCTCCTGTTTTTAGTTATTGTTTGAACTGTAGACTCAGTGATGTGTACTGATGGAGGTGTTCTGTTGCAAGGAAGCATTGCAGAAATCTGTCTCAGAAAGACGAGTTGGGCTGGAATGGTGTGAAAGAGACATGTGGCTAAGGACGAAAAGCCAAAGCTAAGCTAGCTACAGATTTTTGTCTCTATTTTTTTGTGTTCTCAGGTAGATACACATTTTTAGGTGGGTACTTTGGTGGGATGTCGCCTAAGAAATACTTGGGGATTCTTGGTTTTCTGTTTTGTTTTTTGTTTTTTGAGATAGGGTTTCTCTGTGTAGCCTTGGCTGTCCTGAAAGTAGTGTATTTATGTACTATTCTCATACCACACATTTTGATTTCCAGCAGAAAGTTGTGCAACACAGTTTTTGTATTAGTATAACTATTTAGTTGCATGGGCATGGCAAACTCTAGGTGTTATCAAGTCTGCCATTCCCTAAAGCTCATCCCTGATCATCATCATCCAGTGCCTCAGAGAAACAAACCACTTAGAATCGCTCCTGTGGTGGGATACTTTTTAAAGCCTTATGGGGTGTTTGTGCTAAGTGGAATTTTTTTTTTTTTTTTTTAATTATTTAGAGGCTTTAGGAGGAACACTAATCTGAGCACTAGGAATTAATTTTATCTAAAGTTATTCTGTGTTTCTACTGTAGTTATACAATTAGACACTCAATGAATGCATGCTGAATTGAAGTGCAGCTCCAGCTCTTTCCTTATGAGCTAGATAAAATATATTTGAATATAACTCAATTAGTGCCTTGCATATGGGGTTGGTGTTAAAATACCCTGTTTCCACCCTTCCAGTACTTTTCAGATTCTAGGCTACTGAATCAGGCTGCAGTTTTTTTATTCGGCAAAATTCCCCTGGTGTTTGAAGGCAATGAGACCCAGTAGTGTTCTATGACGGAGCGCATTTATGTCATTGTTTTGTTTTCCTTCTCTTTATTTCAGGCAGCTTCAGAAATGACCTACTGAAATGATTTCCTTTGGAAACTTGTGTATGATTTCCAAGGACTTTGATATATTTGTTACCATAATTTTCTCTGTTATTAACAAAGACCATAAACTTTCAATCACATTTTCACATAAGTAAATACTTGATAAAGGTTCTTGATAAAGGTTTGATGGAATAACTTTTCTCCCTTCTCTCACAATAAAATTAGCGATGTATATTATTGTGTCATGTTCTCTCACATTCTGATCTCTGTTTGAGGTTGGGAAGTCTTTAGCATTTCCTTTGTTGCCTGCTCTTGTTCTTCAAAATGACCCCTTCACAACACACTTCCTCTTAAAGCTCTGTGCATTAGCTGTGTATGTGCGCACACACGCATGCACGCTCTGTTTTCTCTGAGCCCTTTGCGGGAATGACACCTTACTAACACCAAAAGCTTCAGTGCCTATTTTCTCAGGACAGGAACATCTCCTTTTCTAACAAAGGAAAATTGATGAAGTGCTGTTGGCTAATCTGTACATCTCATTACAGCAGTTCTCACTAATGTGTTTTAGAGCAAAAGAGGAAATTATCTAGGATTCAAAGTATGAATGTGAACTGTGTTTAGTTTAGTCTTCACGCCCCTTTGTCCTTCCTGACTGAGCAGTCTCTTAAGTCTTCTCTTCTTATGATAGCAGCATTCTGACATCATATACGTTATTTTGTAGGCTACTCTTCCAATTTAGGGTTTGCCACTGTTTTCTTATTATACTGAGATTATACTGTTCTGACAGGACTGTCACAGTGGTGATGTTTTGTTCTCATCTATTATATAAAGATAACTCTATGTACGTATACTGCGCTCAGCCCTGAGCTCAGGCCTGAGTGGTGCTAGGTCAGTGCTCCGTGATGGAGCTGCACCTTCAGCTTGAGTTTACAGTCTGTCACATTACTTTGTCCACTACCTTCTGGCTTGTTTATTAGTCCAGGTTTATCAAAGTGTAATTGATATGCAATGAGCTGTACTTACACACGTTAGGTTTCCATATACCTGATGAGTAAAGTTCATGATCTTAGCCTGAAGCCTTAACAAATTCACTTAGAATTACCAAAGCCTTATACAATCTCGGGGTCTTGTGTTCAATTTCTGTTTGTTCGTTTTGGTGAACAGAGTCAGTGTAGACTGGTGTGTGTGTGTGTGTGTGTGTGTGTGTGTGTGTGTGTGTGTGTGTGTCCACACATGTATGCTTAGAAGCCATGCCTGGTGGCACAGATCTGTAATTCCAGGTACTCACTAGGCTGAAACAGGAACATAACAAGCTCAATGTCTGACTGGGAATCTTGGTTTTTCGAGACAGGGTTTCTCTGTGTAGCCTTGGCTGTCCTGGACTCAATTTGTAGACTAGGCTGGCCTCGAACTCACAGTGATCCACCTGCCTCTGCCTCTGCCTCCTGAGTGCTGGGGTTAAAGGCGTGCGCCACCACACCTGGCTGACTTTTAAATCTTTTAAAAGAGTTAGGTTTGAACACTTGCTTGGCATGCATAAGACCCCAGGTTTAACCCCAATACAGACAGAAAGATACCTGGAGGAAAGTAAAGCCAGAAGAAGGTTTAGGAAGTGTTAGGGAGGGATGTGGTGAAAAACTTTAAGGTGTTTAGATAGGTGGCTGGAGACTGGCCCTTACTTGAGTTCGCACATCTGAAGAAGGCTGTGAAGTAGCCACACAGACATCTAGGGAGGACCAGTCTAGGTGGTAACAGAGGCAAATGGAGAAAGTTCTTGTAGTGGAATCATGTCTGGCATGTTAGTGGTTAGTGGAACAGTGAAAAGGCCACAAAGGAGTAGAGGAGGAAGGGAGGGAGAAAATGAGGACCACTTGCTTTTTAACAAAGTGATAGAGACCGAGCAGTATATAAACAACAAATCTATTTCTCATAGCTTTGGAGAGAGGGGAATAACAGTGTGCAAGCAGGTTTGCTTTCTGGCCAATGCTTGGTCTCTGCTCTTAGGTTGGCACTGCTGTGTCCTCGTATGGCAGAAGGGCAACAGACCACAGGGAATCTTGATGATTCCTTCCATCCCTTTTATAAGGGTGTTAACCAATCAAGAGGTAGAGTTTGTCAGTTGCATCCCAGTGGTCATACTTACGACTGTTGCCTTGGGGGCTAGGCTTCATGGATTTCAAAGGAACATGGACATGCAAATCATAGCTGTGTGGAGAGAAACCAGATTTCTGGACTCCTCTGTTTCCTGTTCTGTATCTCCATTTGTGTATCTAGCAACCATCCAGGTGAGAACATACAAAATAGGAACTCTGATATTCCCTGCCAAACCCCTTTCTCTTTCATTACACCCAGTGTTACTCATCTGGTATTTGAGAATAGAAAAAAACCTTGGAGTCAACCCCCCTGCCTCCTTACAGCCTACACATATTTCATTAGTAAGTAGAATTTTCCTTTAAAATAGAATCAGAACAGGCATTATAGACAAAGATCCCTGTAGCAGTGAACACCATGAGCACACAGATCTTAGCTTCTAAGGCTGTTTCCCCGTAAAACAGTGTTCTCTGGAGAAAAATGGGATGTCAAGGTTGGTGCAGGGTGTGGTCTTACTGAAGTGGTTCCAAAGCATCTCGTATCGTTGGGAGTGTTGGGGAGCACTGAAAGCAATGCTGGGAACATGTCACAAGGAGATGGGGGCCGGTTTGAAGAGCTCCCACAGCAATTCTGGCAGAATTTGAATTCTCAAACCTATATGGTAATGAATTTTAAATAGGAATTCATAAGTCCTTACAGATAATACATGAATGAGTTGGAGAGAAAGCAGGACTGTTACAGGAGAATGCTGAAGCCAGCTGGAAAGTGGGGTTCGAAAGGCATCAATTTGCAATTACCATGGTGAAGACCAAGCCAGGGGAGAGTCCTTAAATATTCTAAACCGAGAAAGAACTTTGATTAGGAGTAGGTTAGTTGTGCTGAAAGAATATTCCCAGGGTTGCTTATTAGTGGCGGGGGTTGGGCGGGACGGCGATAACAGTGACAGTACAGAGAAGTTAGATTTCAGAACCATGTGACTGACTTAGCACTAAAGGGGGACAGACAGGTAAACCTCCTGTATCTCTAAAGGTGATGCCCTGGGAGGACCACAGCACCACGTGTACATCACTGAGGATGCAGAACTCAAATCTGACCAGAAGTAAACATAAGACAAAATCCAAAAGGGATATCATTTTTCAAAATGTCAGTGTTATAAACGTACTAAAAGTGTTCCAGATTAATGGTGTCTAAAGAGATTGAAATGCAATATATCTAGATTGGATCCTGAACTGAAAGGCATAAAATGCTAGGGCATTATCAGGTCAACTAATAAAAGTACAGTATCATATTTGCTAAGACTTACAACTCTACAGCAGTGAAGAAAATAACCACATTTTAAGGAAATACTAAAGTACTTGGGAAGAAAGAACCATGATGTAACTTAATGCTTAATGGTTCAGACAAATTTTATGCATACAAACACGTTTGTAAATCTATTCACATCCACTGTGTAGACGTCATATGCGTCATAGGTGGGTTGCTAGCAGGCATCAGGTAAAGTGTACACAGATGCTTCTAGTACTATATTATTTTGCTAATTAAAAATTTGAAATTATTAAAATAGAATTAGTCTTGCCAGGACTTAGGAAGCAGAGGAAATATAGCCTGGGTTACAGACAAGTCACTATTTCAAGCAAGCAAACAAACCCCAAAACAAAACTATAATCCTTCTATCACTTTTCTTTTTTAAAAATGAATTATTTATTTTATGTGCAGTAGCATTTTGTCAACATGCATGTCTGTGTTATGGTGTCAGATACTGGAGTTACAGACAGTTGTGAGCTGCATTATGTGGGTACTGGAATTGAACCCAGGTCCTCTGGAAGAGCAGCCAGTGTTCTTAACCACCGAGTCATCTCTCCAGCTCCCAACCATCACTTCTTTTCTAAGGAATAGTTGTGCTTCGCTCAGGTCACTCAGTATTCTCCCATCATGCATTATAATAGTAATTTCTTTATATACTGCCAAATAAGTTCTCCCTCTTGTTTTTCAAGACAGGGTTTCTCTGTGTAGACCTGGCTGTCCTGGAACTTGCTCCATAGACTAGGCTGGCTCCCAGCTCAAAGATTTGCCTGCCTCTGTCTCCGAGGTGCTGGCATCAAAGGCGCACACCACGATGTCACTTCCAAATCTATTGATATATGGGTTGTATGATGTCGTTGTTCTTGTGAGTGACTATTCATGTAGGATGTGCAAGGTCCATGTGCTCTGGTCCACGTCACCCCTTCATCACCCTGCTACGCCTTCACTCCTGCTAGCAGGCCTCTGGTGCTGCAGGAAGCTAAGTTTATCTCGTTCAGGTGCCATGGTGTGCTCTTCCTTCCTGGCTCCTACTGCTTGAACAGTATCTGCCCGGGCTTCTGAGGAGCTCGCTCTCCTTTTCTTTCATGTTTAGGCCAAAATCTGTGAGAGGCTGTTGCCCACTCTCCTCCCCTTCTTCATATACCCTATCCCCTTTCCTGTTTTATGGCTATTTCTTTTCTAATTCTTAACTCTTTTTTTTGGAGGGGGGGAGGATTTCGAGACAGGGTTTCTTTGTGTAGCCTTGCCTATCCTGATCTCACTTTGTAGTCCAGGCTGGCCTCGAACTCACAGCGATCTGCCTGCCTCTGCCTCCCCGAATGCTGGCGTTAAAGGTGTGTGCCACCATGCTTGGCCCTAACTCTTAACTCTTAGCATGCAAGTTTTGTTTGTTGTTAAGACATGTCAGTCTCTCAGGAAATGCTTGCAAATGAGAGAATATTTAAGTTTGAGGCACCCAGTGAAAATTCAGTATACATACATATGTGCACACACATATGTGTACATACATACATATGTATACACACACACAAACACACACACACGGTTTTGTTGGTTTTAGTAGACTTTGCCGTAGGATGAGACCAAGCGATCTGGTGTGGAGCTTATCTGGCAGTCAGGTCTTTGTCTCTAGCCAGGTTATGTTGTTCATGAAAGCTGCCTGCCATTTTATTGTGTCAGGAGCAGGAGAGCAGGTCCCAGAGGTCTGAAAGCCTGCCTTCTGATGTTTTGAAGTCGAGTGGAGCTCTTGACTGTTGCCATGGCCTGGCTCTAGCATCCCATGTGCTTCCTTCCCGCCTTCACTGTTTTTGTAGGGTGGTTTCATCATGGAGCAAGAGGCAAACAAGTGTGATCATCCCACTAATCCAGTTGGCAGAATGTAAGGCAGACTAAGAAGGTGACTGCTTAGTCCTCATATTAGCAGGCAATGAATGGCAACTGAGTTCTTTGCTGCAGTAAGCCATATCTATCAATTGAGAAGACTTCTCAAATCAGTTTGTGGTCATTACCTGCATACTTAAATGTGGCTTGTTTGAATTAAGAAGTTGTCAATGTAAAATATATGTGTCTTTAAATGTTATAGTGTAAGAACACTCAAAAATTTGAAGATTACAGAAAGAATGTACAAAAATCTTTTAAGAATCCTTAAAATACTACTAAAATGATGTTTTCAGTATATTATATTAAATATATTAAAATTCGTTTTTATTTATTGATTGATTGAGTCTTAAAAATTGGCTACTGGAAATCTAGACTTACTAGTTTATATGTAGTGCTGTTGGACAGCACTGTGAAGGAGGCCAACAACCAAGGCAGATGTGTCTGTCAGTAGTGCTCTTAGACCCTGGAAATTTATAAAGATTATCCTCTGTCAAACACTCTCATATTCTCCCAGTTATAGTGGTTTTGAGGTTGTTTTTACTGTTGTTAACTTGAAGTTTATAGACTTGAACTTGCCTTTTTTTTTTTTTTTTTTTTGAGTACGGAAGTGTTTTTTTCAAGTCTAGAATGGAACCAGATATTTCTAATTTGTGTTGTTTTAGTTGAGATGAGTATTGTAACTTATTTGGATTCAAAGATTTTTGTCCTATGAATTATTTCAGTAGAAAAGGCCTGAAGATGCTGCCGTTTCTCAGGTAGAGGCATTTCTAATTGCCTGTATGTAACCTAGAGAACAGCTTACTTTCTGGAACAGAAATGGAAGCTGCTGTCCTTAGTCCAGTGGGTAGCATTCATGATTATTGAACAGTACCAGATGAAAGTCTAACTGATCATGCTGTGTTCTTAGAGCTGCCGTGGCCTTTTACCTCTCTACAGAGGCCCGGGTGGCCATCAGCTTGGCATTTCTTTTTACTTTCATTATGAAAGTTTCAAATCAGAACCTATCTGATCGCTCGCCCTTCTCAGAGATATTAATGTGGTCAATATATGATTAAGCCATCCACCTTCACACTGATTAGCAACTTCCAGAACAGGGCGAAGTGAAAATGTCATTCTTCAGCCTGAGGCCCTAGGAAATTACAGCCCCTCTTTGCTAGCTCATCTTTTATCAGAATGCTGAAAGGCAGAGCTTCCTTACTTCTCAGTTTTGCTCCTTTCCCTTACCGTGGCATAGGGTGATGGCTTCCTCACTGTCTGAAGAATTATGTACATTTTTTTTTTGAAAAGCCAACAGATCTCTTACTAAGTAGTGAGATATTATGTACCCCAGGTGAACTTTCTGGATCAATCTATTCCAAAAAAGAATCTTTTCAACTAGTTAGCAGATCGCCTTAAGTTATGAAAATATTCCCCTTCAGCAAATGGAAAATTAAAATTCTGTAGCCTCTTCTATCCCCCTTGCCCATAGCCGCTAGCCGCGTCCTCTTTCCTGTGGATTCTTGCTGTAACTCCTTCCTACAATCTTTTCAAGGGACACTGCATTTCGTCTTCCAGCTTTAAGTTTTCTGCTAGTTTTTCACTGATTTTCAATAACTGTAAAATTTAACTGTACGCACAGTTTTTTTCATGGTAGGTTGTTTTCCTCATGGGCTCTTGCTTTCTTTTTCTCTTTGTTTTATTGTATTGTTTCCAGTTCTGCTCCAGGTGACCTTTCTAGTTTTGATTGCACCAACATGCTGCATTTTTTCCAGTTTCATTACGAAGCATCTGTTGCACTTCTAATTTTGTATTTTAATTATTTCTGAAGCATATTTTTATCCTGCAGTGAGCGGTCTGTGTGTGAAAGGTACAGGAAACGGGCAAATGGCTCAGGTGTTTATCACACTTTGTTTTAATTCATGGTTCCCTTTCCTGTTGCCACTTTGTTCAAGCTTGGAAAGGCCAGGCTTAGCGGGGAAAGGGGCGCCATCTCGAGGGCAGTCCTTTCCCAGGAGTCTCAGCCTTCTCCTCTGTGACACACTTGTGGATGGTGGATGTAGAGTACCCCCACTTCAGTTTGTGTTCTGGAAATGTGTGAGGAGAGTCTGGCGTCTTGCAGCCCCTTCTTCTCAGTTGGTTTAAGCCCTCTACTGTCTTACCCATGGGGACTTGGAAGGGGACTGGGGGGATGGAGGGAAGCACCGTTTGCTCCTCACCCCGAAGATCCAGAGGTACTAGTTGGCTTTCGGCCACCTTAAAATCTTGAACATTTGCATAGTCTTTTTAATTTTTTAAGTATTTAAGTTTTTAAAATTCATATGTCTCTGTGTGGATGTGAACGTAGGAGAGAATGGCTCTCCCATGCCACTCCCTCACCTGGCCTGGACCTGGAGTTAACAGGTGGCTTTGAGCCTGATGTGACGTGAACTCAGGTCCTCTGAAAGAACAGCAAGTGCTCCTACCATTCTCCAGCACCTTGCTTTTGCCTAATTGAATTAATTCTCATAACAGTCTTTGGTGTAGCTGGGCCTTTTAAAAATTTATTTATTATTTATTTAAAGGACAGGGTCTCACTATGTAGACTAGCTAGCTTCAAACTCACAGAGTTTGTCTTTCTGTGCCTCCAAGTGCTAGGATTAAAGACCACAAGTCCTGGCTTAGATTAGGCATATTACTCTTGCTTTATACATCAGGAAACTGGAGCTAGAAGAAAAGGGTTGCACTGAAGGCCACAGTCGTGGACATGAGACAGACATCCCAGCCCAAGTCTTCTAGTCCTAGTCCAGATTGGTCCCCGCACCCTTTATACTGCTTTAGTTGGGTTCAGATTCCTGCTGTCCTGAAGAAGAGATAAACCTGTTTTTGTTATGATCCCAAGTGTGGGATGGGGAATGGTCTTGTGAGAACAGGTGAGGTTAATCCACTAGAAGGCAAACCACCTCGTGCGGAAGCTTGATTGTTGCCAGCTGAAGAGATCCGTGAGCCGACTCTGGGAGGAGATATATAAGTGAGCCAGAAACAAGAGGCAAGGCTTCTGGAGACTTGGGATAGTTTTGGCTGTTCGTTGCTCCACTTTGAGATGCTCCTAGAGAGAACCGCTTGAGGGAAGGCTTCGGGGCTCCGGCTCCTGCTGAGATTCCGGGTTCTGGTTGCTCCAGGTTCCAGCAGAAGAAATCCTGCTGACTACGCTAGGAGAATTGTTCCTTGGAACTGATATCCTTATGGTTTCGTTATTGTATTTTTTAATCCTCTTTTCCTACTGTTTCAGTTAGTCAGGTTATAAGTGATGTACGCTTGGTTAATAAGTTCCTAATAAAATATATTTGTTAAGAATATTGAGCCTATACTGTCCTGACTCTTATTCTCTAACATTTTAAAACTATGGCTAAGGGGTGTCTATGGCAAGGGGTTTAGTTTTTTATTTCCTACCTCCTTCCTTTATTCTCTAATTTTATTATTATTTTTACTTATATTGTAGGTCCAGAGTTCAATTCCCAGCAACCACATAGTGGCTCACAACTATCTCTAATGAGATCTGGTGCCCTCTTCTGGCCTGCAGGCAGAACACTGTATATGTATAAATAAATATATGTATAAGTGTATAAATAAATCTTTGAAAAATGTTTATAGTCAGGACATATACTGTGTATGTGTGTATGTGTGTGTGTATTGTATATGTGGCTATATATAGTCACATTTTTTCACTGAGCTTTTGACTTTTAAATCAGTTTCATTATCTTTGTGATTTAAAGATTTCATTATCTTTGTTCTGTATCTTCTTTAATACACCTAGTATAATGTTTTTATTATTTTGTTGACTTATGTCTCATTTTCTAGACTGACCTTTTCTGACTAATTTTGGAGAGAACTGGGCTTTCATTGTGTTTTCATTAGGCATATGTAGGTTTTGTTTTATTTTATCTTATTTTTTTATTTTGGACAGTCTAGGCTGGCCTCACAAATGCATGTAGCACTATGAATGGTGCTATTAAAATGGCCCTGAAGCCATTTTAATCTTTGAGATGGGGTTTCATGTTACTCAGAGTGGCCTCAAACACTATGTAACTCGGGCTGGTATTATAATTCCTGATCTTTGCCTGGAGAGATGGCTCAGTAGTTAAAAGTATTCGCTGCTCTTCCAAAGGTCCTGAGTTCAATTGCTAGCACACACATCACAGCTCACAATGGTCTGATGCTGTCTTCTGGTGTGCAGATATACATGCAGACAAAGTACCATATACATTAAAGCAATTCATCAGTCAATTTAAAACCTCCCGTTTCCTAGAGCATCATGATTACCTATAAGGCTCTTTGGATCCATACTTTTTGATTGCTTCCCATTCTTGCTCCTTATCTCCAATGTTCTTTTTTGTTTTTTGTTTTTTTAAGGTTTTTTGAGACAGGGTTTCTCTGTGTAGCCTTGGCTGTCCTGGAGTCGCTTTGTAGTCCAGGGTGGCCTCGAACTCACAGCGATCCGCCTGCCTCTGCCTCCCGAGTGCTGGGATTAAAGGCGTGCGCCACCTCACCTGGCTCCAGTGTTCTTATTACTGTTGTTTCTTAGTATCACCAGTCCGCATGTAGGTAACTTATTTACCCTGGTGTGATTAGTTTCTATCGCTCCCCCTCCTCTTCCTTTTGGTGCTGAGTAAACCCAGGGCTTCATGCATACAAAGAGCAGGCTCTAACACAGAACTGCGTCATACCCAGTGTGACTTGTTTCTTAAAGTGTATGAGATGCACAGAGTTTGGATACAGTACATGTTAACATGCTTTTTTCTTTGCTTGTTACATTTATTAGATAAAAATCAAATGGTTGCAAAATCTTGACTGAATATGTTTGTCTCATGTTCCCACACTACTCAAAGCTGTTTTCCTAGAGATGGTGGAGGTGGACTAAAAGATAGATGTGATAGCGGGTAGGGAGAGGCTTCTACTTACAGATGTGAAGAGAAAGGCGTGTGATGTCTTCTGCGGAAGGACATGTCTTCCTCTATGTACACATGGCCATGTACATAGAGTAATTTTCTTTGAGGCTGTCTTTAAGTACAGATTTGTTGTGTTGTATAACCTCTGAGTTGCATCATGTGTGGTGTACTTTGTGCATGGGACTTCCCAGAACTGTGCAAATTGTCCACCCTGTTTAACTTAAGAATTCACAAAGTGTAATTTAGTAAGAGTCATTTAAGTATAGGAGTTTGTTCAGTTTTGATTCCAGCTTAGTAAAATCTTATGTCTTATTTGTTCTACAAAATAAAAAACAAAACAAAACAACAACAACAAAAGCCACCATCTGCTTTACTACCCACTTGCCTCAATGGAGAAGATGTAAAGATTGTTAGATTAAAAAATTATAGCGGAACTCCTTGGAGATAAGTTCCAATGAAGAAAACTGCACCAGCTGTAGATAATAAATATGACTGGAGTCTCTACTCATGGGCACAGTTACTTATAGTTATGAAGTTAGAGCTTGGTGCATTAGCTGTGCTTGGTGCTTTGAGCTCAGAATTAGAGTTTACTTTTTGCAAAGAAGAATTTTATTTTTTGGGCCTATGGCATATACTGCTCATGCACTTCTGTAGTACACATTTGTTGAGAATTATTTTTAATCTTATTTTCTTACGTAATTCTAAATCTAAAACTAATGTTTCGGTTTAAAATTTTTTCAAAGTGGTGTTTCTTATTTGGTTAAGGATTTCTGACCTAACCTGTAATAAAGTAACTGTGGGAACAGGAATGCTCTTGGTGTTTCTAATTGAAAGAGAAACATAGATGTAAAGATGGGTATGTGAGTGGATGTCAGTATATCTGCACCCCACCCTCAGCATTTATGTGTAAAAACTCTTCTATTATTACTGTCTACTTAGTAGATTTTAGATTGAAACTTTTACTATGAAGACTTAGAATATGATATAGAGTAAGTACAAGATTAAAGACCTCTTTGAATTTATTTTTGATGAGTATTAAATGTCCTGGCACTGCTGTTTTGTTTCAGACATGGCCTCTTATATATCCCAACCTATCCTTGGGCTTGTGATGTTCTTATATTAGTCTCCCGAATGCTGGGTTTACACGTGTGTACTGCCACACCTGGGTAATTAGCTGTGTTTGTATTTTATGTGTGAGTTATATTTCATATTCTTGGAGGATTTCTGTAAGTTTCTGGAAAGAGAATTTTGAAAAAATTGATTTCATTATCTCAACTGCTTGCGCTCCTGATGCCTGCAAAATAGATGTCTCCAGTAGGCCTACGTGAGGCTTTTCTCTATATTTGAATTAAGTACTGTGGAGCAGTGGAGAAGATAGCCAGCCAGGCCGGTCAGCAGCCTGAGCTGCCGGTTAGTCTTATGATGCTCTATTCCAAAGGTCGTGGTGTCTGTCCCAGTGTGCTGGCTGCTGCTGCTGCTGCACTCTGCTGTTGGCTCACTGTGTTAAAGCGAGCGAGGGATTAGAGAAAGTCTCAAGACATTCTGTTCTGCTTCTTCTCAGAGCTCTTTCCCACTTTACACCAGCTATTTAGGGGATTACTGAAAGGCATTTACAAAGTCTCCAATATGCTCCCGTCTCTTCTCTCACTTAATTGATGATCTCATTTGAAGATTAATTTTAAACTATAGCCAGTCATTGCTCTGTTTCCTGCCCCTGCGAAAAGCTTAAGAGAAAGATTGGAAAACTTGGCTCTTTCTCTTTACTAAACCTGAAGCATCTGGCAGTAGAAAAAGTATAGTAAGACTTATTGGCACCATGGTGCAGAGCATCGAAGAATTCCATATTGTGACAACACATCAAAATAAATTGCTGTCAACAGACCAAAACACCAAGTGCTGTGATTCTGTCTGACGTGTGAAGATTCAGACAGGCTGCCTTGACAAGTTGCGGTGGAGCACCTGCATTTGACAGAAGACAGTGATAGAAACCTGATCTGCTTGATACAAGGCACCTAGGTACAGTTAATGCTAGCGACAGTCTGCATAAAATTGCCAAGACATGAGTCTGGCTTGGCTTTGCCTCTATTATGTGCTATTATTATGGGGGGACAACGGCGACATTTGTTTTATTCTCACATGGTTTCTATTTGTATACTTAGTTTGGCTTTGAAATATAATTGTGAATAACAACTAAAAAATTGAACAAATTGAGGTTTAGTTTATTCTCTTTTTAGTAGTATTGGAAAAAAAATAAGAGACTACAACCACAGTTGCTCCAAGGAAGAACACACGATGAAATTTTATTTTATACTAATCCATAAAAGTAATCATAGTGGAGGTTGTATTAATTTTGTAACTTACAGAGGAAATATTGAAAATAGTGGGTTAAAAGTCATGAGTTACTATAAATTTCAAAAGCTGCATTCGACTTTAAAGCCTTCTGAAGAGGTAAAATTCATTGAATAGGTGGTTAATTTTTACCTTTCATTACCAATAAATGATAACTTTTTATAGTGCCACTATATATCACAGCTCATTTAAGAATGTGTAAAACATGTAGCTCCAGAGTTTAATTATAGAACTTTCTGCTGCTCCTCCATCTCAGTTCTTTCTGCAGCTGCAGACACTGGTCCTGCATTCTGACAGTGGCAAGCTCGTTGGAGCTACATAGTTAAACGTTTCAGAAGATCCGTGTGTTCAGAGTGGTATGGCTGTAGACAGTTACACATTTCAAACTACGGCTTCAAGTCTTTGGAGCTGTGAACATAGACTTACAAGTTTTCTAAGGGAAGAGCATCTCTACAGGGCTTGGACCATACAGTAATAATTAGGATAGCTTTTAAAAATGGAAGTAAAGTGAGGTAGTACTAATTGTGTATTCTCTTTTTTGTCAACTTAAAAAAAAATTTTATGTTAAGAATTGCCTTTATTTAAATATAGACATCTATTTGGTTTCCCCTGGTCTCAAAGATGCTCCTGTTTTCTATCTAATTTATTGGTTATCTCATTTGAAGATTAATTTCAAATTATAGCCAATTGTTGCTCTGGTGTTTTCCCCTGGGAAAAAGATAAGAGAAAGAATTCAAAGATTTTTTAGAGTTGAGAAAACTTGAACATCACTCTGTCCACTGGATAGTTTTAAAAGATATAAATTATTTTTTAAAAAGTTACTATTCACTCTTGACTGTATTGTTATTTTATCCCTTAAAGGCTGCTAATGAGAAATAGAGCCTCATTATGATTTTAAGGATGAGAGAGGAAGGCTTTTAATTAATGATATGTAAATGGTCTTGAATTGATTATGTTAGAATATCAAGAGAGATGGGTAGAAGCTGTGGTGTAATATATTTTAATTAAGAATTAATTAAAAATGATGGCAATTTCATAAAGCCTCACAGAAAATAGTGGAATTTACTTTCTGTCAGGAGTAAATTAGCCTGTGATTAAATAAAGGGCTTGCGTTAATAGTGGAGTTATTTTTAAACTCTGCTATGAAGAGTTATGTATTTTTTCTAAATAAGTAAAATTAAAATTCAATATTCAAAGGTGAACAGTAACAGAGAACAAACTCATTTTTTTGTTACTGTATTATATTAATCCTCTAGTAGAAAGATTTTGAGTAAAATGTAACCTCATCATGTTTGTCATATGTATCTTTGAGAGATAAACTTTGTCCAGTTGCTCCAGCAGCACCTCAGATCCGACCTGGGCAAACTGCCTTCACAGGGACCTTCCTCCTGCTCTGTTGTACACAAGAGCTGTAACTTTTTTTTTTTTTTTTTTTACTAGTTGTTGAAAATTATTTTTTTATTTCAGTTCAAACTCATTTTCCTTTATTAAAGTCCAAGTTACCATTACATTGTTTGGTACTCAAAGGAAAATTTGCTCAAGTAAAACATTTCCAGGCGACTGTTTCATTCAGTAGCAACAGTAGTGAGTCCTTGAGAAGCCATCAAGGGCAGTGTACACTTTGTCAAGGCCCAGTTCCCTGGGAGTGGAGATTCCCAGTTCACTTAAAGTTGCTCTAGTGCTGGGCGTGGTGGCGCACGCCTTTAACCCCAGCACTCAGGAAGCAGAGGCAGGCGGATCACTGTGAGTTTGAGGCCAGCCTGGTCTACAAAGTGGGTACAAGACAGCCAAGGCTACACAGAGAAGCCCTGTCTTGAAAAACCAATAAATAAATAAATAAATAAAATAAATGTAAAAAAGAAAAAAAGTTGGTCTGGGTTCCTGGAGACACAGGTGTAGGTTTCCTTATGAGGCCCTGCCTTGTCCTTAACAGCCTCCAAGATGCGAATAGCACAGGCAACAGCATTTAGCTGCCTACGTGCCCGTCATGTAGCACCAATGATTTTGGGCTCAGGAGCCAAATCATAGCCAACAAGTGCGTTCATCCTTTTCCATAATTCCCAGGCACCAATGTCTGGCTTGTGGGAGTATGTCACCCATCGAGCACCAAACTCTTCATCTGTCTCATGTGACCTGTGGGACGAGCAGTGAATGGAATAGACAGCGGCGGCGGTGGGGCTGGGGGTTGAGATGGGGTGCAGGAAGTTGGGGTGGAAGTGGAGGGGCTACGGTTATGGTACAGTGATGAGGGCAGTTGCGAGCATGACTGCAGCACACTGGCTGGGGCTGAGGATTGAAAATTATTTTTAAGGGAGGTGCTTTCCCTATCTTCTTTCTAGCATCAAACATTATCTTACCTAGGTATGTTTTTTTTTTTTAATTGTAAATAATACTTTGACTAAAAAGGATGGCACCTCTTTAAAAAGTCTAATATTTCTGTGTATTTTTTTAGCCCGATACTCAGAACTTCCCTAAGGTTATTGCATTCAGTTCATACTGGTCACATTTTTATTTTTTGAAAGAGTATCTTATATAACCCTGGCTGCCCTGGAACTTATTGTTCAGACCAGGTTGGCCATGAACTCACAGAGATCCTCCTGTCTCTGTGTTCAGAATGGGATTAAAGCTGTGTGTTATCATGTACACCACTTTAAAAAAAGTTATAAATAAAAGGTTGTTTAGAAAAAGTTCTAAAGGAAAAGGTACTTTTGAATTAAAAGTAGATTATAATTTAACCATAGTAGAATGGCCATAAAATGTATGAGCTACATACAGCTTTTGATCTTTTCCAGTACTTGAAGATGGAGACTCAGTTTAACCTTGTGTTTGATTATATTGGAGTTTTTGTTAAAGCTCTATGTAATAATATTACCATATTTTCAACCCTAACTTGGCACTTGATATTACAAAGTACAGGTAGTAGTTGTGTTGTGGGATTCTATGGGTTGGTCATCTCATCAGTGTGTGGGATACTGTCTTACGTCATCCAGGCTAGTCTGGAACTCCTGATCTTCCTGTCTTACAGGTCTTCATTGTGCTTGGCCAGTTGTTTAATTTCGGTATGCACTCATGTGTTTGCTTTTGCTGATGCAGAAAAATGTACATTTCTGTTGGAACTCTACCGTTCATGGCTTCTACTCCACTACCTACGTTAGCCCATTTAGCAAGTGTTCTTGTATGTGTTGCGTGGCGGCGTGTGGTGCTCTGTCATCTTTAAGTGCAGAAATATAGCACTGGGAAGAGTAGAAATGAATATTTCTTTGTCTTAGCAGCAAAATAATGAATATTGCTGCTGATTATAAATATTTTCAAATTATCTTAGTCACCAAGCTTTAAAAAAACAAATCCTAGCACTTGGGAGGCAGAGGCAGGCAGATTATTGAGTTCAAGGCCAGCGGTGTACAAAGCAAGTCTAGGACAATGAAGGTTACACAGAGAAACCCTGTCTCAAACTCCCCCCACCCAAAACCAAAACTGACCAACCAACAACAAAAACAAACAAACAACAAAGAACATCACTAAGGAGCTGTCATAACTAGATGATGAAGCTGTTGTTGATGTGTTATTTGACTTTCACTCCTATAGATGTTGTGCAGAGAGCAGGTTCAGTACAATTCTGTGTTTTCTTTATCAGCGCATTACCATAGTAACAGTATCTTCTGCTTTCATATGAATTCCGGAAGAAAAATAACTTTAAAAAGACCCAGCTTAATTTATATAATGATCATATGGACCTTTTAAAGGAAAGAATAAATTTTATTCTGGTGACAGTGTTAATGTCTTCTGTGCTAAACTGAAGAAGAATTTGGCATGTCAGGTTATTTCTGAGGAGAATGTGTTTAAAGGTCCGATAATCCAGTAGTGCCCCAGTAAACATTCTGGGGTACCTACTTTGGGTACAGTGTCTTTTAAATATTAATTTGTTAGTATTCAAAGGGGTCCAATATGTTTTTATTTTGATGTTTAGAATCTGGAAAATAATTATTAAGAGAACAAACAGTTGTTCCAAGAGAAAACACTTAAAAATTTGGTGGTAACTTGGTTAGAGACAGGTAGACCAAGAATTTTGATGAGACATAAGGAAACCAAGGCAGGGCATCAGTTTTATGTGGAAGAAGCATGGGGCACCAGTGAGAAAACTGCAGGGTGGTGTGCCCTGTCTCGGTCCCCGTTGGTCTGTACTTGTAAGGTGTGCTGGGTCTTGATTGCTTAAGACCCTTCCCAGTCTGTTGTTCCACTGTGCTTCATGGATTCTGTGTTCCAGGGCAGTATGCCTGCTTAAGGATGGAGAATGACTGTTAAAACAAAAGGGTTGTGCTGTGGGCACTTGGGCTTCTGCAAGACCAGGAGAACTCTAGTCGTTTCCTGGGTGTATTTAAGTCTACTCCTAGGCCTTCTCAGTCTGTAAAGAAGTTTCTAGGTAATACAGGATCTGTATACTAGAAGCCTGTATGATAGTTCAGTTTGGCCAATGATTTTTTTTTTTTTTTTTTGTCTCTCACCCATCCCATTTATTGCTTACTACAAAATGAAAATCCCTCCGAATGCCTGGCCTCCGCGTTGCTTCTGGTGGCCCTCTGTAGTTGTGTAGCAACAGTGATGACTCAGTGTCTGGGCCCACTGTTGGCACAGTGAGGAGTGCAGCGCACTGGTCATTCAGTTCTCACCATCTGTTCAGTGATTTAGGTCACTGGTCTGCAAACTTTTTGTTTTAATGCACTTTGCATGGGATCATTAAAGATTACTGAGAACCTCAAAGAGCCTTTGGGAACACTGATTATATCTGTTGGTATTTGCTACGTTAGAAATAATAAAAAAAAATTACTAGTTAATTCTAAAGGAATAGTAGTAAAGAATTGAATGCTGATTTAAATAGTACTTAGAAAATGGAAAATGGTGTTTTCCAAAATATAAACTTAGCTAAAAGAATATTATTATTATTATTTTTTGCAAATCTCTTTTCTGTCTGGCTTCTATAATTTGATTCTTATGTCTGTCTACATTTTGTTCTATAATGATACCATAATTTGTATCACCTCCTACAGTGTTCATGGTATACACGAGCAAATGAGAGCAAAAAGGGCAATCTGAGTTTTTATAATAGTATGAAATGCCTCAGGTTGCCCTTGAAGACTGAAGTGGCCTTCAGGAGATGCCTTCAGGAGGTGACCATGGGACACTCTTGAAAGCTGCTCACTAGGAAGTGTCACTGTTGCTTTTGCTGGAGCTAGTAACACATGTCTGCTCTCAGCGTTGGCATTTTACGGCATCCTCCACAGTTGTGATATCACCAAGCTTAATGTAGCTTTCCTTAGTTTTGGCATCTAATTTGGGGATTTTTCCTAGAAGATTCTGGAAACGTATTTTATTTTGCGTTGGAAAACTCTTTCTAAATGTTAGTTGTGGGTGGCAGTTTTCAGTCAATTAAGTTTTTTTGCACAGCATCTTTGAATGAGAAAGGCAAGTAACATTAATATTAACTCATTTTCAAAGTTAGAACATTATTTCCTGAAGAAAACTGTTGGAATTGAATATAGTACAGAACATGCAGTGGAGTTGCTTACAGCTTTTATTGCTCAATTCCTTCATATATAAAGGATTATTTATTTGTTAAAAAAAACCACTTTATTTTAATGTGCAAATTGTTTAAAGGGCATAGTGATGGACTGTTAAGATGGCTCACTGTGTAAATAAAGGTGCTTGCTGCCAAGCCCTGAAGTTCTGAGTTCAGTTTCCCAAACCCATATTATAGAAGATTGACTCCTGTAAGTTGGACACACACACACGCACTCTCTCTCGCACACACATTGTAAACGTAAAAAAACCTTATGTATAGTTATTGTAAGCTTGTCTGGAATATTCATTAATTAGTCTTGGGTCATTAGAGATCAGGGGGATTTTTTTTTTTTTACATTGAAAATATATCTTAGAAATGCTGCAGAAACATAGTGAGAGTGATGTTAGCACTAAGTCCTTAGTCAGTTCAACTTCCTGTGTGAAGACTTGACTAGAAGAGATTATTCTGACCCTCAGCAATTATGAGCACAATTCCAACCTAACAAAATTATACTGTGCACAAAGATGTATTTGAATGAGATGTTGATTGGTTACTCTGAAATGAGGTCACTGGTACATGTGGAACTTTTTCATTTTAATTTTTGATTGTGAAATATTTTAAACACAGTTATCCATATTCCTGTTAAATTTAATGAATATTGATATTTTGCTATATCTGCTTTATATATTTATTTCTCTAATATTTCATTATAAGTTTGGACTGTAATTCCAAGTATTTGGGAGGCTAAGGTTTGCAAATTCAAAGCCTACTTGGGCAACTTAGACCTCATTTCAAAAAATAAAAATAAAATAAAAGAAGAAAAAGAAAGAAAGAAAACAAGAAAAGAAAAAAGTCTGGGGCGTTTCATCAATAGAATTCTTGACTAGCACGCATAAGGCTGTAAGCTCAATTTATAACACTGTAAGCAAAAAACTAACAAGAATGATAATAAAAGACAAAAATAATAAGAAAGACCCAAATTACATGTGGTTGAGTATTCCCTTCAGATCACTAGCTTTCCTGCTCATACAAAATGAGTGCCTGTCCTGTAGTTGGTATGTAACCTTTTCATGTGCACTTCAAATGTTTCCACATGTACTTTGACATAATATATAGAAAACACATCATATTGTACACATCTTTTTCTAGCCTGTTTTTTGTACTCACCATTTCCCCCAAGTGTATTCAGCTTACTATCTGTGGATTAATATCAATCGTCTTAATTGCTTTATAGTATTCTGTGTGCAGATGGGGCTCCTAGTCACTGTACTGATAAAAATGTGCACTTTGACATTTTGCTATAACAAATATACTTGGGGCTCAAAACAATCTATAACACCAGTTCCAGGGCATCTAATACTTTCCTCTGACTTCTGCAGGCACCAGGCACACACATGGCCATATACATGCATGGAGGCAAAACACTCACACACATAAAACAAATCTTAAACATACAAGACAAAACATCAAAGCACCCTCCAGACAAACAAAAATAAATTCATCTGTACCACATTTGGCCTTTTTTTTGTTTGTTTGCTTTTTTTGTAACAATACAAAAGAAGGTCAATTGACAAATGCCTCCATAAGAGTGATCTATAGGCGAGTGTATGGTTATTTTGTTGATTGATGATTGATGTGGGTGGGCCTTGAGTTCCTGCCCTGACTTCCTTCATAATGGACTATAATGGCAAACTGAACAAACCCTGCACTTTCCTAGTTGCTTTTGTTCATAGTCTTTATCACAGCAACATAAACCCAAGTAGAACAATATTCTTGTCATCAGAGAAGACTTGTTCCATGATGTGGAGCCATGAATAGGGCTAAGGAGTATAATACCCATCTTTTCTTGGTGTTCCCAAGTTGCTTTCAGGGTAGTTGTACATTGTCGTTGGCACCAATATTTATTTGCCACAGATCGTGGTTTTGGAAGGACTTATTTTTCAATAACCAGAAACGTAATCTTCCTCCTTTCCCATATCCTTATTCTAAACTCAGTCCCCTGTGTCTTAACTGTTAGATATAGGTAGTTGTCGTTAGTAAAATTACAACTTGCTGCCAATAAGCAACTTGTGTTCTGTTTTGAATAGTTTTGTGGGGAAGTGCTTTTGATGTTAGGGGTATTAATAAACTGACAAGATAGATACAAAAATAATTTTGTTAAATATATTTACATATATTCAGCAGGTAAGGATTTTATTTTTTGACCTTCCAAATCTAAGTTGTGTGAGGTGTATCTTGTGAGAAATGACATCATGACTGCTCACTTGAGCAACAACAGCAACAAAAGTCTCTCTAAGTCAGTTTATGATTTTGTGTTGGGCATATCCATAGCTGGCCTGGGGCCCATGTGGCCCATGTATTCTATTACCTAGACAAGGCTTTTCAAATTTCAGAGTAATTAATAGTTTAGAAATCATTTCAAACACATACATATATGCTTATTAAGAACAGTTAGTAATTTATTAAGAGTGTATTTCCAGCTGGGCAGTGGTACCACACACCTTTAATCCCAGCACTCAGGAGGCAGAGGCAGGTGGATCTCCGTGAGTTCCACACCAGCCTGGTCTACAGAGTGAGTTCAAGGGCAGCCAGGGCTAAAATAGAGAAGCCCTGTCTTGAAACAAACAAATAAACAAACAAACACCAACCCCCCAAACAACAAACAAACAAACAACCTCCCCAAAAATGAAACAAGGGAAAAAAAAGTATTTCCAGGGGGTGTGGGCCAGAGTCGGGAAAACAGTTAGAAACCAGTGGCTCTGTAGCAATCAAAATTGTAATGTTCGGGATCTGACTAAACCCCAGTCAGTGGAGATTAGTCATAATGGGATAAATGTGTGAACACCACAGAGCAGAGGTCTGAATACCATCTTCAGTGTATTCTAAGCCAGTTAGGAATTTTGCTGGTTAGTGATTTAAATGCAAGGTTAGAAATATATTTGCTCTGTGACTGGTTAACTATACAAATGGCTCAAACCTTGATCAGCATTAAGTTGTACCAGACCAGACACTGACTTTGGGCTATAGTGAAACAACTTATTCATAACAGGAAGTTAATGACCACAAGGCCTCCCCCTTCTCTCGCAGAGTAAGACTTTTATGATATATTTAGAATATTCAGTGTATTCAGCTTATTAGAAAGTAAAAGGAAACACAGTTCTAAACATGCAGATGGTCTTGTTTGCCTGCATTTCTATTAAAGTATTTTCAAACCTTTCATTGACGGTGAAAATCGGAGTGTAAGTCACCTTCTTTGTTCTAGGGTAAATAGAACACATGCTTCCTGCAGTCCCCTTGATCAGGGAGAAATGCCTTATATCAAAACCACATGGCGAGCATGCAGCTGTAGGTGATCCCTCGAGAACTGCTGTTGATTGGAGCTGGGAGTTGGGTACTGAAAGAAGAGGGAGACAGACAGGTTGTTTTAAAGAATTCCCATCAGGCCAAATGCTTATGTCGGAGCTGTGCTACAACATTTTTCATGTAGGAAATGCAGCTTTATCAATTTTAAAGGTTTGAGGCCGTTCATTGCACGACTGTAATAATGTATTTCACTTTGAAACTCTCGTGCACCTTTTTGCATTTCATTAGTTCATGGATCAGACATTTCACTTATGCACATGCTTGTCAGTTCTTTTTCTCAGGATTGTGTTCTGAAAATAGGTCATTTCAGAATTCATCTAGTTCTTAAAATCCGTGCATCTGGCATAGCCTGTGACACACAGCTGTCAAGCTTGTAGACTGCAACAGGCGAGAAAGTAAACTTGATGCTCTAACTTAAAATTACTCTGATAGATGGATTGTGTTGGTTCTCTTTAGGAATTCCGATCTGTGTGAGTAACTCAACATTTACTTTTCTAGTCAAGACCTGCTTAAATTTTTGTGCATACTGAGATTTTGATATAATTTGCTTAAAAGTATCGTTATAGCAGATGAGTATGCACTCATTTTGAATACTGAGGTTTACCTTAGAGAGCCGAACACTCTTTATGTTTAGAACATGACCATCACAGCAGAAATACTTGTATTGTTTTGAGAGGAGTACAGTAAGAGTTTAAAAAGATTCTAATGAGAGAATTGCAGCGCCCTGCTTTGAGGACTGGTGTGGCTCTGGCACTGCTCTGCGGAGCCCCAGATGCCTGGCCAAGCGTCCCTTACCGACATCTGGAACCAGTTGCAATACATCACTGTCAAAACTGCTTTCTATACGTATCTGCATTTACACATTAGTTACCCACGCAGCACTCATCAAAAAAGCTGAACAGTCTTGACACGGTGTCCCTTGTGGAACTGCAAAGGTGAGCTGAAGTCGGGAGACAGTGTCTCGCGTCACTGTCTGCTGAGCTCTTACAACAAGAAGCCTGATTAAAAGTGAAAGGAAAAATTTATCAGTTGCCTCAGCTCTCTAGACTTGAGTATAATTTTTACTTGTAAAAGGGATGTTTTATATAATATAAAACATGAAGTATAATATGAACATTCACCTGATTTTGTTTAGAAATTAGAGAAATATATCTTAACTGTTAAGTGGAAAAGAAAAGGATATTGCTCTGTATGTATGTTTATTAGATTTTCTGTTATATATTTTCTTTCATGTTTCCTTTTTTTCATTAAAGTACTGGGGATACAACCCAGGGTTTCAGGCATCCTAGGTAAACACTGTTGGTCATCTGCATCTCTGGACCTTTATTTTTAAAGAAAATATAAGTTTAGAACTAACTATGAAGGATTATAAGTAAAACATTGATAACAGTTGGGTAATAAGTGTTTTAATACATTTAACTTATTTTTGTATATGAATGTTTTGCGTACATGTATGTATACCACATTCATACCAGATGCTGTGGAGGTCAGAAGCCGGCGTTGGATCCCGCAGACCTGTAGTTACAGACAGTTGTGAGCTGCCATGCGGGTGCTGGATCCCGCAGACCTGTGGTTACAGACAGTGGTGAGCTGCATGCGGGTGCTGGATCCCGCAGACCTGTGGTTACAGACAGTGGTGAGCTGCATGTGGGTGCTGG
>OU015750.1:11040557-11041681 GCA_907169655.1 Acomys percivali | reverse complement strand
TGCCTCAGTCACTGAGTCATTGAACAGTTGGGCTTAGACTTGTTACCAAATTCTCTCTAACTCATAAACCCATAGCTTAAGCTCCTAAATTATTGAATAATTAGGTGAGTGCAGATCAGTTATTCTCCTGTGATAAGGTTTTGAAAAAGAACCATGATGGTGCTTGGGTTTGAGTAGGGAGGAGAGCAACTGTCTTACTCCAGCACATCCTGGGTTCCGTGCTTTTACATTTTTATTTATTTATCTAGGTTTTTGGAGACAGAGTCTCTCTGTGTACCCTTGACTGTCCTATACTCACTTTGTAGACCAGGCTGGCCTTGAACTCACAGAGATCCACCTGCCTCTGCCTCTCAAGTGATGAGATTAAAGGCGTGCACCACTGTGCCTGGCTTGGTTCTGTGCTTTTGACTGGTAAGCACTAGCGGCCAGGTTTTATGTGTATAACTATTAGAACAGGACATTTCGATCCATTCTACTGTCCTCCCTCTTTGCTGTGTCGTCCCTGGAGTCTTATGTCTGCTTGTTTAGTGACAGGGAAGACAGGAAAAGAGGATCTCCAGCATATGGCTCTCCTGTGTCATGCTTCCTTTTGGTCTTGAACTTGCAGGACCTGATGAACCCATAGTCAGCTTTTCTTCGGAATGCACCAAAAGGGGCATGCCTACTTAACTGTAGAATTGCTAGTCCTGGTCAAAGAATCCAGGGAGAAGAAGCAGATCTCTTAACTGTTTTGGATGTTGATGTTAATGCAGGAGAATGCTGTAGTTAGCTGCTGTGTTGGCTTAAGGTATAGCGCCTTAGACAGGAGAAGTAGAAATAGTTTGACCTAGACAGGAGAAGTAGAAATAGTTTGACCTATGGCCTTTAAAAATCAATCAATCAATCAATCAGTCAATCAGTTAATCGGTCACCTTTGAAACAGGCACTCATTATGTAGATCAGGCTAGCCTTGAACTTGGCTTGGTCTTTCTGCCTGTCCCCAGAAGGCTCATCTGCTTTCAGGAAAGGTTTTGTTGCAGTCTTCACAGAGATGTAAATGAGGAATTTGAAACGAGACAGTCTTCTGAGATGTTGGTAATTCATGGAGTGTGCATTTCCTTACAGTGTATCTCTAATTTTGAAGA
>OU015750.1:11028057-11035557 GCA_907169655.1 Acomys percivali | reverse complement strand
TTTCCCACTTTATAGATTTTACCAATAGCATTCTCATGGTGCACTTGAATGCCTTCCTCTGTTCTTTGTATTTCCTGCAGTCTGGTGGTCTATAGTGGAAGTCGGAGTCCGGTCTCATTGTCTTTTGTGGCCGGAGCATCTTAAGTGTTGTGTTTCACTTTTATATTAGGTGGTGCCGACATCTGCTTCTTTCTCCCATTTGCTAATGTTGGCAGCCATTAATGTTCAAGACTTACGTCTATTAGCTTCTCTCAGGCTGTGATAGAAATGTGTTAGTATTGCTTGCGATCATCTATGAAGAGGAACACTTTCCCCATTTCTCCTACTGGCTACTTGTTGGTGTTGTTTGTACCATTATTCCCAACAGTATGACCGTGTAAACAGTTGGTGTGGGGATGTGGCCCAGAGGTAGAGCACCTGCTTAGTGCACAAATGTGGGAGGGTGGGGATGTTCAGCAATAAGTAATTTGGTTAAATTATACTATAACCATGTGATAGAATTTAATGTAATGATTTGAAGCCATGTTTTAGACTGTTTAATAACATGGAAATGTTCAGTATATTAATTTTATAAAGCAATTTATAAAATAGCATGACATCTATAGATTTCACCCCCAACATGTACTTTCACTTAAGTGAAAAATGCCCAAAGAATTATGACCCAATATTTATGTTACAATGCTTAGCTTTCAGTGAAGGAGTTAGGATTTAAAATTTTTCCTCTTTTTTATCTTTTTAAATGTTTTTCATCTTTCTCACAAAGATCCTAGATTTGTTTTACAGTAACTTTCCCCCTTATCATTTGTTCAGATGAACGAAATATGGCCTAGGGACCGGATCTATGCTGGTAGGCTATCTTGTTCTATCTTTTTTTTAACCCATGAATTTAACCTGGAGGATGGTTGTAATTGCAGAGGCACAAATAGATCACTGCAATCTAAATTAAGTGTTATCTCCCCTAATGGGTTTTTGTGATAGGTGTGTTTCTTATTATCTTTGTACAGCCAGATGCCTCACACAGGGCCTGGCATAGAACAGCATCAGTAAGTACATTGGACTGATTAGGTACTGGCCTCACGTGTTGATGGCTCATGTCCAGTTTGTTGGCAGTCTTTTACTCTGTAGATTTACTTTGGTGAAATAGTTCCACTTTTGTTTTAGATAACTAATAACCCTCAGTTTGATTCTGGTTTGGGTATCACACAGACTAGAACATTTCAAACTCCCATGGACATTTCACTGTCTTGCAGTGTTCAACTCTCACCTAAAGTGACTTCATGTTACACACTCCATCTTCTTCCTGTCCCTTACTTTTTTATATCTCCATTTGGAGTACCTCAGGATAGCCAAGGTTGGCCTGGGACTCACTAGACTGGCCTCTAACTGGCAATCCTTCTGCCTCCACCTGCTAATATTATTATAGATGTACACCGTGGTTTGGCTTGGTATTGTTTCTTGCTTACAAATCTTACACATTTCCTGGGTCTTGTTCTGAATGATGCTAATTTTTAGCTTTTTTTTTCCTCCTTCAGGAAGACAACAATTGTGTTCTATACCAACTAAGCTTTTCCATCAACATCTTAAAATGTGCTGTTTTTTTTTTTCCTGAGAGATATTTTAAAAAAAACAGTTGAATTAATTAGGATGCTGCTGTTTGATTATTGCTATAAAGAATACGGTTATGGGCAATACTATATTTAAAATGGAAGAAGTGGAAGGAAAATAATATTTTAATACATTGTTGTCACTGAGTTTCTGTTACATTAAGTTATTTGCTATGCTTTGTTCTAGATTCTAAATACACAACAGTGAACAAACAGAAGCTCTTCTGTGACTTGTATGATGACTTCCACAGGGCCACAGCAGTGTCCTGTATACGTGTAAAGGTGGACTCTGCAGTCGAGTGTCCATTAGCTTTTATGTGGTTTAAGATAAGATATAATACTCAGTGAAAGAACTGACACATTTGTTGAATGCATACACAGTGCCAACTGCTTTACTAAGAGTTGTGACAAGCTTCACTCAACTTACTAATTCTCACAAGGTCTTGTGGGGCATTCTAGAGCTTTGCATTTTTTAAAAAAAATATTTTATTAATTTATTCATATTACATCTAATTTGTTATCCCATCCCTTGTATCCTCCCATTCCTCCCTCCCTCCCTCCCATTTTCCCCTTACTCCCCTCCCCTGTGACTGTGACTGAGGGGGACCTCCTCCCCCTGTATATGCTCATAGGGTATCAAGTCTCTTCTTGGTAGCCTGCTGTCCTTCCTCTGAGTGCCACCAGGTCTCCCTATCCAAGGGAGAGCTTTGCTTTTTATCAGGGAAAAAACCATCAGTTTCCTCAGGATAATGAAGCTAATGAGTGAGTGGCAGAGCGTGTTCAAACACCTATCGTAATTACTCAGGATTTCTTCTCATGTGGTGGAGAATGTGCCATAGACTGAGCTGATGAATTTCCAGAGTGATAAATCTGCAGATTCAGCAGATATGCTCTGGCTTTCTTGTATGTGCTGTATTTTTTGTGCTGTACTTTATAGAGCAGCTTAGTCATAAGGAATGAAAGGATAATGTGGGAGTCAGTTTGTTAGGCAGAAGAAGGTCACGTTAATGTCCTCAAGTGCCTTAAAGTGCCATGTCACAATATTTAATGTACACAATGAAAATTGGCACACTGACGAGCTCACAGTATGTGTTACTTTAGTGTGTCATTATTGCTTTTCACTGATGCTGAGACACTCACCACACCCTCAACACTTTAGCATTTCTGAAGTGAGGCTGCCTCTTGGAATTGATACCACGGCATAGTCCAATTTTGTGTGTGTGTGTGTGTCTGTGTATGTGAGTGAGAGAGAGACAGAGACAGAGACAGAGAGAGACAGACAGACAGACAGACAGACAGAGAGACAGAGACAGAGTGAGAGTGAGAGTCAGAGTCTCATTTTCTAGCCCAGGCTGCCCTGAGACTGACTGTACAGCTCAGTGTGTCCTTGCTTTTGTGTCTATCATGCTGCCTCAGCCTCTCAAGTGCTGGCATCACAGTTGTGCTGGCCACACCTAGAATTTTTTTTCCCACAAAAGCATCTAATATCATGGTAAGTCTTATTACCAACAGTGCATTAAATTTAACAGAAAATATTTACATATGTTTGGGTGGTGTCCATCTATATATATCCTAGTCCTTGAAGGCTGCACAGCTATTTGAATTGTCAGTGTGTTTTGAGTCTCTTTATGGGTTCAGATGTAAGAGACCAACACTTTGTACTTAAAGTTGCTTTTGTAAGGGCCAGTACTTCTGGTACACCAAGGCTACTACTGCCTTGTACATGAACTTTTCTCTTGCTAAGAACATTGATTTTGCAATTTCTTAATTTTTACTTATTGTTCAATGTAACTAATTTAGGGTGTTTTTGGAACATCTAATATACTTACAAAGTTTTGAAAATATACTTTTAAATGAGTTGCTAATATACTTCAAAGATCTTCACCCCATTTTTGATAATTAACAAAAAGAGACATTATAGAAATTAATATTTTAAATATAAATTTTAAATTTGCTAGCAAAAAATAAAGGGAATACTCCAACTTTCTTTAGATTTTGTCCCTGTTGCATTTTTTTCCATGAGAGCCTACAGAATTGCTGAACAATAGGAGGCTTGGCACAATTTGGACCATATGTATCTTTGATTTTTACATGTTGTCCTAACTGATGTCAAGAGGAGTTTTTGCACTGGCAGCTGAAAGCAGGTCATGGTAGTTAGCCTTAAGTACACTGCAAGTTCAGACTCATAGTTGCTTTTAGCTAATATATTACCTTTCACAGTGTTTCTTACATATTATTTAAATGTTCAAACCCAAAAAAACATGATTATTTCTCTTCTAGAGAAAGTGGGTTGCGTTTGGAATACACATTCATTTACACAAGAGATATTTTAAAGACTAAAAATAAGGTCAAGAGTGTTGGAAAATTACAATATACAAAGCCTTACTTTTTTTTTTACAGGAATAAAAATAAGCACATGAACTAGGTTTAGATGCTTTATACAACTAAAAATAAACCTGGGAAAATCTGCATTTTAAATCGTGTGAAGTGTAGTTTTACTCATCCTCTTGCAGAGCATTGACAAAAATATGAAATTGATTTGGTTGAAGGGTGTTAAAGAGCCGACAGCCAAATGTCACAAACAATGAATGGCTGCACTGTTGAGAAAATCAATAGGGAGGTTAAGCTGGTCCTGTGAAAGACTTGGCAGACCGCTCTGTTCCAGGAAGATATCTGTCTTCTGGCCTTGGTTGCATGATCAAAAGGAAAACTTGATAGGTTTAATGAAGGGAGATACTGTAAAACTGACAACAGAAATATAGACACTGTGGTAAACTGTAGTGCACCTCAGTGAGTGGAGCTATTAGATACATCTTTCAGCCTGAAAAAATATTTATGGGTAAAGATGTCAGAAATATTAACATTCTTTTACTTCTTCATTGATTGCTCTATCGTCTGATAAATTTGCCAGAAGTAAATAAAGGTTTGCATTTAGCTAAGTGTATAATAAGATGCTAAATGTGCAGAACACAATAATTACCCTTTTAATTAGTAAACTCGTTTTCTAGATCTATTTATTATAACATTTAAAATCTAAATCAAAATTGTATCTTCATCACTCAAAGTGTATCAAAGTATTGTGAAAGATAAAGATTCCAGGTAAAAAGGCCATTGACTTGCCAGTGAGCACGGAGTCTGTCCCTGCAAACCCAGGTGGAATTTATGATTCATTAGTCTACCCCATAGGCCATTAGCAGATATTTATAGGAGTACCTTCTTTTACAATTTTATTGATAAACAGTATGTTGGCCAAAAAAATACTTCACTGTGATCATTTTGATCATAGCTATATATTATGAAGTGTGACGTTTTAATACATAGCAAATTAGACCAAGATCATTCATTTATAGATTATGTTTCTTTGCAGTTTTCTGTACTTCACTCCTGATCTGCTGTATGGCATGTTATTTTTATATACCTGCATTTCTTATTGCCTGTTCTTATTTGATGAAAGCAGTTACTTCTTGAGTGTTTGTGTATACGTCAGTGTGTTTGATGCTGATAAAAGCGCTGCAATTAAAGGCATTTGTTTCTAGTGTAGAGATCTAAAAACCATTTTAATGCTTCTTCAAAATTGGCAACCCCATTTTATTTTGCTATCCTTCATTGGATGTGACATGCTCTTTGTGTGTGTCTCTGGATGTGTTTAACAAAAAGGAATCAGTTTAAAATCCCTAAATGTGATAATCAGTTTAGAGAAGATGATAACCTGTTTAAAAACAAATAATAAAGAGGGAAGAAGAGAGAAAGGGGAAGCTGTCTGGCAGATTTTCCACAGTGGACGCTGTAATAAAAGCCCCCTACTCTGCTGGGGTGGCGCTTGCAGGGCCGCTGCCATATGTTGCTCTGCTTTGCGCGGGGATTATGCCATCATTATTGCTGATAAAAGCTGTTTACTGCCTTGGCAAAGGAATGATGCTTGGAGCAGTTCTGGAAACCGCCATTCAGTTTACAAAAAAGTTCATTTAGTGCCAGATGCTAGAATCCTAGGTCTTTGTTATCTTTTCCCATGATTGGATCCAGCCATTGTCTACTTCTCTTTTTCCTTCTCTCATAGGATGCTGCCTCTCACTACCTGTTTTTACTCAGGCAGTTACTGTGGGAAGTTAGCTAAATGGCTGCATTCTCCATGTTAGCTGATCAGTACTAAAGGTGGGTCATTTGGCTTTCAGAACTGCTGACCAGATTTGGAATAAGCACTGCAGAGTGCAGTGAAATCCCAGCCACTACGCACTGAATGTGTATTCTTTTAGTACCATTGCATGTCCAACAGAGCTTCATGTAGTATTAGGATCAGTGGTTGACTAATGTTCTGTGTTTGGAAGCACTGGTCAGTTTACCATTGTTAGAATTAAAAAATGAAACCAAAACTACACTTTCTCAGGAAATGCTAAATTTATAGTTACAACTTTTTCTGAGACTATCCCTTTCCCCAGTTATTTTTCCAGAAAATTTGCTCTGTTTAACACAACTTTTGATAGCGACGACATAATTGGATCTAATTGCTGGAGGAACTTGTAAATGCAAATAATAAAATGTATTTTGTTAATTAGCGAATAATACCTCATAGCCTGTTGGTGCATACATACTTAATACTGCAGCTTGAGTAAGGTAAGGAGATTGCTTTTGGTTTTTGATGGGTCGTTGGGTTAGCATTTCATTAAAATATGCTTATCTTTCCCAATCTAAGTCCCTGCCTGACATCCCTCCCTATTCTCTGGACTTTCCTCGGAGGTCAGCTTCTTTGTGCATGGTGTATGATGTTCAGGGACACCACCCAGAAGTCATGCCTTCCACCATGTTTGATTTCTGCTCCAACTCTCTTCCTCAGAATTTCAGTCCTGCTTTTGCCTTGAATTTATACTTATTTTAACTGAAAACATAGCTCTTGTAAATAATGTGGAGAAGTTAGGGCTTCAGTGCTCACCCCTAAGTGTTGCCCCAGTTTCTCCAAGTATATGCTTCTATTCCAGTGTTTTCCTATCTCTAAGGAACCATTGCCAGGAAAACAAAGCTCCATGGTTTTAGTGTAATTTTTTTTTTTTTTTTAATTTAAAGAAGAATGCCATTGGGACTGGAGAGATGGCTCAGAGGTTAAGAACACTGACTGCTCTTCCAGAGGTCCTGAGTTCAATTCCCAGCAACCACATGGTGGCTCACAACCATCTATAATGTGATCTGATGCCCTCTTCTGGCCTGCAGAGGTACACGCAGGCAGAGCACTGTATTCATAATAAATAAATAAATAAATAAATAAATAAATAAATAAATCTTTAAAAAAAAAAAGAATGTATTCATCTACAGGAAAAGCACATTTATTCAGAATGTGCTGACAGCATCTAGCCCTAGATACCACAGGTGACCCTGAAGATTCAGATTCTTCAGTCACTTTAGGTAGGAAAGGAAATACTTCTTCAAATTTATCCAAGTATAAGATTTAATAATAGAAATTTTCAGTGTCAGATTGAGGTTGGAAAATGATAATCATCTAGGTAAAATATTAAACATTCTTATTAAAAGTTGAGGTCATCACCAGTGGGGTGGTAGGTAACATTGTGGAATAAGTCAATTCCTGCATGTTGCCCTCATGTGTGCATACATTCTCCCTCCCCAACATGTGTGTTAGTGAATGAATACTTTTCAGCTACCTAAGCTTTTAGAGTTAACTACGAATCATCACAATTTAGAAATTAGTATCAAGAGTGTGCATATTGTGTTAAAATCATAAACTATACTTTAGAGCAGATAGTTTAATGTTTAATGTTAATTAATAAGTTGATACTAACAAGAAAAATACTTATTTAACCAAAGAACATTAGTTGGCTGCTTTACACAGACACTCCTTCACTACACACACACACACACACACACACACACACACACACACACACACACA
>OU015750.1:11004636-11028047 GCA_907169655.1 Acomys percivali | reverse complement strand
ACACACACACACACACACACACACACACACACACACACACACACACACCACCCCTTGCATTTGATCTTACTGAGAAAGAGAATTTTATGTCATGTGTGCCTACCATTTAGTTCTATGAATATTTTTATTTTATTTGTATTTTTCTAACACAGACAAGAGTCCTTGTCACCCAGCCTGGCCTGTTTTACCCAATTAGCTGCTATTACAGGCATGTTCCACCATGCCTAGATGAATTTGTTTTTAATATTGAAAATTTCAGCTTTCAGATAGCCTTTGATTCCCAGATAATTACCTTTTAAATTGTATTGGCAAAATTATTAGTGGAAAAACTGCCAGTTTAGACATGAACGTCCTTCCTTCCAGATGCTCACTTGGGTTTAGGGAATGGATGTGTTGGATTGCGGGCCTTAGATCATCTCAGCGGCTTCACTGAGTGAGGCTGCCTGCTTCAGCGCTGCTGGCTCCTGCTCCATTCTCCCAGCTGTGCTAGCTTTTCCTCAAAGTGTGTAAGTGTTTGATTCCATGTCCTTCAGGCAGCTGAAAAGTAGTTAACCTGGGCTCGAAGAGCATGTGTCTGGCTTCACACTGCCTTGGTTCTAGACTCCTGGTTTTGCTGCTTATTAAAGTTGTGATTTTGGACTATTCATGGAACTTTTCTGAGATTTGGTTTCTGATTGTAAAACATGTATGTAGTATCGGTTCATGAATATGTTAGTGACAGTCCAAACATTTACATTTATCTTTGTGGCCAAACTATATCAAGTACTTTTGACATGAATTGGTCTTTTAGTAGGGTTGATTTTTCTCAGTCACTCACCCACCAACAACTCTGTGGTTGACTTGTGCTCTATGAATTATGGCTAGGAAGAGTGAGGTGCCATCAACAACACAGCTGTGCAGCATACCTGGCCACGGTGGGTTAGATCATTAGTTTCATTTCATTAAACCAGTTTAAGAAGATACAACTTTACTACTTTCATTTCATAACCAACCTTGTGATGCTTTTATTATCACATTTTTGAAATGACTCAAAAATTTTCATTTTCCTTATGCCAGTAATTAAAGTTTATAAACGCGTCAAAATGTCTAAAGCATTTTAATATCTGTATAAACAGCTTTTAGTATTTTTGATGTAGCTCTGGGCTCCTGTTGGCATGAGCATCTTAGTATTCTAATTGATCTTGATTTGATTTGCTTTTAAGGTCAAGTGTTTCTCTTTAAAAACAAAAAACAAAAAAAAAACCCTCCCCCAATTTCCTCAGAAGACAAATCTCATCAAATTAGAGAGGCCATTTTAACAGTATATAAACCATTCTACTGCAGGACAGTGTAATTTCTGATGGAGTGTGTGGGTTTTTCATTTTGGTTTTGCTTTCGGTTTTGTTTGTTTAGGTAGTATTGTTTATTTTTATTATTGTTATAGTTCTGTGGGGAGAATGTCACTCCCCTCCCCCTGCTTAGACAGATGCATCCAGAACCAAATGAGGGCAGTAAAGTCTAATAGAAAGCTTTACAAATGAAAGTTTTGTTTCTGTTTGTGCAGTACCTTGTTCTCCCTTCATGTATCCTGGGAAATCATACTGATCAATAGTTCCCATTTCAGTACAACTGCAGCAAGCATTACAACTGTATAAAATTTACAACATTGTCTGCTGTAAATTTTAATTGGAAAAGCCTTATAGCTTTACTCTATCTTCGGAGGCTTAAATCTATATGATTTTTTTAAGTAAAAATATTTATAACATAATATCATGTCATACAATTTTTATGGACATACAATATAAATAGGACCAAATCTTAGCCTTATTGGAAAAAAATAACTATAAAAATATATTTTAATGCTTGGTACATTCAACATTTTTCTTGAAACAGTGGACTTGGTGAAGTAATTTAATGAATGCTATAAATAATTATGAACAATAGCAGGTGAGAATATTAACAAATAAATATACTAATAAAAGGTATACTCTGTGGCCTTTGTGTCTCCAGTGAGGCCTCCTTGTGTGCAGAGCTTGTGCTCTGAAGCAGACAAGGATGAGAAAAATGTTGCTTTCTGCACAGCATTCTTTCTGTCACAGGTCAGGTTTAAAATGCTGTGTGATACAGTTATTGACTCTAATCTGGGCATAAACACAAGTCCTCAAGCACCAGCCCAATTAATAATTTGCATAATTAACACGCATATTAAATAGGGACTGGCCTTGCATCTGTATTTGCAGTGATCGGGGTAATGAGGGCTAACGGAGCGGCGCCTCGGGCCTGTGTTAGCAGACGTGTGGCAGTAGTAATTTTTGGTTGGATTGACAACTGCTAGACAAGCGGTCCCAGCATAAAGCTAAACCCTGTTTGGCAGTATTAATCGTTGACAAACTGCTCTTAAAGCTGTAACATTGTTTCTGTCAGTTGTTTGGTTTGATGTCACTGTTAGACATAATAAATCAATAGTGTCAGAATTTGGTAATGTTTATAGCTAGCAAGGTTTATTATTTCATATGACTGTCATGTACAAATGGTGGTTATCATGGCTGCCTCTAAATTATCAAAGACAGAATATTGCTTTGAATATACTTCTGTAATTCTTGTTTCAATGAATTCTTTGCCATCTGGAAATGCTTTTAGTTGGTATGCCTGCCCAATTCCATTGTGATTTTTATGCATTGTGTTCTGTGTTCTTAAGAAGGGTATACAGTTAAATCTTTGGAAGTTGATTATGGTTCTAAATAAGGACAATATACTTAGATGCCTCAGCTACCCCTTTATTCAGAAATGGCTGCCACGTGTGTGGCAGAATGCTAGTGTGCTGAGGTTTCTCGGTAAGATCTGAATGTCAGAAGACTCCAGATACATGTAAGAAAGAAGGAACGTTGTATTGAGAAAGGGAGATATTTAGAGATGCAGGTAAGATTATTCTAATCATTCCTACAAAAGCTTTAATTATCACCTTTTATTCTGACCACCAATATTAGGAATTTTTATAATTTTCCTTTGTTCCTATTTTTAAGACTTTTGTTAAAAAAACGACCTTAGTGAGTGATATTATTTTCATTGCTATTTGTTAGAAATATTCCCCTTCACAGTGCATTTGGTGGGATGGAATTTTGTACGATATGTAAACATGTTGATTATATAGCTCTAACATATTTATGAAAAGCGCTATAAAGTAATAAAGGATACTTCCAAAGACTCATAAAGTCCCTTCATTCACACAATGCAATTAGATGTACATTTAACTTAAAACACCAACATTCTTTCAATTATCTGTGATAGTCTTTCAGGTTACAATGTCAGCTTAGAACGGTGGGGTGTGCCTTTAATCCTAGCACTAAGGAGGCAGAGGAGGGTGAAGCTGCGTGAGTTTGAAGTCAGCCTAGTCTACATATGGGTTCCAGGACAGCAAAGGCTGCACAGAGAAACCCTGTCTCGTGTGTGGGGTGGTGTTACCTTGTCAGAGCTTCCTGTTTATTATGTCTATTCATGTGTACACCATATGCATCCATGTTAACACAATGGCTCAGACACACTAGGTGATCAACAAGGAGATTTTCAGGATATAATTGAAATGTCTCATTAATATGATCATTTCTTAAAAATCAGTAAGCCAACACTATTGCATTTAAGTAAATGGGATTCCATTCAAAACCAGTTTTTCTGGAAAGTAACTACACATTCTGACCAAAAAAACCAACCAAACAAACCAAACCAAACAAAAAAATCCCCAGAATACCTTTAACGGTAGCAAATATATATTACTAAGCCAATAGGCAGAAAAGTATATTTAACAAATGCTAATTATATAGCTCCAACATGCTTGTGAAAACTTTTTTTAAAAAATATTTTTATTTAATTTATGTGCATTGGTGTGAGGGTATCAGATCTTGGAGTTACAGACAGTTGTGAGCTGCCATGTGGGTGCTGGGAATTGAACCCGGGACCTTTGGAAGAGCAGACAGTGCTCTTAACCACTGAGCCAACTCTCCAGCCCTCAATGCTTGTGAAAACTTACATCAGAAGATTAAAGGATATTTCCAAGGTCTTAGATTAGAACGAATTTAGGTATCTTTCTGTATATTCTAAAACGAGTGGCTAGCACTTGTAGTAGGTCAGCTTGGGTTGTATAACTACCTCTTCTGCCCGTGGGCATGTCTGCTGCTTGTAGGTGCTGTTTTTAAACTCTATTTAGTGTCCCTTAAGCCTTTACCAACCCTAGGTAGGGGAGAAAGAAGGTTAGAAGGGATAGGGGACCTCTTTAGACTTAGTCTTGGCTGGTTAGGGTTGTCGGTTCTTTGGGAAAATACCAATCTCAGTTGTCAGGATATCTAGCAGTCTCTCTCTCTCTCTCTCTCTCTCTCTCTCTCTCTCTCTCTCCCTCCCTCCCTCCTTCTCTCCCACCCTCCCTCCACCCTTCCCTCATCCCCCCCTCTGGGTTTTCATATTTAAACTTATCCAGAGTCCTCAGAATTCCACTAACGCCAGTTGGCAAAAACCATGACACCCCACCTCAAGCTACAGGAGGCAATTATCAGCTGTGGACAAACTGAAAGCAACTCCATATCCCATACTTTGGATTAAAACAAAAACCTGTTTATATAATATAAGTGATCTAAAAAAAAACAAACAAACCAAAACTTCCACTACAGCTGCTTGTGTTTGTTTACAAGCAAGGACAAGCAGTTCGCTGACTGGAGTGGAGAGTGGTGTAGAGAGAGATGATGGTTGCAGATAGGCTTGGGTCAGAGAAGCAGTAAAATAAGACAGGATGATCAGATTGAGTTTTCTTTCAGGTCTGGTTAAGTGGTTCCTTTTTAAAAAATTAATTATTTTAAAATAGGGCTTCACTATGTAGCCCTGGCTGGCCCAGAATTCACTATGTAAAGCAGGCTGGACTCAACTTTGCAGAGTTTCTTCTGCCCCTGCTTCGAGAGTGCTGGGATTCAAGGCAGGCACTACCATGCCCAGCAAGTGGGTCCTCTCTGAAGAGATTTTCTTAGCCACCTTTTAAAACAGATTTTCCCCCCGTGTTTCTTCCTTCATAGGACCCAACAAAAATTTTAATTTCCTCCTTAGGTCCCATGAGAAAGGAACCTTATCTATTCTTTCCCATTTATAGAATGTAATGCACCCTGTTCATCTGCTCATGTGAGGACTGAGGTTGAGGCTGAGTATGACTCTAGTCCAAGCTTTGCGCTAACGCATATGTGAAGGGCTTACTGACATCATGTTGTGCTCAACCCTCTTGAAGTCCACCTGCAGCCGATGAGAGCAGTGACAGGTCACCAGGTCTCTCCCAAAGTCATCATGGATTTTGTATTTGTCCTAGTACTTTACCCTTTCCCTTTCTTCCTTTACAGTCTTTGAGACACTGAAGACCCAACAAACTCTTCTGCCATCAGAATGACAAAAACCACCGCTAGTGTGGTGTTGGTAGTGTGGCTGACTAATTTTTGTGATGGAGAAACAAATTCTTTTTATTAACAGTAAATAACAAAAGTAATTTTTTATAAAGGGACAGGGGGCTGGAGAGATGGCTCAGTGCTTAAGGGTACTGAGTGCTATTCCAGAGGAGCAGAGTTCAAATCCCAACACCCACATGGCAACTCACAACTGTGTGTAACCCCAATATCAGACACTGTTACATAGACATACACATCTAGGCAAAACTCAAATGCACATAAAATAAAGACAATTAAACTTAAGAAAAGAGAAGGGACAGATAATAGGAAGCATTGGTAAAGACATGGTGAAATTGGACTCTTTTTATGTAGCTGAAAAGAAAGGAAAATGGAGCATAGTCTGACAGCTCCTCTGAAGGTTAACTGTGGAATGATGGCATAACCTAGCGGTATCATGCTTTTGTATAGCCAAGAAAACTGAAAATGCATGTCCTCACGAGACCTGCCACACAGGTGTTCACAGCAGTGTTCTTCATAATAACCACAAAGCAGGTAGAACTCAGATATCTGTCATCGGTGAAGAGATGAACAAATGGCGGGGTATCCAAATAATGGAATATTATTCAGCCATAAGAAGGAATGAAGTACTAATTACATTGACAGTGTGCATAAATCTTGAAAACACACTGCTGAGAAAAACCATTCATTAAGCCCTATATAGGATACAATCACATTTATATGAAATGTCTCGTATGGGCAATCTGTAGAGAAAGTGGTTTGAATATGCTTAGAGTTGAAGTAGGAGAGTGCAGAGAGTGACGTGGTGTTGAGGGATTCTGAGGAGTACAAGTGGACATTCTGGGGATGGAAATTATCCTTGTGCACTGAATATACTCTAACCCACAGAATTGTGTACTTAAATATGAGAACATTCTGTAATATGTGACATGTCTCAATGTCAGTTTAACAAGTGGTCTAGGAAAAATACATTGTGGCATGTGGACAGTATTTCACTGATACACAGATACCCATTTTCATATCTTTGAAACTGGAATGCCTCTGAGAGTCAGTGGCATCTTAACAGTGGCTGTCAGCCAGTTGAAGCCACCTCCTGGTTAGGTTACCTAGGTATGCAAATGTTTGGTGTTTTTTTCTGGTGGCATCACTAGGTAAGTGCAGCCTTTTGATGTTTTAGTCACCTTAGCATTTATGGACCATTTAACAACTGTTTCCCAGCTGTACTTGGAAACAGTCTCCTGACATATTGAAATAACAACAAAGCACTAGCATAAAATTCATGGAATGGCTATCAGTGTCTTTGAAGAAGATTAACAGTGGAGTACTTATAAAAGGAAATGCTATTTTTACAGCATTTGTGATTATACAAAACATGATAGAATATGGAAACACAGGGCACTGAGAACTTGAATCTGTAAATAATTCTGAATGTTGCATATTGGTTTTTAAGGACAAAACTATTTCATGCATTTTTAAATGTTTGCACAATAGTGATCCATAGTAGAGGAGAAAATGATACCCAAAAAATTCAAAAGGACTTTCTAAGAGTCTTGAAGACACATTCTGAGAATAAAAAAGCTAGTACTGTAGACTGACCGAGAGTGTGGCTTGTATGCACTGCAGTTACAGTGTGTGTGTGAAATCAGCTTTTCTTATCCTAGATAGGGAGTTTCTTTGGCACACCTTTTCTTATATGATTTTCTATGCTCTTAATAGTTTTGCCCATGTGTTAGTTTTTCCCCTCTTGTTACTATTAAGATATCCTCGGGGTTTATGTGTGTGTATGCTTCTATAATCCTGTAGTAAGGACTTAGCTATGAAGTCAGTGCTTTTTGGTTGGTACCTAAGTTCCCCCTCTCTCACAGAAGCAGGCAATGACGGCAGCATAACTCACAAACCAGGAGAGGGCATTTCAGGGTATGTTCCTTGAACGCAGACTCTGACAGACAATAAGGTCTGTGAAAGTGCGCTGCAGAAACGCTAGACTGAGCTCCCTCAGCCTTTCAGACTCTGCTGCACTGCTGGCTCCCTTTGACTGACAGTCACACAGGACACCACAGTTCTTAAACTTCTGTGACCTGGAATTGGCTTCTTCTTTCTTATCTTCTTGTCTGTTTGGTTTTTTTGTACTTGAATATAACTTGAGGGACTGAGTGGACAGACTCTGCAGAGAAGTATTTTGAGTTACTTATCGGCATGCTGTGTGACACCTGCTAGATTATAGAAGCTAGATCTCAGTTCGATATGAGGCATTATCTGGGATAAAGTTCCTGTTTAGGGAAGAGAAATAGAGTCTCAGGAAACAATGGCCAGCCTGCACTCATGCAGTGAGCTTTGTCTTTCTGTCACATGCACTTGCAGAGCAGCAGCCCTGGCTGGTCCTGCTCAGTGCTGGTCTGCAGAGCTCCTGTACTATAACGCAGCCGCCAGGATCTGAATGCAGAACCTGTGGCTGCACCTGAGGATGGATTGATTTCATCGTCACCAGGCTGTCTCTCCTTTCTCTAAGAGCAGGCCTGCGCTCTGGAGTGAGTCAGGAGCAATTGCTGACAAGTGAATGTGATCTTATATTCAGCCTACACCATGCATCTTTGTGAAAAGAAATTCAATAATCCAAGAGAAAATAATTGTGTTTCTTGGGGAATTTCTCCAGTATCTTTGGAGCTGTATTTGTTCTAAATTATGGATTGCAGCCGTATCTGCAATGCTTCGTTAGATAGACGGAAATATCAGCTGCTTTCCACAGTAATTCCTGTTTAGGGTGATTTATAAAAATTATTATTACTGTGTTTAAATGGTAATCTGGATGTTTCTAGCCTCTCTAAATGAGCGCGGACTCTGTTTCTATAGCCCCAGAGGGACTTCCAGTAATAAGGAAGAACTGAGCTGACTTTTTCCCTCTTATATAACATTTCCCTTTTCTAAAGATCCCAAAGCACCTTATAAATGGGAGGATAGTATCACCTGTCTGGAGTGCCAAGCTCATTAAGCCAGACCTACTATAAAAAAATTTAGGATCAGAAAAGATAACGATTATCCAGTTTTACCTGTAGAAGCACGTAGAAGTGTCATTAGTCGGACTCCATTTCCATAAGTGGTCGGTGTGAGCAAGCCTCTGAGGACTTAGGAACTACTGTGTCAGGAAGAAGTGTGCTGTGTGCTTTCCTGCCCCCATCCCCATACTCTATCCACCAAAGAAGATAGCTTCACCTCTTTTTTTCTAGCTACAAAATGGTCTTTGCTGATCCTTAAAACAGTCAAGCAATACCAAAAAGTATAAAGGAAAATAAAAACCAAATTACTGATGTTTCTGCTACTCAGAGATTTTTCTAGATTGTACTAAACACTTCTCTACATATTATTTTCCAAAACAAATTAACTACACTGTTGTCTAGCCAATGTCTTTTGTTGAATAAGACATTGTGTATGTCTTTGCACGTTAGAATGTTTTATGTTGCCCTATTGACTTGGCCACGTAATATCCATGTTGCCTTTTCTACCAATTTTATGAGCTGTTCATTGGCTTTAATCATAGATAGCCCTGTAGTTGTATCATAGCATTTCAGGATCAGGAACTCTGTTTAAAATATGGCATTGGAACTAGCAGTTCAATTTATCCATTCAGTAGTTATTTATCTAGCATGTTGCATATGCTCATCTCTAGCCTGTGCACTGAGAGCGTATCTTCCTTGTTGTGGAGTTTGCAGTCAGGTGGAGGGGCAGCATTGAGAAGGTGAGGATAGCGAGCACAGACGGCTCCTGACTTGGCTAGCTAGATAGTGGGAGGGGAGAAGAAGTGCTCTGATTTTTATTGGAGGAAAAGTTGAGGTCCAGACCTCTGCAGGTACCCTAAGAAGATTTCAGACACATGGTTTTGGCCTCTATATTTTGCTTTTAGATAACAATACTCACATCGCAGATGTTATTTGCAACTCTGCTTAAATGAGACTCAGTAGTTGTTGTTGTTGTTCTCCTCCTCCTCATCATCATCATTATTATTATTATTATTATTATTATTATTATTATTATTATTATTATTTTATTTTAAAGAAACAGCAACAGCCTTTCCTGAAACTATCAGAAAGTATTCCAGTGTATACTTTGGTGATGTCCATGATACCCAAATTCTTCATTTGGTGACTTCTTGGCTATTCCACTCAATCACCTCCCTTTCTACTTCCTCCACACCATTCATAAAGAAGTGAATATATTTATATGGTTTGGCAAACTTGTTATACCACACCTTTGTAGTCACAAAATAATTAAAATGACAAATCTAGGGTTCTATGACAGTAATATAGGCCTTTACAATACTTGTAAGTCATTATTTGACAAAAGATCATCATGAAGGAATTCCAAAGCAAACTAAATAAATGTGGTCTAAATATTCTATAATTGATGGTTATCATTTTAGATTGATGTCTCAAGGATCCTTTGGATGAGATTTTATATGAAGTAAGTTTTTCTGTTTGTGTGTGTTTAAAGGCCAGGTCTCATGGATCTACGCTGGTCTCCTTATGTGGCCAAGAATGACCTTAAATTTCTGCTCTTCATTCTTGCACTTTCTGTGTTCTGGGATTACAGCATGTACCATCATGTCCAGTTTTATATGGTGCTGGAGATTGAACCCAGGGCTCCCTGCATGTTAGACAAGCTCTCTGGCCACTGAGCTATGTCCTCGGCCCCGTTTAAGGGGGGAAAAAAAAGTCAGTTACTCAGAAAAATAGAAGGCATGGGCAATAAATTTTTAGGATGTATGTTGCTGGAGGAAATAGCTGTTCAATAATAAAACCAAGACTCTAAAAACAAAGCAGTTTAACAGGTTATAATGTTGGGCCCAAGTCAGCCATAATAATAACGATATGGGCAAGAGCACTCCTGCATGCTTCCTGTATTCCAGGCACTGTGCCAAGCACTTTGTATGAATTTGTTCATGTAATTTTTATAAGAACCCTCCAAGGTAGACACCATTATTATACCCATTCTATGTAGAAAACTAAAGCTATAGATACCATGTTGATCTTATTAAATTCAAGCTCAGGTTATACATGTGTATTTGAAAAATAGACTGCAGCTTGAGAGCCCTCACCTGGTCTGTGCACTGAAGCATGCTGGGGGTAGAGAGCCTTCTCTCCAAGGCATGGCGGAGCAGGCGGCAGAGTAAGACCGTTGAGTTAGGAAGGACAGACCCATTGCTTGGGGCTTCTTCACCTAGAAGGATTCAGAGCCTGTAGTTTTTAAGGACTAAGAGATAAAGAACCAGAAGTCTTTATGAAAAGCAGAAGTCGTTAAGGGAAGAATTACCCTTGGCCTTAGCTGGGGAAGTACTAAAAACATCTAACCCTTGCCTGTAGTCAGCTGTCTGTGGTTGCAATTCGTACCACACATGTTGTCCTAAAAAGCCTCAAATTTAGCCTGGGATGTGTTACTAGTGTCCCCAGGCATCTAAGAAACGAACATCTGTTCCTTTGGAAAGCACTTTAATAACAAGTGCCTAAGAGTTCACATAATTTGGGGGGGGGAATATGGATTCATAATTATAACAGGATAATATTGGGGTAAAGGCCACTGTGATTCTGAGTTAGCAGAAACATCATACTGCAACATAGGCCTACAAAGGCATATGTGGAACCTGTTACATTGAGTAAAATAGTGTGCTAAAGGAGAGGAAAGACTGCATGAAAAGCGAGGGACACTCTCAGGGAATGAGTGAAGTTTACAATAAAAGTGAGGGAGAGAGACTGTGAAGTGTGGGTTAGAGCCTGGCATACGAAAGCCCAACACTTAATATGTGGTTCAGAAGTTGGCGACACATAGAATAGAAAAAAAGCTATATCCTAAGAGATTTGTATGTAGTTGAGAACATGTCAGAATTGACCAACACTGATAATCCGTTGTCCAGTGGTTGTCAGTGGGCAAAGTGGAAAGCTATTCCTACCACCATACCGCAGTAAAGCTGCAGACTCCCAAAGACTTACGGAAGGGTTAGACAGTAGACTTCTCACCAGGAGAAGCTGGAACCAGGCCACAATTATATGATTTCAAAGTAAGGAGAGGACAAAGAAGCAGCCTCAAGCAGTCTGTGAATGAAAACACCTGACACGTGTGCAAAGTAACAATGTTTCCGCAGGCATGACTGAAGGTGTAAGTTGGGTAGTTGTCATCAGACTTAAAAGATTTTAAGGTCCTTTTGTTGTCTAGACAAAGATAAAGATTCCCATAGCCAAGGGAATAGAAGTTAAAACCACAGTGAGGGGTCAGCTTGTTACTCTGTAGGCGAGCAGTTGCCTTCCATGCATAAGACTCCTGAGTCTGATCTCTAGGATCGTGAAAAACAAAAATAAAAATAAACCGGTGAGATTGTTTACACCCAGTTAGCAAACTTTTTAAAAGTTTTATAATATAAAGTTTTGTTTAAGACACAAAGCAGTAGAAATTTCTTTGTTAGTGAATATATAAACTAGCATCTTCATAGCTTGGGAAGTAGTTTATAGTCACCAAAATGAAATGTGTGTATGCATGTGTGTGTTTGTGCATACATGTGTGCATGTGTATCTGTGTGTGTCCGTTTCCATGTCTGTTTCTGTGTCCTACCAGTCTGTCCTTGTATTAAGTCCTGGAAAGCTCCATGTGTAACAGAGACATGAACAAAATTGCTTACATAATTTATTGTAAATAAAAGCTAAACCTTTAAGCAGGTGAGATACCTCTAAGTCATGACTAAATGCATCAGGGTTTTAAAAACCTATCTATTTGTCTGCCTATTTATCATCTATTCATACTCTGTCTATATCTTATTAGCATATAAATAGATTTCATCATGATGGTTTACAAACAAATTTTGATTTTGCTGTTTCTTTTCCCTATTTTACTTCCTCCCTTGTACCTTCCCACTTTATGTCTCATGTGTCACTGGCTCTATTTTTGTGAAGGCATATAGCATGGCAATGAGTATGAATGAACTGTTGCCATTTTCAACACTACAGATGACTGCCACACAGGTAAGGAGTGTGATGCGCAGAAGACATAGCGCTTTACCTATATGCAAGTTTTAAAACCATGAAGATCAGCAGTATATTCTTAGGAATATATATACACAATGATTTTTGTTTGTTTTTCCTCTTTGCTTTTCAAGACAGAGTTTCTCTGGATTCACTTTGTAGACCAGGCTGACCTTGAACTCAGAAATCTGCCTACTAGGATTAGAAGTGTGTGCTACCACTGCCAGAAGTGATTTTTTTTTTTTAAATCTCAAAATCTTAAATAAAACAACTGCTACTACATAAGTCTAGATGGCGATTTTTTTTTTTTTTTTTTTTTTTGTAGAGTGACTCAGTGAGTCACAGGAGCTATATGAGTGCTTGAATTATTCCATACTGGCAAGCGGTAACCATAAGTAAACCTGAGTCTCAGAGACTTGCTTACATAAAAATGACTAAAACATCAAATTGGCAAACTTATTGTTGATTACAGATACTAACAGTGATAGTTTAGATATTATTGGGTCAAAATAGTTTAAAATTAGTTTCATTTGAAAAACGCTTTAAGCAGTGGCTACAGGAAACCTGAAAGTTGCCTTTGTGTTTCCATGGTGTTCCTTTGGATTGGATTCAGGGCTAAGGACAGGACTGATCTCGAGGTGCTGTGCTGGGCTGCTTGCGGGAAAGTAGCGAACTAGATGGCACTAGTGTGGGTGTTACTTTATAACTGCTTATTTATCTCAGAAGTCACTGTGTATGTGCGTTTGTAAAAATGCATTTTATCAGTTACTTTCCATATTGTTCTGACGTCAGGGGAGAAGGGTTTGATTTGGCTCGCGGTCTGTGGTGCGGGGGAAGGCATGTCAGCAGGAGCAGGAGGCTGTAGTCACTTGGCATCTGCTCCCAAGAAGCAAGAACATGTTGAATGTGCGTGCTCAGCTAGCTTTCACCCTTTTCTTCAGTCTGGGATTCTAGCCCATGGAATGGCGCCACCCACGCACGTTTAAGTTGCATCTTCCCACCTCAATTAACCTGATGTAGATAATCCCTTACAGACGTGCCGAGAGACTTGTCAAGTTGACAATCAGTATAAACCATTACCTGTTTTTTTTTTCTCTGCAGATACCTTAAAAAAAAAAAAAAGATTATTTAAACATACTTTTAATACAGTGTTAGTGAATTTTATGGGATAACAATAAACACACTGAAATAGTTACATAGCTTCCAGAATAATTAAGGAAGAACAATGAAATGATAGGAACAATACAATTCATTCTATCTAAATAAAGGGAAAAAAGGGAGAAGAAACAAAACTAAAACAAATAGAAAATACAAAATGAGCTTAGATATAAGTCCAAGTATCTTAGCATAACTCCCATAAAACTGAGTTTAAAAGATAAAAGGATATAAAGATTAAGAATGTCCAGAATAGACAAATAAGCAGAAAGTCTTGTTTTCAAGAGGCACATCTATACAAAGACACAGAAAGCTGCTGGTGATGAAGGGAACAGCTCAGCACGCCGAGCTGAGGGAAGGACCGCAGGGCCAGCTCTGAAGCCAGGCAGAGTTACAGTGAAGCAGAAAGCCCCTCTAGAGGGAAAGGCAGTATTGTTTCTTGATATATGGCTCATTTTGCCAAGACAACTCTAACCGTTCTAAAATTATTTCATGTAATAGCTTTAAAATGCAAACGCAATATTTCTTCAAGAAGAAATATTCATGTTTAGGAAGATCTGACCATATTTCTGTATGAAATGACAGAAGAAACAGACCAGTCTGTAGCCACATAGAAAACTCTAATGCACTTAACAGACTTGACCTTGTAGACATGTGGAGAGTGTGTCACTAGCAGCTGCAGGATGTGCCCGTTTAAAAAGTTGCAAGATCTTCTAAGATGCAACCGTGAGTAAGGCCTCAGCAGTTGAGAGGAATCAGTACCACTCCAACCATATTCTCTTACAACAAAACAGATGGTTAGAGATGCACAAAAGAGCGCTGAAGGAGATTAACTATCTTAAACAGGTTTAAAATGATGAAAGTACTGTTTATACCAAAACTTTTGACCTATAGCAAAAGCTTTACATTGTTTTTTTAATCTTAAGTGCTTACATTATAAAGTTAAAAAAGGGTGAAGTGTTTTTTTGTTTGTTTGTTTGTTTTGTTTTGTTTTTTGAGACAGGGTTTCTCTGTGTAGCCTTGGCTGTCCTGGATTCTTTTTGTAGACCAGGCTGGCCTCGAACTCACAGTGACCTACCTGCCTCTGCCTCCCAAATTCTGGGATTAAAGGCGTGTGCCACCATACCCGGCAGGGGTAAAGTTTATCAGCTAAATTCTTTCTTAAACACAATGAATAACTATACCTAAAGAAAATAGAAAAGCATGGAATAAAATTTCATTGAAATAGGAGAACAAAGTAAAGAAAAAAGAAATACATAGAAATTTCAGCAAAGCTAACGTTTGTGCTTTGAAAATTTATAAAATTCATAAAGCCTATATAACGATGATCAAAGAAGTAAAAAGAAACAGGCACAAATTAACAACACTGAATTTGAAAAAGAAGATAATACATCAGAGATTAAAAAGAAAAAAATACTATTGTTATTTTATTAACACATTTGACATGTAAGGTAAACATGTAATATTAATAGAAACAAAGAAATTGCTTGTACATTCTGGGCATGTGATTCAGTGATGAGTATTTACCCAGCATCCCTGAGGCCCAGGGATCTACACCAAAGACCACCAAAGCCAAACCCAGCAAGCAAAAATCAAACAAGTTTTAAAAAGTTACAAAGCGTAGGTGTGCATAATATTATTAGAAGTAATAAACCACTTTAAAGTCTTACTGATGAGAAAATATCAATACCAGAAGGTTTTACAACCCAACTGTATTCTAAACATCAAGAGAATGAATAATTAATATCTTATACAATTCTACACTGTTGTAAACAAAAGTATCATCTTGAACTCACTAGATATTTCTTATCAAGTGTGATATTGAAACACAAGTGTGTAAGAGAGGAAAGAGGTGGTTCTGTCTCATTGATGGATTTAAATGGAAAATTCTAAACAAAATGTTGTCAGATGCAGTTCAGCAATGCATGTAGAGAGGCATGTAGTGTATATGTCAAAACCAGGTTCAGTTTGTGTCATGACTGTAACATTGGTTTATTAAAAACCTCAGTAAGGACATAGTAGACTTGAACAACACAATCGCATTACTTCACCTAGTTGACAGGTCTACTCTGCCCAACCATAGCAGAATGTGCATTCTGCTCAGGTGCAGCGGGAAGGTTCACCAACACATAAAATGAGCCTGATTTCTTACATCCATGGTGCCGAGAAGAATAGAGCAACAGAAGCTTCACAGTGCTGGTGGGGGTATGAGTTGGTGCAACGATTGAGGCACCAGGACTGGCAGGGCTTTTAGATAATCACTCTACATTAAGGCACAAACCACAGCGGCAAGTGTGTACACATGTCCAAACATGCATTTGAATGTTTATGAGAGGTTATTTAGAATAACAGAGAGCTAAGGGCACTTGTTCTTCATGTAGCCACAGACTACATACACAAAACAATAAATGTAATTTTAAAAGTTTATAAAGCCATGCATAATGGCACATACATATGATCCCAATATTTGTAGGGATAAGGCAGGAGGATTATGAACCAAGTCAGCCTGAGCTACAGAGTGAGACCCTGTCTCATAAAACAAACCAACCAACCAGTAAAAATATCATATATTCTGGTCAGTACAATAGGAGTGCTGAGGTATGTGGAACTCCTAATATATATCTCCAGTAGTCACTGCTAAAGTCTTTTCATTTTTAATGTATATTTTTGTTTTAAAATAAAAATATTTAAACAATTTTAAGTGGGAGGGTTCTCACTAATGCTACAATGTAAGTAGCTTTCATATTAGGGATATCAATGTAGACCACCCTAGAACTACATAGAAACTAGGCTGACCTAGAGCTGTGACTCCTGCCTCAGACCCCTGAGTGCTAGGATTGAAGATGGGCCCTTTGACATCTGATTTAAGGACAGTTTTGTTGTTGTTGTTGTTGTTGTTGTTGTTGTTGTTTTTGCATGGTAGCTTACTACAATGCTCCCTCTCCCAGGCTGAACTTGAAGTTGGCTAAAGAAAGCAGTTCTCCTATCTCAGGCTCAAAAGTAGCAGCTATAGGCAGGGATGCACCTTGGTTACTGGACTATGTTAACAACTTATTTTTATTACATTTATTTACTTATTGTGTGTGTGGGGAGCAGTGCCTTAACCTGCTGAGCCATCTCACTGGCCCATTATGTTAGCAATCTTTGGTGGATAGTTTTATTGACTATTTAATGTTTTATTGAGTGACTTTTATTATTTTGCTAGTCATTTCTATATTCTATAGCATTTCAGTTGTCTTTAGCTTTTTGTTATACTAAATAAGGTTACAATGACTTTTCTTTTTGCAAGTAAGGGTGTTTTTGAAGGCTCAACAGTATTTTCTAGATAGGGAAGGAGGGAGGGACACTCCTTATAAAGGAGCAGGTACAGAAGTAGAGCTGAAAGGAAAAGCGAGCAACACTTAGTAAATAGGCTGACGCATATGTACCCTACTAAGTTTAGTTTTTCATATAACCTCCTACAATACTCCTCATATAATGAAACCTAGCTTTAAATTGTTCCATTGCCTGTAAGATAAAGTTGAAAAAAAATCTCCAGTCTGGATTTTTTAACTGTTTGTAAGCTGATAGAAAGTTAGGCAAGTGCTCTGTCACTGGGCCCAGTGTGTGGTAAGGAAGGTAGGAGATATTGGTTACAGATAAATAAGGCACAACCTTTCATGATTAAAGTATTTTGAAGTTACAGAGGATATAAATTTGAAGACTCAGAGAACACATAGCTTCTCCCACTCCTACATAAAAGCATTTTGATAAACAGGTCTGCTTTCATTTTTAAGGAAATGCGATTAAATTCTGCCTCATGATTAATCCCAGCACTTGGGAGGCAGAGGCAGGAGGATCTCTGTGAGTCCAAGGCCAGCCTGGTCCATAGAGTGAGTCAAGGAGAGCCAAGGCTACACAGAGAAACCCTGTCTTGAAAAAAAAATATTTTGCTAGTACAAAATGCTTTTTCTACAACATTTTCCAAACTATAGGTGTTGCTTTGTGGCTTCCTTCTATAGGAGTGTTGTGTGCCCACTTTAGGACCATCTTTCTCCAAATCGGAAAACATTTTTTTCTATCTCTCTTTTGACTTTTATTTATTTGCCACCAATAGTACTAATTATGTAGTTTAGTGGGAAACATTTGCGCCCCACCAACAAGGTTTTCACTCCATCCCCAGCATATGCCCCAATGTACTAAAGTCCCGTTTCTAGTATTTATTATAAATGTAGTTTTAAAAACACCTGTGCTATTTCTGACTCTGTAAGTCTGTCTGTCTTAGTAGGAAGGAACGGTGCTATTCGTATTTTCCTTTTCCCGAGATTCACTCATAGGGCCCTATGGAACTGCCATGTAAGAATTTTTAATAGATTATTTTTTAAAGTGGATCCACACTTGACTTTATAAATCAATAAATCAGGCTTCAGACTTAACTATAAAGAACTCTTTTTTTTTTTTTCCCCATCTTCACCCACTGTACTCAAAATATTTGAACTTGCCCTTTGAGCTAGACACAGCTTTTTAGTACTTCTCAAACTTGCGGAGTCATGAATCACTATTTCATCTTTTGTCATAGCCAGTGGCACTAGCTCTTTGTTTTTGTTTTTTGTTTTTTGTTTTTTTTTACAGAAATGTATATATGTATAAACTAGATTATAAAAACAGAAGTTAACATGTGTTTTGTATCCCAGCAGGGCCTTCTTTCACTCCCATCTTACCTCCGGTTCATGAATTACCTCCATTTCTCTCATTTCTGGATTTGTTTTCCTAATTCCACATCAGTATCACTTTCCATTTGATCATCTGCAGCATCATCACTATCAACATCCTCCTGCTTAGCATCACATCCTGTGCAGGGAACAGCTCAGGTCATGGGGGCTGTTTACACCTAGACCCACCCTCAGTTGGATGAGCTGTGGGAGGGGCTTCTCGTTGTTTGCCTTTTTCCTGTCTCCAACAGTCCTTTAATGCTTAATAACTGGTGTTGCTTCAAGTTCACCATCGTACCCAACCGCAGAAGACCACTTAGTAGTCTCATGTTACATACAGTGTTGTAGGTTGTTTCTGGTAATAGAATGAGAAAAAAACAAGGACAAATGGAGAGCCATAGTCACTCCTCCTTGGCTTTTCTCACATTGTGACTTGTGGAAATGCAATCACTTTTATCAATGGTGGACTATCAGTTCCTTTTTCTGGAGAGAAGTCATTAGTTAACATAGCTCAAGGATTTGTCTGAGAAGAGCAAGCGTTCAGTTAGAATGCTAATTCACTCCACGGGCAGCAGCACAGTGAGATGACAGCTTGGAGGGGGTAAGAGGAGTGTCTGAAAATGGCAGCAGATTGGTATTTCGAAAGGGGAGGGAAATTTCATAATGATGAATAAGAAAGATGACATTTGGTGCTCACATTTAACTTGCATTGGATGTCCATATAAGGGTCAGTATGCATAACCTCTCTTGATTAGGCCTCCGGCTGCCCAGCAGCTGACTGGGTGGATACTCTTCAGACTGTAACCAAAAGAAAGGCCTAGATAATTAGGCCAAGTTGAACTGCGGGAGGTAGCCAGCCTCTCTGCTGCCTTTTGTATATTCATGACCCAGCTTGATTGATGGAAGGACAGTGTTTGGTGACACTGTCATTTGCAAGTTGAAAGGTAGACTCCAGGCTGTAGCCAGGATCAGATGTGCTTTAGCAAATCCTGCAGTAAACTCATTTGATGCTGATGATGCTCACATGCATTTCTTTGTTTCTTACTGTCGCTCATGGACAGCTGTTAATTTGGAGAAATTAGCTTGGTTGTTTTCACTTAAAACCTCAAGTAAGTTATAAGATAGTTTGGTTTAAAAAGTTATATAAAGTTACCGGTGAGGTCACATGTGTGATTTGGTCTCAGATGTCCTTGTATGGTATTTTCACTTACTCTTATATAGGAATTTGAAGTATTTTTCTTGTATATATTTCTTGAGTGATAATATTGCTGGAAGCAAATAGTCCCCAACCCCTGGAAAAAGTTAGGTAAAATAATTTGTGTATATCTGAAGTCTTTTTGTTGTTGTTTTTTGAGACAGGGTTTTTCTGTGTATCCTTGGCGCCCCTGGACTAATTTTGTAGACTAGGCTGGCCTCAAACTCACAGAGACCTGCTTGCCTCAACTTTTGCCTCCCCAAGGCCTGGGATTATAGGCGTGCGCCACCCTGACCAGCTTTATGTCTGAAATCTTAAGCACGGCTGTTGCAGGTTTTCCAGGGACTGTGTTTACGAGAGCGTTTTGTTCTTCAGGAGGTTTATGAGTACCTGCAAGTTTTTTTGTAATATTATGATTCATAGAAAATATCACTTCATTTATACCAAGTCTTTTCTGCTTATAGAAAAAGTTGATAAATTTCAGACTAGTGATAAGTGAATTGAAAATACTAAAGGAATTTAACCTGAAGTAAGCATGCAGTTGACTTAAGCAGCATCTTCAAATGTAGACCTAAGTTATAAACTATTTGGGTGAACATTGTGTTTTGTTGAATAAAAGGACAAGAATAAAAGCAAGGATTCTTTGAGAAGGATGATAGATTTGCTTGCACCTTCTGTGCTATGCTGTTACTGTAATAGACTCCTTAGAAGCACCACCCAGATTTAAACACAAGGTGTTATTTTTAATACCTTTATTACTACCCCAATGCTTTTGCAAGCTTAAGATAGAGTTACTCTTGTGCTGGTATATCTGAAAATGGTTTGGATAAATGTACATTTTCCATCTTATCCAACTTCTGTTAGTTACCTAACTTGGAGAAAATATGTAAAAGCTTTGCACTCTATCACTGATGACAAAGAGTAAGTAGCATTTTCCGTAGTTGCTTACTCGTGCTTTGCCTGTTGTTTTATTAACTAATTCCAGGGATTGGTACAAACATAACAGTGCAGCTAGTGAACTAATCCTCTTGTTGCATATTTTTTCCAAGTAGATATGACTGATCAGAAATGATTCATTTTGTTTGAAGTAGAAGCAAAACAACAGAAGAAGGCTGTATTAGGGTTTTTTGCATATTAATCATCTGACTCTTCTCCCACTGGGAAATTAGTGTCTCAGTCGACATTGTTTTGGTAAATAAGACTTTAGAATATATTGGCAACCCATTTTTTGTCTGCTTGTGAAAGCCTCATTGTGTAGCCTTGGCTTGGAACTCCCTCTGTAGACCATGTTGGCCTTGAACTTGCAGCATCCTGCCTCCCTCCAGAGTGCTCGGAAGACTGGCCTGTACCACCATGCCCTATGTACGATGATCACTACAAGGAAACATTCATTCACTGCTTCTTTTTCAAGGCATCTCAGGCTCAACTGACATCTGAGATAAACACATAAAATCCAGTCTGTACAAAGCTTAGAAAATCTCTCCTATGCTATTTGTGGTAATTATTCCTAAATCAAAGTTACCTTTTGGGGCTAGAGTTTTAGTATGAAAAATAATAATGTCCAAAATATTAATTAACATGTTTTCTCTGTTAAGTATAAAATCTCCCGATTTTCGAATATTAGATTTTCTTTTACTAAAAACTGAATTAAAGTTGTACATTTTCTTTGAAATACAATAAAAAAAAATGAACTGTCTTAAAAGAAATAATTCTAGGAATTTAAAAAGTAAAGTTTTACTCTCTTAAACTGAATTTCGGTTTCTGTGCACTCTGCTGCTTCAGAGTAGTGCTGCTCAGTTGCTGGTCACTGTCCTCATTATGTCTGTAAAAAACCTACGGGTGTCACGTTATTAGGAAATCCTAGGTCTTTCCCAGTGATGAAATAAACTTGACACTTGTTCCATGAAGGCATCTTTCCCTGCTTATCAGCTCTTCAATTTATGGCTGTGCTTTGAAATTTGTGCCTGTGACTCTCATCTTTGTATTTACTCCAATTAACACATAAACCCTAATTAGCCAGATCAAGGGACTTGGGAGTCCATAAATGGAAAGTGACATGGCAGAACTTGGCAGCTGGCATCAAGGCAAGGTGACAAAAATAGGGAAGTATCAATTAGACAACATTGATGATGAAGCTGTGTGTTGGGATGGTAGCTTTTAAACAATTTCCCATGTTACGTACTGGCTGCTGATTGTAGAACAGGAATTATTTGGTAAACTGACAGCCAAGTTAAACCATTGACTTCTAGGTAGATTTAAAAATCAGCTGTTTAAGAAAAAAAAAAAGTAAAACTGAACAGCAGTTTAACTTTATGCCATCATTAATGTAGTGCAGTCAATGTGTCTACCAAGGTGATTTTCTGTGACTTCACTGTTGAGCCAGTTTTCAGGATGTTTGATAATTAGCAGTTCTTACTTGAGCAAAAGTGAGAACTCAGACTCTCAAGCCCTCGGAGCCTTGACTGTTGTTGTGCTTTTGTAGGAAGGGATGGTCCAGTGGTGAGCGTGGGAGGACCCTTCGCACCATGGAGTGTTGCTAACCTCCACACCACAGTTTGCATTATCGATGAAGCTCAGCAGTGAGGGAAAGACTTGTGGCTTAACCAAGGGGCCCTGCCAGTCTCTGTTTACCTCTCATGATTAAGAAAGGCCGTAGAAGTTAAATATGGAACAGCTGGGCTGCTTCTCCAGTCATGTAATGGCAACCCTCTGGGCTCTAACCCTGCTCCATCCATCAAGTCAGAGGCTAAATATTTGTCAAGAAAGTTCTTGGACATATACTCTGGTGACTGCAGGAAGCATACACTTTCCCTCTAAGTCTGTTGAAACTGAAGAATGTGGAGTTTATTTGCTGTCTCCTCCACCTTGATTGAAATCATGATTAGAGTATATGTTCTCCATTAGATATTGGTGAGATTATATGTGTATTTTTTCCACTTTGGGTAGCCAATGGCTCTGTAAGCCTATGTGACATATTGTCTGGGTGTAATTGTAGTTTGTAATTATTCCTGCGGTATATTTTACGCTTTGCTTTTTAAATTGTGAAAATACTTAAGTTGCTGTATACCCCCATCTTCAGTGCTGCAGAAAATGGGGAAAAGAACTCTTAAAAGATGTATTTGAAAATGGCCCGTTGTAGAGGAGTTTTTGACACATTAGCAATCTGCCATAAGGTCCATTTACATAAATGTTAACTCAAGACACAAACGTACTGAAATGAAAATGTTTCATGCATTAATTTGCTGCAGAAGGAACTAACATAACAATTAGAGCAACGTTTGCCTACTTAGATTGAAATTTCCTAGGGCAGTGACAATAAGCAGTGCTGGTGGGACTGAAGTCTTCAGACATACTCTGTTCTGCTGTTAAAATGAAGCATTCTATCCCCAGTCAGTCCAACGTCAGAAACTTAGATAACTAGAAAGGGGTGTTGGAAGCATTTCTTCTAGACTAAGGGACTAGAAATACCCAAAGAAACAAGTTCTTTTTTTTTTTTTTTTTTTTTTTTTTTTTTGGTGAGCAGAGGAATAATGTTTATATTTTATAATTCTGAAGAGACTGGACATTATGCAAACAGAGCATCTACTAATATGATACTCATCCAATACAAGTACAAGGCTTTAGTTCCAATCATTCTCATCCGTGGTACTTCCATGGCCATGCAGGCCACTGGCTGCGTAAGGAACAGCTTTGCAGTGACCAAATATGTTGTTCTGTGCCTTTTTAAACCAAGAGCAGAAATTGTGACTTCTGGAAATCAAATGGTCTCCAACTCAGCTATATAACTGGTCTCTGTTGATTGACCTCTCCTCTCCTCTCCTCTCCTCTCCTCTCCTCTCCTCTCCTCTCCTCTCCTCTCCTCTCCTCTCCTCTCCTCTCCTCTCCTCTCCTCTCCTCTCCTCTCCTCTCCTCTCCTCTCCTCTCCTCTCCTCTCCTCTCCTCTCCTCTCCTCTCCTCTCCT
>OU015750.1:10931719-11004536 GCA_907169655.1 Acomys percivali | reverse complement strand
CCCCTCCCCTCCCCTCCCCTCCCCTCCCCTCCCCTCCTCTCCTCTCCCCTCCCCCCTCCTGTTTTCTTTCTTTTGCATGCTGATCCCAGTTGCAAAGTCATATGTTGTAAACCACATGGAACTGTTTCAAACTGCGACGAGGAAAGTAGCAACTGCAAACATTCCTCCTTGAAGCAAGTGGTTGTCCTAAACTGAGCACTGTAGAATAAAAATGGAAACATAAAAATAGCAGTTGGAAAGATAAAACAGCATTTATAGTACTAATAAAACCGTTGTGGCTTCCACAGGAAAACATGCTTCGGAACCCAGTGCTTACCTGAGAGAACTGTCGAGTTTCCCAGAATTATGGCTGTTTTTGTAAGAGAAGCACAGAGATTTGCTTGAGGGCTGAGTGATAGATTCGCCTGCCTGAAGCATCCCAGTGTGTTTATACATGGCTTGTATGGCAGCTTTCATAAGACATTTACCCCATGATTTGCGATGAGCTTATGTGTGAATAATTAATGGCAATTAATCCTTAATTACAGTAATTAGGCAAGTCACAGGAAATTAAGCTGCAGCTGGAGAAGACCATGCCTGGGAAGAGAGGATTGGGGGCTGTGTGAATGTGCCATTTACTGACAGCATTACTAGGATGCTCCGTGTTCAGCAGCTTTGGCATTTCTATTGGCAGCCTTGGGTAGGACAAGAGTGCTCTGCATTAGAAGCAATCTATAGTTGTCTACAAGAGTTTTAAGTTCAAGTGCCAAAACGTTGTGTTGCATATGGTGATTATCTAACTTTATTGGTTGCCATAACTCAGATGAGTGTAATTGTTTTTGGCTTGATAACAGTGACGTTACAAACAGTATCTTTTATTCACTCACAGGTTCTACTGGCATGAACCATGATATAATTTTTTGAAATAATTCATGCAGGTTTGCAGTTGTGAAGTAGATAATGTAATTGTCTGGGGAACTAGCTGAGAAGACTTCAAATCAAGAATAACACAGAACATACAGTTAATTACTTTATTACTAGTTGCCTTTCCCAGTTGAGCATGGTATGTAGAAAATGCTCATTGCATTGAATTCCTATGCCAAATGAGAGCAAAGTGGAGATCATACAAATTTTCAGTCCTTCTCACTAAATGTTCACAAAATTAATGTTTAAGAATCTACAAGGAATGTTTTATAAACAAGCAGAGCAGCTGTTCAATGCAAAGTGGCACTCCTACAAGTTTCTCTTGAGAGAGGCTCACACTTCCATTTGGCTTTCTCTTCTTTCTTCTAAATACAGGATCTCACTATGTTGTCTAGGCTGGCCTCGTACCTGCAATCCTCTGCCTTTCCTCCATCACACAAGTGCTGACATCACAGACATGGACCACCATACCCTGTTATCTTTCACTGAGAATGCATCACTTCTACATCATTGCTAAGAAAGCATCAGGTCATTGTGCAGCTAAAGAGCATTTGGAAGAATTAAATAACTTCCAGTGTAGTTTTTCACAGCTGAACGCGAACTGAGCCTTTTTCTTTCCCACTGAATGCTAATGCTCATCATTCACTTTCCTCTTTCAACTTTAGGGCACAACACAAAGTTGGGCCTCATTATTCTCTTGGATCTGACATCAGACAATAAACCGTGAATGTGTTGGCCACTATATAGCTAGCAGAATAGTGAGCGTTCCCTTTGATGCCAGCACAATTGTGGGAAATGTGGGCACTTGTAAAATAATCTAAATTAGGCATTGGAGAAATGGCTCAGTGGTTAAGATCAAAGGCGGCTTTTGTAGAGTACCTGTGTTCAGTGCCCAGCACCAACATGGCAGATCACAACCACCTGTAATTGCACTTCCAGAGGACCTGACAGCTTCTTTTGAAGGCCCTGGGCATGCACGTGGTGCACAGACATATGTGCAGCAGAACACTCACACACAAACTTTAAAAAAAAATAAGCTAAAATAAATATGCATAGTTTAAAAAAAGACATTTGTGAAGACTTCACTTTTTATACTGAAAGGGAAACTTCAGGGTTTTTCTCCCTTATATAATTTGTGATCAGAAATCACTAAGACAGATGGGCTATTTTGATTCTTAAATGCAGAATAGGCAACACCTCATCTTGCATAAATGTCTTTTCTTCTAAGACCAAACTGCTGGTGGAGAGTGGAGGCAGGTGAGGCAGGTGAGGCATGTGCGGGGTGTTGCCACTCACACTTTTAGTTCACTTTACGAGGAACCAAGTCACGATATTCTAATAATGGTCTTGATGTTATAAATGATTTCCCCCCTTGAAATAAGCAACACATTCATTTTAATATGTAGAGTCGGTTTGCTAGCAGGGCGACAGTTTAAAAAGGTTTCCAACTGTGACACAAGTGCAACCATATTGCTTCCTATTACTCGCTAAGGTAGTTGTTTAGAAGAGAGAATGTTCTCCCTGGAAATGTTTAAAGTGCTGTAATTTTATTTAGGATAATGAGGATTTATAACCATTTTGCCATTTGAAAACCTGCCTTTAGACAGAGTAAAATAGGCTGTTTTGGTTATTGAATGTTCTTAACTGGAGAGAGAGAGAGAGACACAGACAGACAGCAAGACAGAGAGAGAGAGAGAGAGAGAGAGACAGAGAGAGACAGAGAGAGACCCAGAGAGACAGAGAGACGGAGAATCTGAGACTGGAGAGCATGTATGTGACCCTATGTTGAATATTAAAATATCAAATACCACGGTTCAAAATGGGCCATGTAAATATTTACATTTCTTTGAACTTGGACTCTCTATGTTTTGAAGTGTGACTAAGTTGAAAGTCTTCATTCTTTCTATATAAGTAGTTGTAGCTGTGCCTACTGGGAATCCCTGTGGCCCTGAACTTTATAACTTTGCTCCTGTGAGCTGTCCTGGAGAGAGTTACTCTGAATGATGTCCTGAGAGTATTCAAGAAGACAGCTATGAAAGAGCTATAGAGCAAGGTCTGTGTTTTTAGCATTAAATTTGACATTAATACAGCCATATTACCATTACAATTAACCCAGTAAAGGTAAATTTGACTCATCAGTAGTCTGACTATAGCACTGGCTGAAACCCACTGTGGACCATTTAGGCCTCTGACTTTGATGTGGGAGGGGGCAGGAAGGAATGGAACAGTTAGAGATTTTTATCAGGTTTTTAGCTCCTCACTGAAAATCTTAGCTCTCAAAACATTTCTAATTTCCCTCATTTGAAGGTTCAAACAGTTTCAAATTACTGCCCATGGATTGTTCTTGACATCCAGAATAGTAAATCTGAGCTGTGGAAATGCTGGAATGTGTTTTTGTGCTTTTCCTGAACAAGGGAATTCAACGGGTAAATTACAGTCATTTACTGGGAGTGTAATTTACTGAGAGCCTTTAGGCAAATGCAGGAGGAAGGACAGCAGCAGAACGGAAAAAACAGCAGAAAAACTGTTTTGTGTATTTTTTCCCTTTTCTCATTAAGTATTTATTCACATAAGAGTTTTACGAATTAATGGATGGTCCTGCAATTAAGACAGATAACCTGAGTACTAGTAGACCAAGTGTTGAAGTACTGATGGCATGTAAAAAGTATGACTGAAATCTGATTTCTGAAATTCTGCTTGCTTGTTTCGTGTTGAAATCATGTTGTCTTAGTGAGGACTATGAAAGCATTGCTGTGGCTTCAGAGCCTGCTAGCCAATACAGTATTAAAATATTGCTAGTGGACGAAAGGAGGGGAAAGACATGCGTGTTTAGTAAAAGAAACTACGGCTCTATATTAGTTCACATATATAGGTAAATTTTATTTTCAGAAGAAAGAAACTCAGTACAGTTTGGTTATATACTTTCGAACCAACATGGGATAAATAGCCCAGCCTGATGGTGAAAAGAAATTTTATGAAATTGTCAACTAATTCTTTTAAATATAAATACATAAACATTTGTAGTAATTCTTATAAACAGTTCTGACCAGTTTCTTTCATGGAAAGCAGCGTGTTCTGTAGTAATTGCTAAGCAAACAGAAAGCTATGTTGCAAAGTGGTTTTGTACAGCATATTGTAATTTGACACTTAAGTTGTGCCCTGCATTACCCCGTGTCATAATTGATGGCTAAAGAAAGGCACATGCTATGCTAATCATTTGTTAGAATAGCTTGTTAAACTGTGGTTGCCAATTTTAAATAAACTATGCAATGCTTTCCTGTATTTTAAGGTTTTGAAGCCTACAGTTTTAAACAGTCACTTGAAGCTGTTTTTAACTTATGTTGGGTATGCATAGTTCTGCCTTTATACACAGGCCAGCATGTTTGTCCACTTAATAGCATATTATCAGGAACCCAGTCCTCAAGTTGCAGGTTTCACACCACTGTCTCAAGGGACTTTTCATGGTTTTGTGTGTACCAATTATTAACTTTGGTGTCTTTTAAAAAATATCAATATTTGTTTGTTCTTGAGACAGAGTCTCATTGGGTAGACCAGGTGGCTTCAGACTTTTCTGTACAATCCTTGCTGGACGCAAACTCATAAATCTTGCTACCAAAAATTAATATCTCATAGACAGGATTTTAACTTCCTTTTCCTGTTGTTCTGTTGGTTTTTGTTTTCGTTTGTCTCACTGTGTAGCTTTTGCTGTCCTGGAACTTACTATATTGACCAGGCTGGCCTCGAACTCAAAGAGATCGGTTTGCCTCAGCCTCCAGAGTGTTGGGAATAAAGGCGTGCACTTTTAATCCAGCTGGATTATAAATTCTTAATAGAAAAACATTCAAAAAAAATCAGAGTGCAAGTTTACTTATTTTTGAAGATGGGTTGAATTTATCTCACCAAACACAGTGACTGGACATAAAGCAGCATTTGTTAATATAGAAATTATTAACTCCAGAGTGCCAGCAAGGACATTAATGCAGTAGAATGAGACTTAGGATTTACCATCCATAGCCAGTGTGGATTCCTGTGTTTTGTATGTAGGAGCTTTTGCTGAAGGAGAGAGGAGTCTAAAGCTGGCGAGAACGTTGGCTCAGCTGAGTGATGGGTAAACGGACACCACTGCTGGTGGAACTGGAGCACAATGAAGGACACGTGTGCACTTGGACATAAAAGAAATGCTACCTCTGGAGAAAAATGATGTAATGTGTGGAGAAGGGTTATTCATTTTTAAGAGATTAAATATGATTGAATATAATACCTTTAATTTGTAACAACGGTCTGACGGCTGCTTCCTGTCTAAAGCAAACCTTTTGATCAGTCTATTTTGATCTCTTCAGCCCCATAGTGTATTGAATGGATAAAGGGACAATTTTCAGTTATTGTGCACATATTTAATTAAGTCAGTGAAGATACTCAGATGCATTTGTTCTTAGCCATTTAATAGACAAATACATGCACAGTTACTCTTTGGCATACAATTGACCCTTTTGTGGAAGAATTTCTAGAAAACGTTCAGGATTAAGTCACTCTGTTATGCGGGAGCGAAGGTAGCACACAAGCTCTTTTAGAAACAGACACATATTTGATGGTGGTTAGAGGAGGAGTGGATTTGATTCACATGTCTCTTCCTATTATTTTACACCAGGGGGAAAAAAAGTTAAAATTTCCAACCATGCTTTTTCTCTCCCACCCCCATTTGTTTTCTACTTGAAAGCAGAAAAGTATTTCATTTCTTTCTTAAAATGTGTAAAATCTTTGGGAAGTTTAAGATTTAAATGCCATTATAAAAGCATAGCCTTAATGTAATTGATCAGAATTTGTCCTCAGAGTTATAATTATTCTAAGTCTAAATGAAATGAACTAAGTGCATGTGTTTGAAGTAGGAAGTCCTGCTTGTTTAAATAGCTGGCACTGTAGGCCAGTATGCCAGTCTGGCACGTGTGAGAAGACCAGGTACTCAGAGCCATGCAGTGGGAGTCACTGTTTGAGCTCTGTACAAGCATATCTTACACGGGCCATTCTGAAAACACTGTTAAGATTATTTCAAAAGATATACACTTTCTGTTGTTAAAATATGATTTGGAAGCTTAAATATGACATTTAATTACTTTTACCCACGGCTCGGAATAGAGGAAAATACAAAGAACAAAAAACTCATTGCCCTGATAATCCACACAGTCAGATGCCCTTAATTTAGTGTGATCTGTAGCAACATTACAGCAGCCTGGCACCTTATGGCAGAGCCCTTCAAACATCCCTTGGGACATGATTCTGTTAAGTGTGGCTCTCCTGCTCCCAGTGGTTCTGGGGTGCCACTGACCAGTGAGTGCAGAGAGGGTCCCGGCTTCTGGTTGAGGGGCGCCATCCCCGGGCTGCTGCACACCCCAAGTTTGCATAAAGGCGTGGTGGCAATCTTTCCCCTGTGGAATCGAGGCTAGAGTCATAAATACTGGCTACGTGGGAGCTTGGTTTCGGCTCGAATTTTCTTTCCGCGGTAGTTTTTGTTCTCAATCACCTTGATGAAACAATCTCAAAGCCGCTCAGCTCTCTCTGGCATTTGGAATGAGTCCCTGACAGGCTGATTTTCCACCCCTGTTGTGATGCTGCTTTCTCTAGTTAATATTCCTGCGTAAGTGTCGCACAAAAGTAAACCCTAAGAGCTGCAGACCAGGAGGCTGCTCCATTTGCATTAATTATGCAGTCAGGGCGGGAGCGCTGTCAGGCTGGGCGGGAGGGCTGTGGCCACGAGAACAATGGGCGCAGAGACTGCCGCTCTCGCCGCGCCTCGGAGTCCTCAAACCCCGAGCCCGGAAACTTGCTCTGCAGCCGCCGCTGCCGAAGAGTCTTTCCCGGATTTCAGATCTCTGAGCTGCCGCCTACAGGAGAAGCTCAGTGGAGGACAGCGGGAAGGCTCCATGTGCACATTTTAACGGCCAGGAGAAAATGCCAAGCCAGCTGCAAAGCATGGATATCTTGGGAAAATGGTGGTTGAGAGCAGAAAAATAAGACAAAACCAAAACCCTTCGCTATGGATCTGAGGCCTCATCTGGGAGGTTTCCCCTCTGTAATTGGTGTGGAGGCATCCTAACTTGATGATGGTGTCTTTCAGTGGGACTGGCTTCCACAGGGAGCGTAGGGAATTGAGCTGTACAAACATTTGTTGAGAACCTCTGTCCTAGATGATGGGGAATTAGTACTTCATTATTATTGGTTGGAAAATATTCCAGAAAAGAGAGATTATTGCTCTTTTAAAGATTTCCATATGGAAACCACGGGGAAATGCCCTTTTCAGGGTTTCCCTGCCACTGACTTAGCTCCAGTCAAGAAATATTGGCTTTTTTTTTGGGGGGGGGGGGGAGGCTTCTGTCCTTTTTCTCTATTCCTTTTGTAGAGTATCAGAGAAGATAACTACAGCATTTCTACAGTGTGTGCTTTATCTTATGCATCTGATTGTGAGGGGTTAGAATGGTGTGCTTGGGAGGAGTGACTAGTCACGTCTCCAGCCAGTGAAACAGCAGCACACTGAGATGTCTAAAGATTAATAAAAGAAATACTAGAAGCCTTGCTCCCCCTTGGATTCCTAAACAATTCCCTGCTACAGTTGCATGCTTTTCTTTAAAATAAAGGATTGTGTGTACACCATTATGTGAGTAAAACCTGGAACATTCGGCCAGGAGCAATCACAGTGAAAATTTTTCCAAAAGGAATTAGGCCATCCTTTCAGGGCCATGTGTAGTTGCCAGAAGAGATGACATTCACCTCCATCACAGCTAAAGTCATAATTTCTGGAAAGCCAGCTTTGTACCTTTGTGTGTGTGTGTGTGTGTGTGTGTGTGTGTGTGTGTGTGTGTGTGTTTCTATTTATGAAATAACATGTATTACTTAAAAGTGTTTAGGACTGTCTTCTGGCATTATACTGTGTTCTTGTTCCAAAATGAGTTGTCTTTGAAAACACACACTATTTGCTCCTTAGCCCACCAGGACAACATTGACCACTCTGTTGTGTGGTACATAGTTTTAATGTCATTTCTAATCACTAAAACACACAATTATAGATAGATAATCTTTTCTCTGATGCAAATGTATAAAAGTAAAACTTTCTAAAGTGAAAAGGTTGCAGGCCCTACACTTTTTTATTACAAAGTGATAATTTCACATGGTCCAACCAAATAGGCAGAATTAGAAATGTGTAAGTAAAATGTCAAACCAGGGGAAGAGTGGCATGCGCCTTGCAGTGGTTTCCGTGGCGGGCCAGGGCACACGCTGTTACCACATCACAGTTTGTTGTTGCACAAAGAGAATAAAATACTCATGGAGCTTATTTTTTTCTCTATTGTATTGCTTTAAATTTGCAACAAAACAAGAATTTAAAAGTTTATTTTCTTCTAAACCTTGGAGTGGGGCTCCTGCTTAAAAATAAGATGAAAAACATATAAATTTAGTGACCATTGGGCCTTTAGAATTTTAGTTTGAATATGCACAGGCACATGCTTTAAGCATAAGCTCCCAGAAATTTTTTTGTTTTCCTAATTAGGTTTTTTTTTTTTTTTTTGAGAATTTTCTAAATGAATAGTTTATTTACATTATTTCCACCTCTTCTCCCCGCCCCCAACTCTGCCCGTGTTCCTCCTACTCCCTCTCAACTTCATAACCTCTTCTTTAGTTTTTAGTTATTCCCATTTCATAAATATGTACATGTGTGCATACATGTGTGTATATATAACTGCTTCTATCCCATTTAAGAATTAAGATACTACCGTTGCCTACATCTCATGTTTAATTTTACCTAAGTCTCATGGGACCGTCCAGTGTGAGGCCTAATACTCCAATCAGCATTTCCACAAGAACTTGTTTTACAATTATAACTCAACTTTCCCCGTTCCCACTCAGAACAGTTCCAGTCATAAATCCGTTTACATAATGGTTTGCTTTTTTTAAATGATATCATCTGTAAGATTATCTGAGACAAACATCTACAAATTAAAATCTTAAATCAATGCAAGTAATAAATTGTAAATATTTTTACAAGATATAAAAGAACCATATTTTCACATGGTATCATTAGCTTTGACATCCCTGTATGGTGCCAGTTTACAGTGATATGAAGCTCATACTATTTCACATTTCTATCCACTAAATAAAAACCTACCCTGTGTTTTATTACAAAGTAGGTGGCCTGGAGGAAAAATATATGTATTCTTTCCTTTTGGTATAAAATATGCATTTGGGCTTCTCATTTCATCCCCAATCTGTGTTATTCCTTAAAAATGCAGAACTGCCTGAAGTCCTCTTTAATATTTAATTCAACAACTTTTTAATCTGTCATTATGCTGTGATGAAGTAAGCATCAAGTGTCGCTGAAAAAGATTAAATTATACTTGGAAATAGGAATTGAAATGATTTAGGGTTGGAGGCTGAATATTTGCTTTGCACAAGTAATAATAGTAGTAGCTTGGGTGAAGAAGGGCTTTGGTTCGGCTTTAATGTCTGTGCCTCGCTGTGCTCCCCTGTGGCTCTCTCTGATTTACGCTGGCATTGCTGAGCTTTATTTTATTTAAATGGAGGTAGAAAGTAGAAATTACTACACTACAATACATTAATTACTCCATACTATTTCTTTGTACTGATTTCTCGTTTCTCTGTAAACATCATAAACAATGATGCAACCTACCCACTGGATAACGGCTGTAAGCTATCCTGTGTGTAGTTCTTGTTAACAAACTTACCTTAGAAAGGAAAAGCAGTAATAATTAATAGCCATCTGTGGAATAGTGAGGAGCAAAGGGGCATGTGCGCTTTTGATTTTACAGGGAATGGTGTCCTACATTAGAGTAAGTTGTGACAGAACCTGTTAATATTTTAACTACTGCATTTTACCTCCTTTAAAAACTGAGGCTTTAATATGTGGGGTTTTGTAATTAGACAGAGGGATAACCTGTCAGGTTGCCCATGGAGTCCTTAAGTGTCCAACAGGTGATGGTGAGTCTAACTTCTTTACAGTACTTGGTCTCTGCACACTTCCAGAATGGACTTGTGGGATCCACTGCGTGACCTTTGCCTCCTGAAGCTTATTTTCAGTCTAGTGCTATAGCCAAACAGATCAGTCAGTTTACTTAAAAAAAAAAAAAAAAGAAAGAAATTATTTGATGACATACACACAAAGCCTTTGTGATTGTTTGGAAGAAAGTGTTTTACTTTTCCTATAATGTACATGTGTTGTGATTCATATGCGCTCTCTGACACGGAATTTCTTAGAAATGTACCTTCATTTGTCATGTTGATGCTCCTTTTCAAAATAAGCCTAGGCATAGACTAAGACCTTAATGTGTAGCACAGCTGCCAGAATATTACCTGAGCTGCACTCACTCTCAGGAATCCTGTGTGTCCGCATCTCAGATAGCATCCACTTCCCAGCGTGATGTCCTATCATAAAACAGCACTGGGGAAGAGGCTGGGTGCAGTGGTGCGCGCAGAGAGCCCCTGTTACTCAGGAGGCCAAGCAGGGGGATTCACTGGTCTGTTCAAGGTACACCAAGGCAATTCAGGGGAGACTGTCCACAAGAGAGAGGCAGTGCAGGGACTACTGTTTCCTTTTGGACACATTCTAGTTGAGAATATAAACCTACTGTGGTATGTTAAGAATTATCAACACTCAAATTTTAAAAATAGAGGTTCAAAATGTTTTAAAGCTCACAGAATTTCCATGTGCTTTTTGTCTTACTGGGTCACCATGGCTGTGCACAGTGGCACTAATACTGGAGGAAGTACAGAAGTCAGTCTGCAGTTGGTGTTTTCATTTTTTTATAGAAAAAAATGGCAGCTTGAGTTCATCTTAGGCTCTGTATAGTTGGACTTTCTGTGCATGTAGCTTCCCACTTACAGGACTGACTTAATCAGCGGATGTGCAAGATACAAAGGTTGCACAGCTAGTTGTTATGGGTCTCCCCCATTCTGTCAGATATTTGAAAATGAAGTCCTATTGTTCTTGATAATACATTTTCTTGTCATTTATAACTATATACCTAGAGAATCAAGTCCACTGACTATTTACAACTCAATGTTTTGATCAGAATAACTTTTAAACATAACACCAACTGTACAAGAACATTTGGTCAGTGTTTGTCCACAAGATAATATTCTATTAAGACATGATTTGTCAACATGTGCCTCTTTGGCTTTCAGATAGACTAGTTGCCTTTCTGAAACCTACTGTGCTTGTGGGGTAAAGTAAATGCACATCTTTGTAGAAGAATAAATAAAAAGAGCAACCTGAGTCAATAAGCGGGTTCAATTCATGCCTACAGCCATGGCGGACAGCTCATTTTGTAGATGTGGGTGTTTTGTTTACATTTATAATGCAGCTTTATTTAATGCTGACAGATATAGCTTGTGGCAAATGATAGTCAGAATGTATGAGCAGTCATAATGCTTCTGTCTTCTTATAGTGTGCTGCCGAAAATAAGCAGTTCACCTCTGTTTTTATTGAGGAAAGGATATGAGACAGCTATAGCTTCGTGAGGCTATTTATTGAGTTGTTTTACTAGCTGTGAACATGCCGCTTTATAGCAGTTGTGAAAATGGACTTTGCTAGTGTGTGGGAAAGGAAATAACATTGCAGTATACAGGGTAGTAAAAAAATCTCTATAAATAATTTTCAGACTGAGGAATATTCTCATTTAAACAGGCAGAATGGGTTCTGATTTTGACTAGCTGTCAGTCCACTCCTACGTCAGGTAGAATTGGTATTCAAGTTTGGAAGGAATTTTTGATAGTCTAACATTTAATTGTGTTGGAACTTAAGGAAAGTTGACACTGTGTGTGTATCTAAGTATTGCCCAGTGCTGTGACATGGGCTTATGGACAGTGCTACCTGACTTAGGGGTAAAATGGACAGCAGGCTCCATGTCTGTGTGTTAAGGACACATATGTCTATTACAGGGCACAGAGAAATCTGTGTTTACGTGCTGTTGCCATGTTTTGCTTACTTACAGACTTAAGATGTGTAAGGAACACACAACTATACATAACCTTGAATGTACTTATGTTTTGAACCTAAAGACTTATTCATCCTAACTAAGGAAAGGGCCCACTGAGCACAGGATTTGAACTTGCGTTTACATTCAGCACTGGGCAGCTGCTCTGATTGCAGGCTACCCCAGGCCACTCAGCCCTGACCACTAGTTCTGGTCCTCCTCTGCTGTGTCAGCCCAGGCCTGTGAATGCTCTCTGGTAGACAGTTGGTGACTGTCGCCATAATGCTGATGGATATAATACTTTTTATTCTTAAACATAAAAAACATTAAAAAGGTATATATTTGAAGATTTTGTGACTTTACTAGTTTATTCGAATGTTCATCATAGAGCAGTGTAAAGGTATACAAATAATATTTCCATGCATGCAAAATAATTTAGAAAGCCATATGAGTCTCAGCAGGTGTTTCTTCCATGTCTGTACTCAAGTTTCTGGGGAGCACTGGGTATTAAATTGGAAATATCCCTGATATTATGTAGACTGAATTCAGTTTAGTTCTCAGGTAAGGTTTTCCTGGACACTTAGCATTTTCTGCTCATGTAAATAAAACCCATACCACTTAGATCCTAATTCTTGGTACTTTACAAAGTAAATCAAACTGCTGGAAAGCACTCACTGCTTTTATTAGGCATTTCTGTTTCCACTAAATACATTATAGAGATGCTGTAAAAATGTTCTTATTTCCTTCTCCACTGGCTGATGAAATGGGTTAATCTCTCAGTAGAGCTATTTCCTTAATTCACCACCTGTTTTCAAATCCCAAGTAACCGACAAGGTAAGCAGAGAGAATCCTCTGTGTGTGCCTTATATACCTATTCCATACAGAGAAGAACTTAGAATGAAAAATTAAGACAAAATTCTTTCTTAAAAAATTTTTTTTAAAGAAAAGCCATTGCACATTTCTGAAAAGCTGCTGTATTTAAATTATCACTCAGCAGTCCCATTATGCTGCCTACCGGGCATCCTTTCAATGGAAATTTTCAGCTCAAAGGGCATACCTCTACATAAAGTATATTTATTACCCTTTTAAAAAAGTGCTCATTTCCTTTCAAGCATATTGTGATAACATGGTAGAGCTACAACTAACACAAATTTTTACACTTTAAAAAATTTTAAAACAAAAGAGTTGATGTATCTATAGATCTAAGATGTGCTTGGCTGTTATCGTTAGACTGTCTCAACTGTGTATAAGTAATCATTTATTGTTTAAATACAGAAGAGGCTGTAACAAAATGCTGTCAAGAGCCATCACACTCATTAACCTGCAAGCTAATTAGCCTCCTCCTGCCTGATTGCTGACAAGTTCTTCAATCTGAACCCATTGCTGTAGTGTCAGCAGATAAGCACGGAGTGAGGCAGAGGAGGGCTCCATTAGGTGTTTGTGAACAAATCTCTCCAGTAACGCTTTGTTTTTTACACTCTTAACAAATGTTAGAGCATTCATATCCCCAGCCATAATTAAATTGGCAACTCTTAATTACTGTAATTAGTATATTAACTGTTTCCTGTTCATCTATAATTGATTTCAAGAAATTGCATGTAATTTAATGTGATTTAAAAATTTAATCATTGTGAAAAGTGCTTCAATAGTTAAATGTATATTTAGATACTATTGGAATTTTTAAAAATAAGAATATTTAAATGCAGAAAACGAAGAAGCTTGTCAAATGAAATACATATGGGCTTTATATTCCTTTTTGGGGAGGGTTAGGCTAACATTTCTTAAGTAGGTTGCAAATTAGCATCCGAATGATAGAACATTTTGCAAATGCATCTTAAAGTTTGAATTCATTAATTTGTGGAAGACTAATTTATTTAGAATGGCATCTTGAGGGCAAAAAATATTCATAAGATAGTTTGTTTGTTACACCAATCAAACTTCAGAGCTTTGTTGAGAGTACAGGAAAAACAAGAGTGTTTTGTGGATTACCACAGTGTGAACAGATGAAGCCTTTTTTTGTGTTTCCAGAATAATCAGTATTATATCTTTCTGGGAAATTTTTACTTATGCTTTTGATTCAAAATATTTGAATATTTTCAACAAATTAGTGACAACCTTAACTATTCTAAAATGACACAATTACCAGCACAATGTATTCACATGTCTATCTAAGAAGCCACATGGTGAAATTTACTGAACTTGTAGTTTTCATGGGGAAGAACTGCTATGGCGGGCTGTCTGATTTAAGAGTATTAGATTGCAACAAGGAAAAGCATCAGAGTTGAGGTGCTTTCCTTAGGTGTGCATGACTATCAGACATCGCAGGATACCCATTTACCCAACAGTAAAGATCCTAAACTCCGTGAGTACCTTTTACCACTGGCCAGATTAACCAAATCTTGACTATAGTATTCTGGCTAGAGAGATGGCTCACTGTTGAAGGCACTTGCTCTTCTCCAGAGGACCTGAGTTCAATTTCCAGCACTCCCAATGAGTGGCTCACAATCACCTGTAACTCCAGCTCCAGGGGACCCAACACCCTCTTCTGTCCTCTAAGACACCTGCACACACGTGCTGTATACTCATACAAGACATACATATACACATAAATAATAAAAATAAAAGAATGGTAGCCTTAAGTAAAAAAGCATTCTAAATGAAATTTAACTATACATAATTCATTTATTCATTCTTAAAATAATTAAAATGCTAATGTAACATTCCAACTGTCATTCACTTTCATACAATTGTTTTTGCTGTTGTTGTTTTTTTAAAGAACTATTTAACACACCAGAAAATACATAATCTGAAAGATAATAAATAGCCTTTAAACGCAAGGGTCTACACATACAGGAGTTCTTATTAAAACTGTTTTTTCTGTAGCATTGCTCTCCCTCAGCCAGAAAGGGCAGAAGAGGCTCTTGGGGAGGCGTCTCTACACCTGTGGGTCCATCCTCTCAGTTGGGAACGTCTGTCCTCACAACAAGGACATCATCCCTACCCTTCTTCAGAATGCCCCGCTCTGGGAGGACCACAAACATTCCTCAGAAACGTACAAAGTCTCCTTTGGCAAAAATTCAACTTGAGTTTAAGGAAAGTTGCTGTTAGATTTGAATTAGTTTTGGAAAATAAATTAAACACGTTTAAGGGCCTTTTGATTTTAAAGACCCATTTCAGAGTCACTGGGCTGCATCCGGTTCATGGTTCGTAGTCTAGTATCTACAGCGTCCGCATCACATTCTGACCTTGACAAGGAGCCTGTAGAACATGTGGTCCAGCCTTAGGTTTTACAGGTAGAGAAGTTCTTCAGGGGAGGCCGGCCCTATCCGAGACCATGTGGCATGGGTACTGTGTTCAGTCAATGCAGGGGAACTGTAGGTCCTGCCAGGCCTCGGACTCTAAACGGCACTGATTCAAGCTGTAGTGGCTGATTCTATGATTATCTGTCAATATTTTATATTGAATATTGAAGTTGTTGTAAGTATATAACTTTTGATCAATACGAATTTATTTGTTTAAATAAATAATTTGTTCAAATAGGTGGCAGGATTATATAGCACACTAAAAAAGATGTGTAATAAAATAAGAAATGAATTTGCAGCAGAATGGGACAGGCATCCCAAAACAACTCAGGGAAATCCATTTGGACATCAAGAGGTTTTCTAAAAATAAATAAATAAATAAATGGCTTTTTTCTTTTCTTTTTTTTGTTTTCTTTTCATTTTTTCTTTTCTTTTCTTTTTTTCTTTTTTTTTTGCGCCACATGTACTAAATAAAAGAAACATCTGTGGTGCTGAAGTGCTTCTAAAGAATCCAGTTTTATTTCCAAATGCTTATAACATGGCATTCTTTTATGTCAGAGATCTAATTTTTCCCTTATTGTACTTTTTTTTAGATGACATGGCAGTGATGACTGTCAGAAGTAGGGTTGTGAGGATAGGCTAGCACACAAGTCCCACAGCTTCAGGGTGTGCTCACTAAGCTAGCGTCTGTAGCATTCTGCCTTAGTTGCCAGAACATAATACTAGCCCCCTCGTCTGCACTTCCTACAGTGAAACAATCTGAACAGCGGCACTTCGTTTTACAAAAGACGAAAAAGGAAAGGTACCTTGTCCAAACACTTCATAGGAAGATGCTTGAAGCCTGACAAGTGTAATATTCCTGTATTGAATGTATCTCTGTGTGTATTTGTGTAGAAGTAACTGGTGTATGGGCAGTAACGTCTATAAAAAGGTGGAGGTGTTGGTTTGGGAACTCTGTGTTTTGAACTATTAAACCCATGAAAAAGTATTTTTTTATATTAGCTTTCATTTATAAACTAGAATATTTCTGAATGTTTATAGAAATGGGAGATAACCCAAGGCCAATTTAATTTTAGATTGGGCTTTTGCTTAATGTATTATTCATAGCGTCGTATTATCAGTTAAGCACATCTCTGACAATAAACTTAAAATTCAACTTTAGTAGTACCATCCACCCTAATTTGGGTGAGTGAGATAGTGACCTGATATGATTTATTTTGCCCCTATATTGTAGATAATTTTGAATAATGGCAGGATAGGATGTTTGGTGTGCTCTCTTTGTCCCCCTCCCCCCACCCTGCCTCCTATTTTTTTTTTAACACTTCACTATTTTTGCTGCGTGACCTGGTTTTGCATTTTTCTGATTCTCTGTTCATCTAATTAGTATGTTCTAGAAAGACCTGGACCACTTATTGCGCAGAGATGTAGCCTGTGGGTATTTAATAAGGAGCTTTCAGTGCTACATTTGCATCTTTTGCTTGGGGTCTGAATAGCGAATCACCTTTCAGATCATTAGGAGCACTGCTGTATTGTTAAAACCAGGCCGCAGTATTCTAATGACAGTTTAGAACTTGAGGCTTCCTGAATAACCCAGGTGACCCCAGTGTAATTGTGTGTAGTGCAGATGACCCTAGGATAAACTGCTGACGGCTTAGTTCATCCACAGTGTGGCCTCTGTGGGCAGGTGGCTTTATACCCAAAGAGGCCACACAGAGATGCCTTGGAAAGCATATTAGACCTTGCTAGTTACATGTATGCTGGCATTATTTATATTATAGTATTGAGCCTCTCAAGACCTAGTACTTCTTAAAAAGAGTATGTTAGATGTGGGATATATTTCAGCAGATAACTAACCATCTTTTCCATGTACCTGAAAACCAAAATGCTTAAAAATGGGCGATTTTACTTCCAGTTTTTTCCCTAGATAAGAACAAAATAGGGAGATTGTTCTTTCCAAAGAGTAAATTATAATATATTATTTTCCTAACCAGAAAGAAAGAAGTTATTAGTATTGGAAGTTTAAGTAGTTTTGTAGGTCATTTGACCTGCAAGAAGTATACAATTTTTAAGCTAGAAGAAAGTTTAATTAACATTCTACTTTTGGACATTGGTATTTTCACTAACTTTCTAATCTCCAATCACAGTGATATGTACCTCCCTCGCAGTAATGCCAGGGGATGCAACAGTAGCCAATAACTAAAGTAACTTAAATAACAAGAGAGTGAGAAGTTTCATGTCCTTTAAAGAAATGGGTTTTTTTTTTTTTCCCTTAGAGAACAGTAGATTTATAATGGCATTTGCCAGTGAATCATACTTTCTTGATTAATATAAAAACTAAACAAGTTCAGGTGTCTTTACAATTAGTTTTGGGAGATAAGCATATGAGTTGAATTAAAATTTTAGTAATTATATTTCAATATTCCTTTTCTGAAGGAGCTGTTTCTTCAATGAGTCTGAAGTTGCCAAGTCTGGCTTATATTAATTAGTTCTGCTGACAAGTTATGGGTTTTAATATAATAGGACTCCATAGAGTGGGCACTTGCAGAGGTGTGTAGAAAGAAATCCAGGCGTCACGGTAAAACACTCTAGCTGAACCAAGCAGCCCACTTAGGCTTACTTCCACAAGCAATGCGAGAGTGTTATTTTAAAAATAACCAGACAGTAACAGGACAGCTCCGCCTGATAACCTGTCTGTGATGTGTTCATTTTGTCTCATCTTTGTATTTTTTTTCTTGTCAGTTTCTGCTCAGGATTTCTACAAACCAACTGTGAAGAGTAGCCACCTGACCTGGCAGGACCCTGGCTTGAGCCCTGACACCTGTGTTGTCTTTGTTTTCCTTGTAATTGCCTTTCCTTCCATCCTTACAGAAAGCCGCATGTTTCTTAAAGCAACTGTTTCAAGTCTGTCTTTCAGAGCCAGCTTGTAATAAAACAGAACTTGTAGCTTTAATAAATGATCACTTCTTATTTCAGAGAGATTAATGTGAATAAAACCTTTATGCAGGAACTTTTACTGTGAAACCTGAACACTGGAAAATAGTATGGGACTGAATGCTTAATTGAAGCTGCCCAGTGTACATGCATATGTGGTCCTTATGTATACCTAAGGCATCGTGTGAGGCTTGAGGCTTCCTGTGTATGAGAGCAGTGGCCAGTGCCATTCTGCTAAGTAGTTTTGTAGGATTTTCTCTTCCAAGAGGAATTTGTACTCACATTATTGCTTCCTTTGGGATCTTAGACAATGACTCTGTGGTCTGATTCATTAATATTGGTTGTCTTCAGCAGAGAGTATCCAGATTTGACCTGCCAAGTATTAAATTTTTAATGTATTACTAGTTCTTTCACAGAGTAAGGCTTGTCTTTGTTCTTTGTATTTTTGTACCGTTCAGCTTGAATTAGATACAGTTAATTTGTAGCATCACTAACTATGCCTCATTTAAAACTCACACAATACACATATAAAATGTTTATTGGTGAGATATAGCAGTGTGAATAGCTACCTTTTTAATATTTGAAAGTGTACATTTCCAAATTTATTTCGAAAAGTGCCAGGGGTGCTATGTGCTATGTACAATAAGTTAATTATTAAGCTATTAGCATTGATGATGTTCAATGTGTATTAGTTAATGTGTTAATGACGTGTTAATTGCTGTACATGTTTGTGAAGACCCTTCAGGCTTGTTCTGTGATGCAACATGTCAACTTGAACCAGACCAAGTAATCTGCAAGGCAGCCTGTGACTCTTAGAGTAACACTTGTAAATATAAATTATAAATTACATTATGCTTTTTATTATTCTTTTTCTCCCTGGTCGAATGAATATGTAATCCTTCTGCAATCTGCACCTGTTAGAACCTAGCGCTGTCAGACTCTGTTTTCCCCAAGAGGACTGGAAGAGATTTGTTATGTAGTAACTTACGCTTTGTTTAGCTCTGGCGCTTAGTGTGCGCTTTATGTAGAGTCACGTGCTTTGCATCCTGAAACATCCTCCTCTTCTTTTTTCTTTTTCGCCTCATCTTCCTTCTCTTTCCCCCATCTTCCTCCTCTTCCTCCTCTTCTTCCCCACCTCCAGTCGATTTAAGATGAAAACCACACTCAGTCCATTTGCAAGCAGGTAAAAGTGGTCACTATTGCTCGTTGGTATATCTTTGATTCAGTTATGGTGGGCTTGTTGAAATCTTAAAAGATCAGTCATTTGAAAACAAAAGAAATTGGATGGCAATTTCAAACTAAACGGAGGGCAGAATTTGCATTCTTTTGAGAACATGGGGTAATATGCTTTGTACTTTGAAATGTGAGCTATTTGGACTTTGTTATTGTAGCATTCAGAGTCTTATTTGCCTGCTTTCATCCTTGTCAACATCTTTGGAAAATATACCTGGTGATGGTGATCTCCAGGAGATTTACTTGGAAGGTAACATTAAAATGATAAAATTGTATTGTGCATACAATGGCATTTCTTAGTTTTCTTGCTTCAAATTCATTGTTTGAATTTAAAACAAAAAAAAAGAAAAATTTTTTTTGAGAGCTCAACTTTCCTAAGGCTGTGACAGTGAGGACTTTGTATTTTTACTGTTTTAGCCTGCCTTCGCCCGTCCCTCCCCTCAGCCGCATCCCTCTTTTTCCATCCTTGCTTTGGTTCATTCCCCCAGTTGCCTCAGTTTCATGATGATTAAAGTGGGCGCAGTAATAGCATCTTACCTTCAGTATGTCAGCATGGCCAAACGAGGTAATACTGATAGAGTGTCGTGAGCAGCGCCTAGCACGCAGGAAGCTCTTAAGAATGTGCTGAAAATTATTTGGAAGCCTTTAATTTCCACAGTTCAATTCCTGAGGACCTGTTAAGTACTTGAGTTTTTGATTTTCAGTCATTATTGTTCCAGACCCCACTGCAGGAAAGCACCTTAGTCTTAATGATTCTGTTACTCCAGTGCTGTTTCTAGTCATCCTCCTGGAAGCATCCTGATCTTTTTCATTCATCTGAACTTGCTTAGTTCCCTGCAGTATCCCTTTACCAGAGATTTGTGTGGGTATGGAAGGACACTCTGACTGGGGCTTGGGTCTCTCTGGCAAATATTTGTGTATCTCTTGTTAACAGCCCTGTTGTCCTCTTGTAATGCCCATGCAAAAGGGATTCTAATAAATCTTGTGTTCGGCGTCGCACATTGTTTGTTTTAGCTGCCTTCCACTTCATGCTTCTTCCTTTAGGAGCGAGCCATTACGAAAGGTTAGATTCACAGTTAGCAGGCTTTAGCTCTCCCTTTTGAATCAGTGAGGTTGCCGTTTTATTGCTCTCCGACTTACACTTCAGTGATGAGAGTAAACTAGCATCAGATTAAAGGTCAGCAAATCCCATCAAAGAGAGGAATATTAGGGGCAGAGATAGTTGGAGAGGCAGCACACCACTGGGTATTGACAGGGTGATTCCAGGGTATCAGTCAGCAGAATTATAGCTGCCCAGAGAGTCAGTACAGCTTTAATGAGCCTGTGTGAAGAGGAAGAGGGTGGATTTATGTAGTTCCTCATAATTTTCTGTAGAGACTGTTATTGCAGACATTCTGTGGAGTGTTCTGGTCTTTCATTTAATTCAAAGGTCCTGGAGCTTATCCATCCTCTAAATTCTTTTTTTGTTAGCTCAAATCAACGTTGACATTTCCATGGCTTACCACCTAAAACATCCAGTTCAAAATCGGGTTTCTTTAGGCAATTTTGAAATCTGTAGATCCCTAATATAAATCTGTAGGCATGGTTATTTCCTCCTCAGAGAAGTAGGTTAGTAATGAAGAGTTTTTTCATAACCAGAAAGCAAGGGTAGATGCACATTTACACGCTGCCCTTTGAGGAAGCAAGGGAAGGCGCTGCTTATAATGGCGTGCTTTCCTAAAGGAGCTCAGGGCTCACTCTTAAGCCAGCTTTTCTAGTTAATAGTTTGTGTGCCTCAACCTCACTTTTTATGCCCCAGTACCCTCCTAACTGGACAAATTGATGCCCAGGACAGGGCTTTTAAAAAATTATTCTAACAAGAAATACTGTATTTAATTGGCATTATTTTTAGTTTTACCTTGATTCTGCTGTGTTTGATAGGAAATGTGGTATTTTTTTTTTTAAAAGAGGAATTAAATTTATATAGAGAGAAGGGATATAGTTTAAGAAGTCAAGTGTTTATGGAAAACAAAGACATGCAAACCTTTGTTTTTGCCCTGGCTGGAGTCTACTCAGGGTCTTGTATGTGCCCAGCAAAGCTGTGCCCTTGAGCTGCATCCCCACTCTGAGGAAGGACTTTGAATGCCTCCTTTGTTGACAGGTTAGACAGTGTTGGACAGGTTGACAGACAGTTTTTTTTCTTTTTAAGCTAAACTTTAAAAAAAATTATTTGTACTAGAAAATAGCTTAAAATTTCACTAGTGTTTTATGACTTTGCCAACCCAGTCAGCCACTGTTCGCAGTTTCTATGTACGAATATACTATTTTGACTGTATTTCTGGAAAGATGAGCTATTTGCGTTCTTCACAGAGATCTGCTTTGAAGAGGCTTTTCAGCACTCTGTGTTCTCCTTACATGCCACGTGGGTGGCCGCTCCTGTGGAAATCTGCATGCTTTTTAATGGAAGGGAGCAATGGTGTGGTGGTACCACAAGGAGCCCAGTATCCGCTTTGCCACTCCCTGCTGCCTGAGACTGCCCCGCTTACAGCAGCCTGTGGACCCTTAAGTGAGATGCAGAAAAACAGAAGCCATTTCCAGTCATTATTTAGGTGCTGTGTTTATATTAAAAACCCAGTGTACTTTCAAACAAGATCATGTGGCAACTCTAGTAGAGCTCATGTTTTCTATAATCATGTTTTGCTTCACAAAGCCTTTCCAATAAAACCCAGACTGTGTCCTTTATAATAGGACAGATAAAACTTTATGTGTGCTATTGCACTGGGATGTACAGGGAATGCCAATGACCCTCACGCCATGTTGACTAGCACTCTTTCTAAGCACTGCCTGTGCATCAAGATAATTTGGCATTCCAAAAACAACAAAGTGCACGTTTTTTCCTGAAGGGAGAAAAAGGGAACTGGGAGGTATTTACTGTTCATAATCAAGTCAAGTGGATACAATTTATTAACTCACTTTTGCATTTTTGAGAAATGGAAGATGGCTGCAGCAAGAGAAATAAATACACAGATAAGCATGAGATTCATTATCTGATAGGGCCAGATCCTCACTGCCATGAGGGACATGTGAGTGACGTGTATTGATCACTTTAAGGTACACAGATGTATTTGTGATTTTAGAACTCAACTGGAGTCTATCTAGTATTTTCACATGAGTAAATCCATGAATTGAAAAAGGACCCTTCTCCCCACTAGTAGTTTCAGACAACACATTTTACGTAATACATGGATATGCATGCTTTTTAATACTACCGTTCATTTCATCTGTGAGATAGTTGAGTAAAGTTTCCAAAATACTAATGAAGAGGATATGTAGCCTTGGCCTCATTTTAGCTAATCTTAACAAGAACACTGTGTAGCCATTTTGAACACTTTAATGAGCACATTTGCCGGAAGAGCAGAGGCCTTACTCAGAACAAATCAGCAGCACCATTTCCCTCCCTGTGCTCTTGTCACATGCTCTGCTCACGGTGCCAGACTTTCTTGAAGGAGCTCACTCCCAATGAGCAACCCATACGTTTTGTCATCAACAAGTATCAGCGTGCCACTCGACTCCTAGAGGTGATGAGGTAATAAAGCTTGGGCTATAACAATGAGACAGAGAAAAGTAATAGTGCTACATGCTATCAAAATGTGCTGCAGAGTAGTGTCACAATCTATGATGAAGAAACTTAATGCAGAAAACTGCTCCAATCTTTAAAAAGGACAAAGTTAACGATGTGATAAATAGTACCAGAAATTAGATAATTCCTAATATTGTAGGGTAGAATTATTTCAGATCACATCCATATTGTTTATATTCATAAGTTGGCATATTGGTAATGTTTCATTTTTATATATTATACCAAGCAGCTCATTCTCTGACTGAGAGATGTAGTATTTCAAGAAAATTATTTTTGGCTCTGTGGTTTGAAGTTACTTATTATTTATTAAGGTGACAGCTGTGTGCCAGGTGCTGTATTAGGCTTTTTATATACTTTATGTCATTTGAACTTCACAATCATTCTTTAAGCTGGTGGAACTGCTGTTCACAGAGAGTGAAGCAAAGGACTTCCTATGGTACAGAGAGGTGATAGGCAGGGTGGGAGGCTAGGCTGCTTTGATTCCAAAGCCGCACTCCCCTATGCTGCAGTTTATTTAAATTACAATTCTAATGTGATTTTTTTTTTTATCTTAACTTTTAAAAATATTCATTTGTTTTTAAATGTGTTTGTACACATTCACATACACGTATGTATGCACATGTGAGTGTATGCCATGTGTGCACAGGTGCTCTTAGAGGCCAGAAGAGTGCATCCAGTCCTCTGAAGCTAGACTTAGAGGTACTTGTGAGCTCTCTGGTGCTGAGGACGGAACTCTGAAGGAGCAGAAGGTGCTCTTCATTGCTGAGCCATCTCTTCAGCCCCACAATGTGATTTTTAATCCAGTATTATGATCTATTTCTCTAGGTTTTTGATTTAAGAAAGAGAAAACTATAATTAAAGGTATTGAATCTTTTTTTAATATATGTACAGTGTTTTGCCCGCATGTACATCTGTGCACTTTGTGTGAACCTGATGCCTATGTAGGCCAGAAGAGGACAGTGACTCTCCTAGAACTGGAATTAAGGATGCTTGTGAGCCACCATATGTGTGCTGGGAATCAAACCCAGGTCCTCTAAAAGAGCGGCTAATATTTTTAACTGCTAAGCCATCTCTTCAACCCTGGAATTTAATATGAACCAAAACAACAACAACAACAACAAAAAACAAAACCAAAAAAACTTCCTGTATGAACTTGGGTTCTGTGCTTGCTTAACCTCTTTGGAATTTAGTTTTCTCATTTTTTAAGTTAATGACGTCTATCAGGGTAAGATTATTTAAAAATCAAATGAGGGTGCTTATGGAAGATACAAGTGTTGTTTCATGTGTGATATGTGTGTTCAATGCACATTTAAATTTAAACCTTGAGAACTTTTAGGCCAAGAATGAAACTCTAATACCTACAGTTGTTAGATTAACATTAACACTTGTAAAGTAGGAGGTAAAAGCTGTCTATGCATTGGAAACAAAAGGACAGGAAACATTGCTTTAAGGCAGAACTATTTTGAATTGTGGTCCCTGAGTCTGGAAGATTTGGTCTTGTAGGCACTTGAGTGTGCAGGGATACAGCCTTGGATCTTCACAGGATGCCCTCTGTGTTAGGGGGGCTGCTTCACAGAGCACGCTATCCCACTCACAGCATGGCGGTGATCTTAACTGACAAGACAGGAAATGAAAGTGCCATGGTGACCTCATTCTGCTGGGAGAAAAGACAAGGGAGCAGAGTGTGGGGCTGTAGAGAGGGAAGCTTGCAATCCCAGCCTATGTAAGCTCAGGCTACAAGCAGTGCAGAGTATACAAGGACTAATTGGTTTTGAGAGCAGTCCAAGTGTGGGCCTCTAACATTTTCTGGTCAGGACATCTTGGACATGTAGCAACTTTAAAAGGCTACCATCGACACATTAGATCATTAAATCATTGGTGACCACAGAGCAGCTAGTCACAAAGACCTATGGGTATTAAGGCATGCTATTATTGTAATTCTGTCTCCCCTGTAGACACACCTGGGTCCTGGAGCGCTTTGCTTTCTCTTTAAGTAATATTGTTTTTTCTCCCTTTTAGAATTTAGTTGTCATATTTACCAACTCTAAAAAAAATCTTCTATAGAGTATTTTGTTTGAATGTCTTGCCTTTTAGATAAAAAGAAAATGGCCCTTTTCCCTTCTGTACCACATGTAGTAATTTTCTTTAAGAGCAGAGCACAGGTAACCCTGGGTGGTGCTAACATGCGTGAGAAGCACAGCCCGTTTCCTCCTCGTCCTTTTTCACTGTCTCAGGCGAGCACAGCGCACTTCATATCTTGCCCTGGCCCCTGTTCTCTTCTTCTGTAGCTGACAGTGCTTATATATCAAGCCTCCAACAAGATGCAGCTCCATTTAACAAAAAAGTGCCTTAAAAATGTAACTCTTCTTTCTGCATTTTTATTGCACAGTCCATCTGCTCCTTCATCTTGGCTGCTCTTCACTTCACAGTGACAAGGCTCACTCCTTTTTCTTGTCTCTTGAGGCAAGATCTAATTGGCAAGTGGAAAGTCCTCAAAATTTGCCTTTGCCAGCGAACAGTAGTTTCAGCTTTTTCTGTAAACATTTGGTTAAAGTAAGCTTGAAGGTTAACGAGAAGTGCAGTGAAACTGAAGGGTACAAGGAGTCTTTTCCTGCAGAGTGAAGAAAGGTTTTAAAGAAAATGAATTACATCGTGGTCTTGTAGTGAGGCTGATACCTTTGATGGTTCCAAACAGAATTTGCTTGCCATTATCTCAAGGTTACCTCTTGTGTAAAATATTCTATTGTTTCTGGTTAAAATTTATCTGAGCATGTGGTGTGGCTGGGCTGGTGGGGTAGTCAGGGAGAAGAGATTTTCACCTGTCCTCTGTGCTGCCCTGTGCATTGCTGGGGGTGTGCAGAAACACCAGAGTCATAGCCTTGGGAGTTTCCCTGGCAAAGAAAAACGCTGGTGATTCAAGAAATGCCTTTAAGTGGTTTCCCTCCCCTCATTTAAAGCGCGTCTGTGCAACTGCAGGAAAATAACAACTAGGTTCTGCCCAGGAGTCTAGTACCTGTACAGACCAAGATACTAATAATGTCATTATGGCATCTAGCCGCTCTCCATCGAACCTCTCATAAAGGTCATTAGCTGCCGGCGTTTGTGAGTGAGATGGCTCTGCAGCCAGTGCACAGAGGAAAGTTATCAGTGCTGTGTGGTAGAGGCAGGCATTCTGCCAACAGCTTTATAATGAAGGAGAAATGTAATAAAGCAACAGATTGACAGTTTATGTGTTGAAAGTGAAGGAAATGGAGGTGTGGAGAAGCATTATGGGGAATCTTTCTAGTCATATCTTCAATTTAACCATCAGGGGAAATGCTTCAAAATCTTAGATTTATGAATTTCTAGTAAGCAGTTTCCCAGCATGTAAACAAACCTCAGTGGGCTGTTTTAGGAAGGTAGATTTGGGCAGTGAAGTAATCATTTTTATTCCTCTGATTTTCCAAATAGAAATGGACATATATGATAAAAATGTCAGCCACACTCTCCACGTCAGGGCCCTAACAGGATTACATGTCAGTTCTTAATGTCTCGCTCTGTTTTCCTTTGCCATGAATGGCTGCATTATTGCGCACAGGAACTTCACTGTAATATATGGTAAGAGACAAGTAGCTCTTTATGGCCAGTGATTATTCGGTTTGAATGAAACCTGTGATTTATGTCCATTTAACTGAAAAGCCTTGTAAATTCCCAGTGCTGCATTTTTCCTCAATAGAGAATGAGTCAAGCGAAAGTGACAACTAGGTTGGCGTGGAAATGTGCAGTGCATTGCCGTGTTATATTTAATATACCTGACATGAAAAACGTGCACACACCACACAGCCACCTTAAACAGGAGTGGAAGTGACATTAGCTTGTAATATGACTGCCATATTCAGTGAATTAGACACTAACATGGACTTAAAAGGAGGTTGGTTTGAAGTGGGCGTGGGATGGTCATTGGGGCCAAGGGTTGAGCTAGGCAGCTAGATTCTGCCATTTGTTCATAATATTTTAAGAATTAGCTGTTTTTCTTTTGGTATCAGTGAAAGAGTATGAGCCTTCCTTTCCTTTATGAGCCTCATCTCAAGGGGAGGTGTTATTTCAGGAAACTGAGGCTGCTCAGTTTGCCCCTCCCCTAGCACCCTTCCTTTTCCTCTCTTGTTTTTCCTTCCCCTCCCCCTCCCCTCCCCTCCCCTCCTCTCCCCTCCCCTTTGCTGCTCCATTTCCTTCTCATTTAGGAATCAGCCTCCAGTGGCTTGGCGCCTTGGTGCTGTCTCCAGTCTACCCACTCAGTGCTTCTCTTGAGGACCACAGCCTCTCACCCTCCCCTCTCATCCCCCAACTCCCAGGTCTCCTTTAGTCAGTGTCTTTCTCTTCTCTATTTCCAAGTTATATGAATTTTTCACAAATTAAAGAAATAATAATGGTTTCAAATGGAATCTTAAAATAATTGGTTGGTAACATCATTCTATCTCTAGGCCTTCCGTGTCATATTTTAACAGTTCTCTTACAGGTTTCAGGCAGGAAACCATCCCCCCCACCCCCCACCCCGTCCTCCTCCCACCCTACCCCTGTGTTTGGAGAGAAAGGGAGCAGTGTGTTTATATTAATCATCATAATTTGGCTAGATTTCCTAAATGGCTTGAACTTTTAAATGGAGTTGGTATTGTCACTAGTCAGGGTCATAGCTTCTGACCACAGTCCTGCTTATTACATGATAGACACAAAGTGAAATCTGGAAAATTATAAGACCAGCTGGAATCGCTAGAATTGTTACTTGTTTTAAAGCCTCAAGAATTCAAGTTCTGTTGAAGATATCTGATCTGGCTTTGTTTATGCGATTTGGCTAAACTATTTTCCTCTGAACTACATTTGTGGCCTGAAAGTCAAATGAACCAAAAACAAGTATGTCAGAACAAAATACAGAGATTTCGTGGGCCAAGCTTTGTGTGTAATTAGGAGTCTTGGTTTATTGTCTGCTCATTAGGGAAGAAAACCAAGTTTCCACAATAATGTTTCCTTTCTTGGCAAATAACATACTTTTTTTTTTTTTACAAAAAGTGTTTTCCTCACTTTTCTTCATCACTGTTGTAGAATTATGGATGGAGATGCTGTAGGGCAGGACCTTAATGTGACTCCCAACGTGTAAATGACATGTCTGCTGCTGCTGTGATCTGAAGCCACTCCAGGCCTGGATGAAGAGAGGTTACGGTCCGGTAGCTTTGGTTCTTGAAAAGAGTAAGCCGTAAAGCTTAGTTAGGGAACTGAGTTTGTGCCTTCCGCTCTCAGGTCAAGCCTTTTTGTGCATAGTGTTGTGCTGCTGGAGGCCAGCCCTGCACAATCCAGCCGATGCAGATTCCTAATCTGCTTATTTATAATTCAAAAGCTTGCCTATATATTAATGAACCCTTAATGAGCTGTTGAAAATGCCTGAATTACAGTCAGATTATTGAACTGAAACAGCCCCGTAATCATACCATTTGAGTGGGCTGTAGGTACTTTTCACATCTGCAGCTTAGTATTGTGAAGGGTGTGTGTGTATTTGGAGAAAGCTTTATAATAATTTTGACCCGTAATTTATTTATTGCCCTCAGATGCAGTTGTCTATGCAGATGCTCTCTCCCATTATCTGTGGGGCAGGTGCACAGTGTGTTGAAAGACAGCTAATTAGGATTTGCTGAAAGATATGCAAAAACTGTGGACTTATAACAAAGCCAAGTTCATTGTTAAACAATGTTTTACTATGTTTGTATGATTTGTCTGGATCTTGTGGATACCGAAATGAATGGCGTGGCTATAAGTAGACTAAATGGAGTTTTGAGTTTATGTTTTGTTTTTTGCCTCTAACACAACACAACAAGACAAAGCTTAACAATGGTGTGATAACCAAAAGCCTTGATGTAAACCTTACAAAGCTATTTATATGTTCCAGGATATACATGTTTTGAATTGCAAATTTTAAATGGTGGTTTCACCAAGTTTGGGTGTGAAGTTACCAGGGCCTTTTGATGCCATGACCTGACTTATTCTGGCCTTTGCAAATTTAGGCTTGTTAAAATGTTCAATAGGTGCCCAGAGGAGTGGGTGTTGTGACTGGAAGCCATGTGTGCCCCAAGGAGGTTAGAGAGCCTAGTAATGATGGAGAAGTAGGGAGGGTGAGAAATCAAATGATGGCTTAAGTAAAGAAATAAATATATATATTCAAGCTGAAGATAACTTTAGATATCAGGCATTGCTATTTAGGCATCCCATGATCATTACTTTGCTTAATAGAGAAAATATATTCATTTTTTTCAAACTGTAGTTTTGAAAATGACTTCATTATTGATAAATAGCCTTCTCAGTGCTGCCTAACTACACAACACTCCTCAGTCCTTTTTATTCACAGGATATGAAGTTTCTGTTAGGAAACATTTTTTTTCTCATGGGATTTGATGCACATAATTTAGAAAGTAAATAAAGAAGGTTTTCATTACAAATTTTTTCTTGCTCTTGAGGCAAGCACATGTTGATTTACTTACGGTTTTAGGAAGCGGGCATTGTAAGATAGTGTTATAGCTGTTACAATATGTACTTATAATTTTCCTGTGACCACTGCTGCTGAGCCTCCTAGTAGCACAGGGGTGGTTGTCCATATGCAATACTAAGTGTTATTGGACTGCCACAGGTACCTAGTCACTTCGTGCCTTTTGAATTCCTGATGACTTTTCTTCTCTCTCATGGTCTGCTTCCCCGGTGTATTAGTCAGTGAACATCTACTCCTGCCTGCCACACTCAAAGAGGTATAATAATTTTGGCTCTGGCTATTGGTGTACTGTTAAAGAGCCTCACCACTTGCCATGAGGAGAATGTCAGTGTGTAAATGCAAAGGGGAAATTAGAACCCTTTCAGAACCTTGAAGGCATATTTAAAAAGCAAAGCAAAACAAAACACATTCGCAACCAAGTATGGTGGCTCATACCTGTAAGTAATCCCAGCCTCAGGAGGAAGAGACGGGGTGGGGGGGGATGGGGCGATCAGTCATGCCAAATAAAGTTGACTTAAAACAGAAGTGTAAAGAGCATAACTTGATTTAAAAATGAATCAGAGCTGGAAGTGCCAGAGGGAGTCACCCAGTGACCTCACCCTCGACAAGGCATGGAGGACGAGGTGTGTGAGCCAGGAGTGGGTCCCAGTCATAAGGTCTTAAGGTGTGAAACAGTTCAGTGAATCAGGAGGGAGAAAGGAAAAGATGCTAAGTTGAAAACACCAGCTTAGCCAGTATGGAGCAGTTCTAGAACAATGTGAAGTGGTTCTTTCTAGTCCCCCAGTAACTAGCAAATACATGCTTGTCTTCCTTGCTATCAGCAATGACATGTTCCTAAAGATTTTAGCTTAAAAGGTTATCTGAATTTTGGTTTCTATAAATGAAGTTATTGCCTTCATATGTTATAATTTTTAGATCTTATTTGTCCCTGAACAGGCAACAGATATAATTTTAAATTATGGTGACTTATTTGTATTAGTCAGTTGAAATTATTTTTAAACAAAAGTGACATCTTTAAAATGTTTGGGAGGAGGAAAACAAAGCTGTGCGTTTGAGCTAAGGTAACCAAGAACTCTGTCATGCTGTGAGTATAATTCAGGGCGTCTGTGGATGAGGTCTGTTCGTAAAAGAATTGATGGTACATGTAGGTTAGCATATGAAATCTCAGAGCTGGTGATCAGTTGAGTACTTGGCAGCTTATAGATGTTACTGTCATGTAAGTTACACCAGACAGAGTGTGTGCTACTGTGGCTAAACAACAGGCACACATGCAAGCAGCAGAATCCAAATGCTAACGTGAGGTGCCAGCTCCCTCCTCCCCATGGCTTGTAACCAGTGTGGGGAACCTGCTTCTGAACAGATTTACAGAGGTTAATTGGGCTGGGATAGTTTAGATTGTATTACACATTAATGAAAATGCTGATTTTGAGCTGTCATGACTCCAGTGCTTTTTATACCATGATAATTATTTTAAAACTTTGTCTTCTGTGTTGTTGAAAACATGTTGGCTGAAAGCCTGTGTGACCTGATTAAACCCATGAGTTGTCAGCTGTGATCTATAGTACTCAGAAGAGGTTGCTGACTGGCATCACTTGAAGGTTCTTGATTTAAAAGCAGAATGAGAGTGATGCTACTGTGCCCAGCACTCAATTGCTATGTCAGTGGTACATTTTAAACTGTGGTTGGTGTCCTTGTGCAGTCTGCTAGCCTGTGCCTAACAATACCCTTTTAATATGTATTTAAGACTAGCTAATCACTCATATTGAAAGTATTTTGTTTTTAAGATTGCATGATAGAAAGCCATCTAGTCCTGTTTGTTTCCCAATTTTTGAGACAGCTTATAAATTAAAACCATTTTATGAGAATTTTTAATTCTATTTCTCTGACTGTGCAGAGAGACAGATTAAGCACACTTTTATGAGTTTGTGTCTCTGCATTATTTTCTTCTTCCTAGGTCCCCCTTTCTACCTTATACATAAATCATTTAAATCCGAAGTTTGGATAAGCAGAATATTCTAAGAATAAGTCAGGCTTACCGCTTTCTAAGAGTCCAAGTAGGGGTTGCATCATGAAGGGGTGTGTTAGGAGCCCTAGGGTGCATGGAAATGTGTTCTGAAAGCAATTCTCACCATCAGGCTTGTTTATAAAATGTGAGCAATGCAGCTCTCAGCATGAATTGTAGTACACTGATATTGTTTGATCATTTTCTCAAATAAACAAAATACTCACACTGTTTGTCCTCTGTCTCTCGCTTCTTCTCTCTGTCTTTCTCTTTCCTTGAAGGTCTCAGCATCAGAGGAGCCCAGGAGGAAGACCCTCCCGACCCCCAGCTAATGAGACTGGACAATATGCTTTTGGCAGAAGGGGTTTCAGGTCCTGAGAAAGGTGGGGGATCGGCGGCAGCAGCTGCAGCCGCGGCAGCCTCTGGAGGTTCTTCAGATAACTCTATTGAACACTCAGATTACAGAGCAAAATTGACCCAGATCAGACAAATCTATCACACAGAACTGGAGAAATATGAACAGGTCAGCAGCCGCCACTCTCAGTCCTGCACAAAACCTCTATTGCTCTTCTACTAGACCGTACTAACCAATTCCGAGGGCCATGAGGGGTAGGTGTTAACACTTAGACTAAAATAAGCAAAGATGATGTATGTACCAAACCAAGGGAGTTGTGGGAGCCATGAAATGAAGATGCTGTGAGCTTCTGGGGACAAAGCTAGCCCTCATATCCCTGTGTTTGCGTGTCATTCATTCCTCGCATTCATGGTTCCTAACTACCACACCTGTGAGCCCTTCATTCCTGCTCACCTCACACTTGCTGCCCTCAGAGCTCTGTAGAACTGCACTGGCTTTGCTCCTAACCTTTAACAACTTGTGAAAAAGGAAGCAGCATCACGTAGTGAGCTTTTTGACCTTGCACACTGAGTTCTAGGATCCTCCTAGGAATGCCTTCTGTGGACTGAGCTAGGGTATGTATAAGAGCTTTGGGTCATCTGAGGGTGAGGCCTCCTTGTTAACTGTGATTGTTCCAGGAAAGGGCAGACCCAGCATTGTGCTAAACTCCTGATCACAAGGAATAAGGATTAAAATTTTTCTCAGAAAATTTAATAGCCATACTTCATTGAGCATCAGGTGTCTTTGAGTTTAAGCTATGTCCTTGTACTGTGTGCCAACAACAGAAAGTCATTTTGCTAATCCAATTCTCACTAAGTGATTCCTAGATTCAATGTAACATGAGAGTATGTGGGTAGTCAATGTCAACATATTTAAGTTAGTAATTTAAAGCTAAAGTCCTTAGATTAAGGACTTCTCACTTAAAATGGATTCTCATTTGAAAGGTCAACTTTTGAACATAAACAAAAATAAAGAGATCAGTTATGTTGAATCCTGTAAAGTTGTCATATTTGGCTGGCAATGGTGGTGCACACCTATTATCTCATCCCTCAGGGAGACAGAGGCAGGCGGATCCCTGTGAGTTTGAGGCCAGCCTGGTCTACAAAGTGAATCCAGAACAGCCAAGGCTACACAGAGAAACCCTGTCTCGGGGCAGGAGATAAAAGGAAAAAGATGCCATATTTGGGGGTCAAAGCAGTAAGCTGGTGCAGTGGCCTGTCTCTAGTCTCAGCTACTAGGGAGGCTGAGGCAAGGCAGTGGCTTCTGAGCAGGAGCTTAAGCCCAGTCTGGTCAGCAAAGCTAGAGCACTGCCTCAGGAATAAAAACAGCAGCGCTTCTTAGAGGGGATGTCATAGAGTTGTTGCCCAGATAAACACTCCGCATTCTGCCAATCTCAGCTGTCTTTCCCCCTCACCATTTTATTTAATTTCACCCATTATTCTTAATGCCCATACACTTTAGTGGGAACTGTCTGCGTGTTTGTGGGATGGATGGGTGTTTCTGGTGACTTTTCCTTTCCTTCAGTTAAAAAAAGAAAAAAAAAAAAAAGGTTTAAGAACAGTTTTAGGTTCACAGCAGTATTAGCTCAGCAATGTCTCCCATGTTCCCTGTGCTAGAGAGGCCTGTTTGTTACAGCTCCTGAGCCAGCACAGACACAGCAGCACCCAGGGTTCACACTCCGTTATGGAGCTCTCCTGGTCTCAGTCTGTGTACTTGGCCAGATGCGCATGCTTACAGCACCTGAGCGTTTCCACTGCCCTAACCATCCTTGCTGCACAGCCTCTCTGTCTCTGTCTTCCTGTCTCTCCCCCTCTTTCTCCCTCTCCCCTTCCTTCCTCCCCTCTTCCTCTTCTCTTTTCTCCCTCTCTTCCCTTTCCCCCCTCCACTCCTACTCCATTGATTTCTAGAAACCACTCTCTGGTTTTAGTACTGATTTTCCAGCTTCAGGTGTACGTGTCCCCCCATCCCCTTCTTTCCTTACATTCTGAGAATGATGGTATTAAACAAATGCTGCATCTTTATCTCAGAAGTGTTTTGAGGAAGAGTAGAAAGATATACACAGTTTATGTTAAAATGAAGTCCAAATTAATATTATAAAATTTTCTATTTTCTGGGAAAGACCTTCTGGGATTCAAAACTATGTTTTATTTGCAAGGATACATTGTGGTAGAGAATGTTCAGATAAGAACTTTGGAAAAATTATTGTGTATATGTATGAAAAAATGCAGATTTCTGATTTGACATGAATAATTGAGAATAAACAAAATAAGTCATGGTTGAAAGGTTGCCCTGAGCATAAACAGTAGAAAATGTTCTAATTTGTAGTATACTCCTAATTGCATAACTTTATGTTAAATAGATCTATGCATATTTACCAGGCAACTGCCACCTTGCATTGATTATTGGAGCCAAATGGTGTCACTGTTCGTGGTCATTCCTGACTGTCCTGTCACAGTAGTCTTTCTTCACATCAGACTTACTACTCCATCCAGATGGCCCTGTTAGGACTTGGGTGGAGCTGGCATCAGTGGGAGGCCAGGACTCAAGCATTCTTATCTTAGAAATTCCTGAACTTTTTTCAAGAGACTTAAGTAACATCAGTGTCTGTTAACTAACACCAGACTCAACTCACTGTGTGTCTGTGTGTGTGTGTTGCCTTAAAATGCACATTATACACAAGTTCTACATAAATTAATTATTGCATTGGCGTTAAGTAGAAAATTTGAGAAATACCAAATTTAAATGTTATAATGGACCGTATTTCTATAGTTAGTGGCTTCATAGATATTTTAATGTATATTTCCTCGTTTTTAACATGTTCAGAAGGACACGTGTAGACATGTGGGATCTGTACAGTGCTGTGGACAGAAGGTTATGATGAAGTGTTCATAGATCTAGCAGAACTGTAGTTAACACACTTTGCCCTGTAGGTTCTCAGCTGCTTGCTGATGACGTAGTGGTGTTTAACCTCTTGAGTTGTCTTTTGACAGCCTTAGAGCTGTGTATCTGCCAGTGCTGTTTTACAGGAAGAGATTTTCCTCTGTGTAGACACAAGAACAAGGGACTTTGGTTACTTGAGTGGCTAAATAAAGTTAACCGAGGAGAAAGAGTAGCGTTTCTAAAATAGATAGTGTTGCATTTCCATTTTCTAGATGAGCTGATTGTCCAGCAGCACACACCAGTGTCAGAATCAGGCATCAGATCAGTCCCTGATCCTAGGCCATCCTTGTCTATTGAGTTTTATTGTTCCATACAAAGAAATGGAAAATAATGCAGGTCATCATATTCAGGCATCCTCAGATTGACCATGTTAGTTTGTGTTTAAAGTGGGAAAAGAAACAGATGAAAACAAGTATCTTAAAGACTTTGCAAAAATAATGTTTTCTTCTTAAAAGTGATCATGGGAATGCTGAATGACAGAACGTTTATCAGGAACTAGGAAGACCATGTGCAGAGGCTTTGTTGGAAGATTCTGTGAGTCTCAAAGAAATAAACTACACCAGAGTCTTAAGCAGTATTTACTCGGCTGTGTTTTGCAATGAAGCTGTAATGAAAATGTATCTGAAGCCTGTTCAGATTTAGATTGCCATAAAATTAACAAACATCACCACTGCAGTAAATTAAAGAACCTTACAAGTTACAGGCGCAGCCACACTCACAGTGAGCAGGCTAGAGCTACAGCAGGAGCAAAATCACATCTAAGCTGCAGGGCTCAGCTTTACATATGAGGGATGGATTCTTTTTAAAATTCTATTCTTTCCCCTCCAGAAAATGTTCTTTGACCAAACATATGTATTTCATAGATTTAGAAATTTAATGATTCTTGGAATTATCATCTAACTTCACATATAAATGTTTCTGAAATATTACGCACTGACTGTGTGTTATAGTGAGGTTTTTAATATTGCCATCACCCAACAGGAAACAATACCATTCTACCTTGGTCTTGTTGATCTGACATCCATGTGGGATGTGATAGTGTCCCAAGGCTTGCCGCAAACCCCTTGCAAGACTTCATCGTGAGTTTATTGCTTTCTTCTAGTTGAGAGACAAGCCTTCATCTTCTTGATTGGCTACAATTCTTGGAAAATGCCTTTACTGTATTTTCCAAGTGTGTTCCTGTGGCGAGAGGCCCAGCTGTTAGACTAGATGAAGTCTGAGTGAACTGAAGCTGTGGGTGCTAGCCAGTCTTGTTTGTAAGAACTGCCTTGAAGCTCTCAGATGAGCTTACTTTCTTGGTTTCTCTACTTGCTACCAAAAGGGAATGGACCCACTGGTTTTTGCAAATGAGATTTGACCTCAGCGTTTGTCCTCAGTTGAAGAGGAGAAGATATATCATGCTCGATGCAGCTCTCCCACTCTGCTTGTAGCAGAAGAAATGCTTGTATACAGGCAATTCATGCTGTAATTTACAGCTGCTATAATAGAGATGACACATTGAAAGCTATCTACTATAATTATATTGAAATACATTTTTGCCAAAGGCAAAAGTATTGTAAGGTTCCCAACCCTTCTTAAGCATCTGGAAACCTGCTCTTTGAATTCATCCCAAATCCACTAACGCACCAGAACCAGACGTAAACTCTCAATGTGCTCAAATCCAGTACTGTATTGCAGTAACAAAAGATTACAAAGAACTTGATGCCTTAGGTTCCTTGGGACTGCTGGGAAATGGGAGAGTGGAAGCATTTAAGCCACAGTAAAGGCCGTGTTTGTGGGTTTGGAGTATCCCTACATTATATACTTAATTTGCTGGCAAAAATCACCATTGCTTGTAAAGGAATTGTATTTTATGGGATTAAAAATGCTGATGTTACTACTGGGGGTGTAGCCAGTGAACGGACCCTTCAGCATGTATGCGGTCCTAGGCTCAATTTGTGGTAATGGCAAAAAAGGTGCTGATGTGTTGCTTTGTTACCACAAATACTTCATTCCATTTTGCCTTTCCCAGTCGTTAAGAGGATAAACAAAGGGCACTAACTGGTATAAATTTTGTATCTCAGGCTCTGTAGCAAGGCTCTTTTCACTTACTGCTTCATGGGAGGTGTCTTTAAGGTCTCAGGTGTGCTGAGCAAGTGCTCTACTCCAGCCCCTTTGACTTTGTATCAAGACAGGGCCCCTTGGAGTGCCCCAGGCTGGCCTTGAACTTGTAATCCTCTCGATTCAGCCTTCTGAGCAGCTGGGATTACAGACATATGCCAGCATACACAGCCAAGTTTTACCCACTAGCTTTCATGCCAAGGTTTTTCTTGCTTGGAAGGAATATTTGCATATTCCTCTCTTTTTCTCTAAGTTACTTGTTGGTTGGCTATGTATTGATCTCCTTCCAGTTGGCTTATACAAGATCTTTTAATGTTAACATTTATCCTCAAATAAGAATTTGTAGATTTAATAAGCATCTGATGAATATGAAAATCTCCAACGTTAGAATAAGGCCATATGAGGTTATGAAAGCATCTAGAAACTGAATGGTTGACATCAGATTTTTAGGGGCAACCACTATTTGAAATGGGGTCTCCCTCTGTCATGGAGGCTGCACTCAGATCCCTAGGTTCACTGTGTGTTCTGCTTCAACCTTGGAAGTAGCTGAGACTATAAGCATGCAGGTCACACCTGCCTGGGCACCTGCCTTTAAGACAGTTATTCTTTCCGTCAAAAGTAGGTTTAGAACGGGGCTTATATGAACTGTTGCCAACAGTCACCTTATCTAGATAGTTGAAAAGACTGATTCAATTTGATTGGAATTGATCACCAAACTGCTTAAAAACTTTCTTTAAAATCTGTGCTTGCCCTCTGTCAGATTTTACAGTTTGATGTTCAGTGTGTGAATTTAAAAGAATAAAAACATGATTTTCAACTGAAAAAAAGCACCATCACAAATTTTTTGGTTTGGTTTTTCAAGACGGGGTTTCTCTGTGTAGCCTGGGCTATCCTGGACTCACTATGTAGACCAGGCTAGCCTTGAACTCACATCGATCCTCCTGCCTCTGCCTCCCAAGTGCTGGGATTAAAGGCCCAACTAGTGTATGTTTCAAGACACAGAAACACATCCTTTTAGTAGCTAGATTGATAGAAAAAGGGAGTTCTGCCAATATTCCCATCAGAAAGTTCAAGAATTCAAAACCCCTTTTCGTAAGTATTCAAGTTAACTGAGGCAATTTTGCATTTATATTATGAACATTTACTAGCAAGTTTTAAACTGATAATTCCATTTGGAAAAACAGTAAAATGATGAAAAGTGCCTTTATTAGTGATGTAGTCTTGGATACAGGGAGGAATATGGGTGTCCTGCAGTGTGAACAGCATCAGGACCAGCACCTGTCTGGGTATAACCACTTGAGCATCTACTCTGTCATGTTTTTCTATGAAAGTACCTTTGTAAGGAGTAGATGAGGAGCCACTGCTGTGCTTTCCTCTGAAACCAGTACAGATGATGATGGAAATGAGGCTGTAATTTACTTTCACTGGTGTAGGGAAAAAATATCACTTTGTCTAAAGTGTATGCATCTTTCTTAAGGGTGTACCCAGATTTTAATTATCTAAATGTAAATACTTAACGAATTTTACTTAGAGTAATGAGCTAAAGTGCACACCACATAAATGAGATGTTCTAATTAATCATGTATGAACTACTGGCTTAAAGAAAAGCTCTGAGTTCTGTGAGTGCTGGGCTAATGCCAAATTGCTCATCAGCATTTTCATTCATAGATGGCTCCACTTAATAAGTTGTGAGGCATTCAGCAAATGTTTTTGGAAAATATGAGTTTTTAAATTGAAAATCTTTTTTGTTTCTTTTAACCTTTTTCTTTTTCTCTTGTGAGTCTATGGATGCCTATAAGGAACCACAGAGAAAATATCTGTCCAGGAGAGGATAAAAAAATCAGACAAAAACAAAGAGAGCTGATATGTTAAGAATCATTCACATAATATCTTGAATTACTTACAGTGACCTATGCCTGCATAGGGGTAAGAAGCATATGTATAACTAGGCTTATAGAAATTTGCAGAGTGCAGTGAAAAAAATTGAACTACCTTTATACTCCAACCAAGCAGTTCTCTCAGTTTGGACTTAGGGTCTTAAAACTTTTTTTTTTTTTTTTGGTCTTAAAACTTTTGAAGGCTTCCACTGCCCTGGCAGCATTTTCTTGGTAGATTCTATCTGTCAGTATTTATCATAACAGAAATTAAAGCCAGTAAAACTCAAAAGTATTCATTAATCCTTAAAAAATACTAGTAAGCTATTTCAGGTTAGCCTAATTTTTTAAGCTTTATTTTTTTTTTCAAATACAGCATACATAAATAATTTATTCAAATAAATTACTGGAAATATAGGCACAAATGAACAATACGGAAGTTAAGGAGCTGTTTCATATAACTGACATGACTTCTGTAAATGAGCCGAAAGGACTCACTCAATTTTGAGTTAAGTAAGATTCTGAGTCTTCTGAGCATATGTTTCTGACTTGCGTTATGTCATGACATGAGCCATAGCCATTTGGGAAAAGGGAACTTGAGTTGAGAAAATGTCCCCACAGGACTGACCTTTAGATAAGCCTGATGCATTTTCCTGAGTGACAGCTGATGTAGAAAGGTGGTCCTGGACGCAGTCTGAGGAAGCCTTAAGAACAAATTAGTAAACAGACTGCCATGGCCTCTGCATCAGTTGCTGCCTCCAGGTTCCTTCCTTGAGTTCTTGCCCTGGAGGCCCTCACAAGCTCTGCGGTGAAATCAGCCCTTTAAAGCATTTCCTCCCCATGTCACTTTTAGTCATGGCGTTTTATCACAACCACAGGAATCTTACCTAAGACACTTCATTTCTCTTTTTTTCCTAACTAGTCTACAGAAAATAAAATTTTAAAAAAGTAAAAAATAAATAAATAAAAGGAGAAAACCAAAACACCTTATATCACATATCACACATAAGAAAAAAATATATGTTCCTTTATAATCATAGCAAGGCCCATTTTCAGTATAACCCATGCGAAAAATACTGAGTCTAGAGTTCATCTCATGAACATGTCTTACACCTCATTAGTATCTGTCTTAGGTAAGATTTCTATTGTTAAGCTTTATTTTTAAAAAAAAAAAAACCCTTTAGCTAGGTGTGGTGACCTACATCTTTATTCCAGTATTTGGAAAGAAGAGACATGTAGGTAGATCTCTGTTTGTTCACGGCCAGCCTGGTTTAGAAAGTTCCAGGCAAGCCAGGAGAACATAGTGAGACCCTGCCTTAAAGGAAGCCAGCAACAACAAAACCCTTCAAAGACGAAGAACATTGCTTTTCCCTTTGCAGACATCAATCTTAGGCATGATAGGAATGAGAATTTAGCCTTGTATTCACTTCCACAATCAATCTGTTGTCAAACAGCTGTTTATAAGGGATTTCAGACCTCACACATTGGAAAAGAGGCAACATAGCTAGATAGCACTGCCCTTTTCAGAAAGCCGTGGGTATCCTCTTCTGTCTACAGAACGTGACAGGTGGGAACTGTGAATGAACATGTTGTGCTCTTCCTTGAGAACCCATTAGTCTAGTTTGTAGTTTGACTAGATTTTCTCCCTCTGCATGCTTTTGTAGTATAGTGCATTGATTGTTTTGGAAGTATTAGCTCACTGGATTGGGCTATCATGTGTGATGATACATGTCAGTATTATACACTATGAAAATAGGCCCCCTAATGTCAATACTAAGTATCAGAAAGTCTCCAGGGAAACTAACTATCTAGGTCACAAGATTTCAGAAATCCAATTTTTATTTGAAAACGAAAATTTTATCATGGTACAAATTCCACCCGCTGTTTAGTTCTCTGTGATGGACTGACTCACTTGGTTCATTTTCGAGAAAACATTTGCCAAATACCCAACTCCAAATAATAATAATTTACCTTTTTTTTCATATTAAAAATAGTATTCTGGGGAAAGGTGACTAAACTCTGTATTTAACCATACAAGGAGTTCTCTTGAATCAATTACCCTTTGATATGCAGAAGTGCTTTCTGCACACTTCCGCTTTGTCACAGGCAATAGTGGGGACATGCTGGAGGGCTGAGGGTGTAATAAGATGGACAGTCCATAATCTACACCAAGGATGTTCTTGAATGAGCCTGGCCTCAGTGCGTATGTGACAGTATGATTGTAATATTTGTGTGTTGTCCTTCTGTCTATCTGATGAGTCAAGGACTACCAGGCCCATTGGTTTACAAAATGCGCTAGTGCTGTGCATGTAACACGTGCACCTGCCAGGAGCCGTTAGGCACAGGTAGCTAGTGAAGTGTGTTGTTAGGCTAGTCCAACATTAGATGTAAAGTACATCCTGGATTTGAAAGAGTGCAGAAAAGGATATGAAATACCTCAACGACAGTTTTAAAGCATTGGCTATGTATTGAAATGTTATTCATGAATTGTTTGAATAAGATATATCATTAAAATTCTATCACTAAAATTAATTTTACCCAGCTTTTAAAATGTTGGCTCATAGAGGATTAAAAAAAAAAAAGCCTTCTGTGGCTCAGTCACTGTATGTTTTATTGGGAAGTACTGCTCCTGAGAGATGAAGTCTTGTGGCCAATTATGAGTAAAGTTAGAAAGACTGTCCTTGGGGATTTAGTGTGCACATATGTCGGCATAGAAACACCCAGGAGCCCTGCAAAAATATATTCCTCAGCTTCAGTTAGCTCGCCACTTTCCAAACATACTGTACCTTTGGACCATCTGTTAACATTCTATGGAGCTATAGAATGTGCTCATCCTGTGAGAAATAGTTCAACATTTTTCATTTTACTTGTGAGAAAACTAGAGGCTGAAGTTGTCATATTATACAATTTGGAAATGTTATAAGCATCCTCTTCGGGAAAGTACAGGAGAAAATATATACGTGTCTTCCTTGGCCACGTGGACACATGCTTTCAGCTTGGTGTAAATCCAGATTGGTAATGTAGTGAGGAAATCTTAAATTTACTTTTTAAAAGTTTGGTTTCCTTAAAGATAGAAAAAGTTCTGTTCTTTTTGTTTTTGTTTCTTTTTTAAGGCATCGTATCGCTGTGTAGCCCAGTCTGGCCTGGAACTCACTTTGTAGACTAGGCTACCTCAAAGTCATAGAGATCTCGCTGCCTTTGCCTCCTGAGTGTTGAGTCAGGTCTAAGAACTGCTTGTAATCTACAGTATTCCTTAATATTTCACTGCTTACTGGGAATTACTAAGTATTAGGACAACAATTAATTGGACCTTTAGTACTTATAGACTATCTTTGATTCTGAAAAGGAAGCAAGCTGAACAAGTTCTCACAATTTAACACATTTGGAAGATACTTCAAATGAATGGTGAGCAAGCCCTTTCTAGAGAGAGTGTGGGAAAACTGAAGTAAGTGGCAAGGTTAGCCCTTCAGAGAGCAGTTAGGAAAACTGCTGCTGTAATGAGCAAAGTTGAGGGAGCTGGACACTGTCACAGCTTCGGAATGTTTTCCTATGGCTTTATGATGCCAGATGCTCTTTCCTTGGAGTAGAGACTGCTGCTCATTCACGGAGGAAGCGCTGGGTTCAGCGTAGGCCTGCTGGAGAAGCACTACAGTGTAGGGGAGCTGGAGGAGATAGTGGTTCAGCCTCAGCTTGGATTCTCGGTCTCCTCTGCCTCCCCGCTGAGGAACTGAGGTGCTTTACTGGGCATGCTTTTATTCACTGGGGCTTTACCATACCCAGCACCAAGCAAAACAAAACAGGAACCTGTTCTTTCTGCTCCTGTTCTCTCCGCCATCACTCTCTGAACTCAACACAGGTTGCATCACTAGGGTGCCATGCCTGTGCTCTCCTGACCTCTGTCTCTATCCACAAAAATCCACCCCGGTCTAAAGAGTGCAAGCATCCCTTCCAGCACGAAGCTTCTGGATGGCACTGCCTTTCTTTGGAATCAGCAGAACACTTGTTACCATCCTCCCATCAGCCTTTGCACTGGTTTATGTGATACTTCATATTACGTGTCATCTCTGAAGTCCAGCTCTTGCTCCTTTCTGTGTCCCTGGCAGCGCGGAAGGGTTTTAACTTCATGATCCTGCAGTAAACATTAGTTGAGAAAGCACAGCACCGTGGAGAAAGTAGAAAGTAGGTAGGGCTGGCCGTGAGTGCACCTGTGCGTTCCTGGGGGGACATGTGCGAGTGGAGCAGGGCCGGATGGAAAGGGGAGTCAGGGTCTGGTCCTTTGCACGTCTGGCCATTCAGTCTCAGAAATCTTACTGTTTTAACCATGCACCTACTACCTCCCCCGCATCCTGCTCACTCTCCCTCGTCACTGCGTAGTGCTGCTGGCCATTGCTAGTGAGGTGGGAATCCAGATGGGTGAATGTCTGGGTGTGATAATGCAAAGTTTCAGTTTCCTAAGGAGTGATTTTTTTTTTCCTGTTACAGGCATGTAATGAATTCACAACACATGTGATGAACCTTCTCCGAGAACAGAGTAGAACACGCCCCATTTCCCCGAAAGAGATTGAAAGGATGGTGGGCATCATCCATCGGAAATTTAGTTCCATTCAGATGCAGCTCAAGCAAAGCACATGTGAAGCAGTTATGATTTTAAGATCAAGGTTCCTTGATGCCAGGTATGTGAGGTCGTGACTCTTCTGCGTGGCTTTCCTCCTCGCTCCTTCTATGTTGTTCTCAGAGAAACTGGCTGGCCAGATTTTTGGGGGGGAGGGGTGGCTCTATGAGCTCTTTTCTGTGAATAGACAGGTGACCCACCTCTTGGTACCCATGCATCAGAGTGTCCTTTTCCTGTCTTGGAAGTGCTGAGTGACTCTGAAAATGAGTAGGGTTAGTGCTGCTGCTAAACACTCTGGGACTAATTCCAGCCTTTCCCTTCTGACGCCGAGAGGATTTTAAAGGTCATTTTATTTTATTTCTTTTTGCATGAAACTCTACTTTAATAAAGGCTTGGGGTTTTTTTTTTTTTTTTTTTTTAGAGATTATTTTTATTTTCTGTGTATGGGTGTTTGCTTGCATGTATGTCTGTGTACCAGTGTGTGCAGGAGCTCTTGACTGTCAGAAGAAGGCATCCGGTCCCCTGGAGCTGGTGTGGGGGACTGTTGTGAGCTACCGAATGCTTGCTGGGAACTACACTCAGGTACCCTGCAAGAGCGTCGAGTGCTCGCAGCTGTGAGCTGTCTCTCTAGCTCCTCTAAGAATTGCACACTTGCTCTGCTTGTGTCCGCTGTCTGGCCACCTGGAGACAGTGATAGCGCAGAGAGAAGGCTCTCTTTGACTGACCACATTACCATAAATCACCAGTGTCTGTCTGGCCAAGTGAGAAAGCTAGCTGGTGTCCCCTGTGTGGAGTGAGGTAACGTATAACGTGTGCTAGTTAATTGTCTGTGGTGACCTACTGAATGACACGGAAGAGCTGTCAAGGACTCAGTACAGACTGTCTGTGAAGATACCTCTGAGGCATTTCTCAAGCCACTGGTCAGTCCAGCTTTGGAAGAGAACTTCCGTTTTATCCTGCTTACTTCTCCCTTTAGATTCTGACAGAAGTTACCACTTTCATCTGAACCTTACAATATTAACACAAATACATGAAGCAGTGTTTCAGCGACGAAACTAAGCGTGGACATCCGCAGGCCAGAGCTGCCTAAGATTCAAGCAGGAGGCACAGCCATCTAATTATATGCTATTTTCCTATCTAAGCAAAATCCTGGATCCCCTGGTCCTGTTGAACTGGTCACCAGGACTCTGATTTCTTTTGGTGTCCTTCATAATGGCTTTCTGCTTTCCTCTCTGTTGGTCTACTGGCTCCTGTTCATCCTTTTGTACCTAAGCTATCACAGGACCCCTTCACAGGCCCCGCCATCGTCCCCAGGCTCAGTCTCCACAGCCCATTTCATCATACCTCACCCTCAGTAACACTGTGGTGCCCTGAGACTTGGCTTAAAACTGTGGTAGCCTGTTGGTTTTAGGGTGCAGTACAGTTGTTAGTACGTGAAGTCCTCAGTTTTATCCTAGCACTAAAAGACAGATCAAATAAATAAAACAAGACCACAGTTTGTCATGACGTAAGCACTCTTTTCCTGGAGTTTAAGGCTCTTTGTGCGTGGCCTGTTCTTTGTTGTTGTGGAGACTTTCGGTGTTGGATTTTTTTATTTGCTTGTTTTATACCGAAGATGGAACCTGGGATCTTGCATGTGACAGGCAAGCTTTGTTCCGGTGACCTACACCTGCAGCCCCTTTAAAAGTTGTCATTTGAAATAGAATCTCAGTTGCTTCAGACTTGTGATTATCCTGCCTCAGACTCCAGAAGCACTGGGGTTACAGGCAGCTGCCGCCACACTTGATGGCTTTAAGGTTTACTATTACTATTTCTAGTTTTAAAATACCAAGATCTTTGTAGAAAGCCTGGAAAAAGCAAAAACCAGAAGAGACAGGGATAAAAGATATCAATAATTTTGGTCTAAAAAAGCCTTGCAAATGTTTTAATATATTTCCTTCTGCTTTTTCATTTGTTTTGGTTGCTGTTTTGAGACAGGGTTTCTAGTGTATCCCTGGCTGCCTGGAACTGCTCTGTAGATCAGGTTGGACTCAAACTCAACACATCTGCCTGCCTCTGCCTCCTGGTGCTGGCGTGAAAGCCTGCACCACCACTCCTGGGTGCGTTAGTTTGTATCTTAGCATTTTAGTTATTTTCACTAGTTTGCATTGTAGCTTGCTCCCCAACCCTTCCTTTCTTCCTTCTTCAGCGACTCCCGTTGCAGTCCGCCCGAGGAGATGGATAATAAGCAGGTGACATACACCATCAAGTAGTAGTGTCCTCCTTGGTGCTGCAGTGCTTAGAGTCAGACGATAAGTCCCGTGAAGAAAGAGAAGGCAGGACAGAGGGGAGACAGTATGAAGAAGGGCTCTTCTATACTAGATCTTTTGACCTTGGAATGATCTTCTATGGGTTTCCTCTTGGAAATGGATGGCTCTTCACTCCCCTCCTTGCAGTTTCTCATAACACCACACCCTCACCCCTCCACAGGCCACAGAGTCGTTGAAAGTCAAAATGATAACAAGTGTCTTCCTTATATGTCATCAATTAGAAAACCTAATTGATTGATGGGCCATATGAATGCCTACTTTTTATTTTATGGATATTTTAAAGAGACTTTATTAGAAATGTACTAAGGAAAAGATGCCATGCAGTTATATTTGAAAATTTGACATACTTTCCCCATAAATGACTGTGACTTGTGCTCCTATTTAAAAAAAAAAAAAAGTATTTTTAAAATTGTAATAAAAACTTACTTTCATTAGCACAGCGAAGTTCTTGCAACCTTAAATTTTGAAATGAGCTGATTTAAAAGATTTTGTTTTCTTTTTTATTATGTGTATATATATATGTGAATATATTTTGAGAATATAGGTTATATTTTAATTTTTATATTTATATATTTATACTTGTGTATATGCATGTGAGTGTGTACGAGCGTGCATGTAAGCGTACGCGTGTGTATTAAACATGAAGGGATTCTGGCCAGCTCAAGTGTAGCAAACATGGCTCTCACAGGCTTTGCCCTTCTGCTATTCCCTCTGCCTTGCCAAACCATTAGATGACAACTTAAAACTAGCCCCCAAGGTCTATTCCCTTATTTGGTCACTTCCTCCTCCCAAGGCTGACTACCAAGGTCCAGCTATCAAAGTATTGAAGTCCAGCAATCTAAAGGCCCCATTAGCTCACCTGATTAGCATGCCCAGTTAAAACTAATTATTTCATGCTATCATGGGGTTTCCCCTTTGCCTTTATAAACCAACATGAAGTTTTCCTATAGGCCATGCATTCTCATCTATTCAGAGGCAGTCTTTGGTCCTCTGGGAATACCCTGCCCTTCTCCATTGCTCCCCTCCTCTGCCCTTCATCTCCCTCATCCTCTATCTCCATCCTTGTCTTTTGTTCCCCGTCCTTTGTCCCTTTGGGGCAAATAAATCTCTTTTGTGCTGAGAGGTTGGTCTTCAGGTGTCCGTAGTCTGTCTTTTCTTTCAATACAAGTGTATGCAGTGTCTGTGGAGTCCAGAAGAGGGTGTCAGAGCCTCTGGAGCTGGGGTTACAGGAGTTTGTGAGCCTGATGGATGCTGGGAACTGAACTTATGTCCTCTGGACCAGCAGCAAGTGCTGTTAGCTGCTAAGCCACTTCTCCAGCCCTATCCACCATGGTTTTTGTTTGTTTGCTTTAATATTTTTGAGGATTTTATACAAAGTATTTTGATCACATAAATGATTACTTTTAACAGCTGATATTATCAGAGTTTGGGAGGTGGTGTCCAGAAACAATGTTTACTTTGCTTTCCCAAATTTGAGCATTTTAGTAAAAAAAACATAAGAAAGTTATTTAAAGCGCACATCTGCAGGGACTCTGTGCTAACACTTTCTGTTCTTTCCTGTGGATGCATTCCTATTCTTGTCTACATGCGTGTTTAGCTTTCATATAACTAACTGCGCTCATGACATATTCACATAAATGATTTGTTTTTCTTCCACATGGAGTGAGTGTGCTATGGCCTTGAGTGGGCAGTGCTGGAACGAAGCAGTGGCAGAGCTGGGGGCAGAGGGTGCTCCCAACCCCCCGAGCCTGCCCTCCAGTTCCCAACCCAGTGCTGGCCCTGGGACTTACACAGCCGTGAGACTTATGCACAGTGCACACCAGCCTGAGGCACAGCCATTTAAAGTGTGCCACCTGGGGGAGTGAAACCAAGGCGATACGCTTAATGTGAAATTTCTACAGGACATTTTTGTAAAGAATAAAGAAAGCATCACAGCATCCCCTGTCCCATGCCTTCCAGTGACTGCTATCCTGAGCTTCCGTCCCTCACTTGTGTCGGGCTCTGAGCGACCTGTCTGTGCCAAGAAGCAAGCTTGTGGAACTCCAGGCCCACACTCCTATCCAGACAGGTGCCCTTGCTCAGTGTGCCTTTCACAAGGTGATGCTCCTGTTCTCTTGACCATTAGACATCCTTGCAGTATGCAAGACACTCAGGAATAAACTTGCAGTGTCCCCGTGCTGTAGCTCACACAGAGCTAAGGTTACGCTGCCTTTAATCTGTCCTCTGAGGGGTTTTGATGCTTGCTGAAACTTCCCCTAAACAAAACATTTGAGTCAAACTTTACTTCCTAGAGATTTTCTTCCATTCCTTCCTTTATTGTTCCCGTTGCCCAAACAAATGCCTGCCTGGTATTTACTCCCATCAACCGTGGCTTTGTCGCTGGCCTCCGTGTTGTAGCCATGCAGTAGAATTGAGTGGAATGGCCAAGTGCGGGCTGTGAGGAGGGTTAGAGCAGACACTAGGTATCTAAGAGATGGCTGTCACCCAGTGTCAGCGCACTGCTGTCTTCGGACAGGAGCTTGCCATGGCTGGCCTTCCAGTTCCCACATACAGCTGCAAAAGTAGGTTTTTGTGTGCAGGTCATTCCTGTGTGCTCCCGATAGAGAATGCCTTCGGCTTGACATATTAAGTGTCAGTTCTGGGTGTTTCCTGCCCTGCTTACCGTACCCTCTGCTCAGCAGGGGTGCTCGGTGGTGGTCCTGCTTCAGTGTCGCGTCTTTCTTTTCAGGCTACATGTGATTCCTGCAAAACATGACTGACTCTTCCCAGTGGGTTTCTCATCTCCCCTCTTGTCCCTCTTCCTCTCCCCATCTCATCATCACACCCTTTTCATTTTAATCACCACAAGCATGCAATGGCTTCAACTCCAAAAAGTCATTGAAATGAGGAAACTTCAGAACAGAAACTTGTGGTGCTTTGATCAAACCCACATTAACTGCTCCCGTGACTGAGCGCTGTGCCAGCCGGGTGGCACCAAACCTGCCATGTTAGTGATATCAACGTAGCCAGAAGATCTGGACATCCTAACACTCACTTGCCTGAGTGCAGGATATCACAGTTGAGAACGTCATTAAAATGATTTGGAAGCAAGTGGTGAGAGAATTATCTAGGGAAGGCGTTTTCCAGTCACGGAGTAGCTAATCTAAAGTGAAATCTGACAGATGTTCGTTTTCAGGCAGGAATTCTTCAAAACAGAAATAATAACCACCAAGTATAAGCTATGTTTTTGCTACCCAAAATATGTTGTTGATATTTGGTTTTCTGATATTTGACACACACACACACACACACACACACACACACACACACACACCCATGTGCCCCTCTACACTTTTCTTTGTGAGGATCTTGTCCTGAAGTCCAGGCGGTTGCCTTAGCAGAAAATCCCATAAATTCTTCTGGGTGTATATTTTTCCTTCCCTCCTCTTCCCCCTCACTCTTGAATGGCCCTGTCAGTTCCTACTGTATCTGCCTTCTAAGTGGATCTTGAATCTTATTTCTGTGGCTCTACTATGTGCCATCTTACCATCACCTCCAGCTTGACCAGTGATGCCGGATCTTCAGTGGTCCCTGCATTTCCTTCCGTGCCTTCTTCCAGCTGTTCTCAGTGGCAGAATGGCCTTTAAGAACATGGAAACTGTGGTACATGCCTACAATCTCAGCTCCCAGGAGGCAGCTTGGTCTACATAGCAAGCTCTACGGCAGCCAAGGCTACATAGTGAGACCCTGACTCAAAAAGCAAACAAATCAAAAATGTATGAAAAGTGGGACCAGTGAGAGGCCCTACTGGATCAAAATTCCTGATACCAAGGTTGATAGCTTGAGTCCTGGAACCTACATGGTGGAAGGAGAGCGCCAACTCCCACATCTGTGCCTCCACTCATGCGCATCTGAGGACTTTTATAAAAATAGAGGAAAACAGCTGAGTGTGATGGCGCACACCTTTAATCCCAGGACTCTAGAGGCAGAGGCAGGTGGATCTCTGTGAGTTTGAGGCCAGCGTGGTCTACAAAGTGAGTCAAAGTAGCCAGGGCTCTGTTACACAGAGATCCTGTCTGGGGTGGGAAAGGAGGGTTGGGAGGGGGCACCCAACAGGAAAACTTAAAACCTCAACAGTGTTCAGTTGTACTAAGACTAAAAGTGCAATAAGCTTGTGGAGTCCACACCCTGTGTCATCTGGCCCGGCCTCTCCCTCCAGATCATCTCCTGCGCTCCCTGACTTTTCTGAGCCCCAACTTCTTTTAGCCCTTAAGAGACCATTTCCTCTGCCCATTCCTGTTCGCCTCTACTCTTCATCTAAGCCCTATACATTTCCAGATCTCAGATTGATTTCCTCCAGGAAACCTTTCCTCGTCTGTAGCCCGTGTCCTGCTTCCCTGTTACACACTGTCATTTCACCTCACACTTTTCCTTCACACTTTGTATGGTCACTGTGATGCAAACCTACTGATTTCTGTGTTCTTTCAGGAGTGGAGGGGCTGAGATAGATTGAAACGATGTAGCCCTGGCTATCCTGGAACTCATTATGTAGATCAGGCTGTCAAACACACAGAGATCCCCTGCCCCTGTTGGGATTAAAAGCTGTGGGCCACCACAACCCAGCCCGTGTTCCTATTTTAATATCTTTATACCCCTTTTCTAACCTGTGGGTACCTGTAAGTTGTTTAGAGGATGTCTGTTCCATTCCCCGTGGGTCTTTGTTTAAGACCTAGAGTATATTAAGTTTTGAGTGAGGTTTTTTTTTTTTTTGTTTTTTTGTTTTTTTTTGACAAAGAGCAAGATGAATTGTGCTTCACTTTCTTATACTTTTCTTCATGATGCTATATCTAAGATAGGGCTGGGCCATGGTTCGGAGGCTGCCTGGAGTCTTATATAGCCTCACAGGGATGAATTGGAAGCCCACTGACTTTCACACTGTACTAATTAATTGTCCCTTTGGCTAACCCTGATGATAACTGCAACTCAATTTTTCCTCCCTGCTTTTGTCATAGACGGAAAAGGCGAAACTTCAGTAAACAGGCCACAGAAATCTTGAATGAATATTTTTACTCACACCTCAGCAACCCCTACCCCAGTGAAGAAGCCAAAGAGGAGCTGGCCAAGAAGTGCAGCATCACAGTGTCACAGGTGAGGGCCCCACAAAGCTGTGCTTCCCTGGGGTGCGGGATACGTGCTTCTCCAGGGCCTCGTCTGCTGTTGTAGCCAAGTGGTCATCTGCATATTTCCACAATTTAATGTGAGAATTTGAAGCTAAAGTAATTTTTTACAAACACTAACTGACAAGGGGTAAAGATTCTGTCCTCCTTCCAGCCCTCAGTGCCAATCTACTCGTGACAGGTAGGTGTGCCATGGGGAGCGGCACGATTGATACTTCAGCCATTTCTCTGTACACATTGTGTAAGCCTGGTTCCCTGACCCAACCTGTTTCAGTACAAAACCGCTTTATTTGTTGCTGAAAGGAAATTAATCAAACTCTTGGATGAAAGCCTAGAGGAGTTCCCAGAGCCAGGTGTGGGTAGCCACGCTGTGACGTTGCAACCCTCTAGCTTTCTTTGCTTTCTGCCTTGTTACTCAAGGTTCGATCGTAGGTTGAGATACTAATACAGTCTTCCTCAGGGCTGGAGAGCTGGCTCAGCAGCTGAGAGCACTGGCTGCTCTTCCAGAGGGTTCAGTTCCCAGCACCCACAGACAAGCTCACACCATTTGTTAACTCCAGTCCCAGGGCCTCCAGTGCCCTCTTCTGGTCTGCATGGAACCAAGCAGGGACGTGGCACACAGACATGTATCCAAGCAAAACACTCATACATACAGATTAATTAATCAATTAATCATCTAAAGCTGGGCATTCCTCCTTTATCCATTGAAATGCAGTGCATGTGTGTCAACAGGTGTAGACTTGTTAGCATTACAGTACTGTATTATGTCAGGTGTTATAGGTGCTGTGGAGATGATTTCAGTCGACAGGAGGGTGTGTGAAGGTGGGATACAGACACTAAGCCGTTTGTGGAACTTGAGCATCCCCCTGGGGGATTCTGGAGCACAGCTTGCTGTAGTGCCTGAAGGATGGCAGTAAATATCTAACTGAAATGAACTAAACTTTACTCAAATGCTCACATTTCTTTTATAGGTTGCCATGTAAACAATGCTTCTTTTGGGAATGAGCAGTGGTAATGTAAGAACCAGTCCTGACCATGTGGAGCTTAAAGAAAAGCTAACTCTACCAAAAGTTTAGTGTTCAATAGGGGCCAAATGATCAGAATTCTACAACAGTATACTCCAGCTACATACTTAATATATTATTCTGTATCTTAGTTCCTGTCCCACTGCTGTGAGTAGATTCACAACCGAGGCAACTCTTACAAAAGAAAGCATTTACTTGAGGGCTTGCTTACAGTTTTAGAGGGGTAGTCCGTGATGATTGTAGCCGGAAGCAGACAGGCCTGCCACTAACTGAGAGCTTTGTATTCTCATCCATTAGTGGGGGAGGGGGAGCTGGGTGTGGCTTTTGAAACCTCAAAACCTTTGAGAATACAGTTCCACCAACTGGGAACCAAACACTCAAACATGGGCCTATGGGGGCCGTTCTCATCCAGACCCCCACGCCTGCTGTATTATATACATTCCTCATATACACTTGAACTACAGACAAAAATATCCCCTTTGGAATCCAATGAATGTCTTATGTGATTGAGTTTACACTGATTTTGTTTTGTTGTTGCTTGTTTGTTTGTTTGTTTGTTTGTTTGTTTTTTGAGACAGGGTCTCATTGTGTAGCCCTGGCTGACCTAGAACTAACTGACTAAGCTCGGCCTGCCTCTGCCTCCACATCACCGCTTCTGAGCCTAGCCTGATTTTTTTTTTAAATTTTTGTTTTAATATTGTTTCCAGAACAACTTTGGCTTGTAATTAGGATTTCATTCAAAGCTTAACTTTCTTCACTTATTAAATTGTGGTATATTTTCATTCCTGCCAAGTTTATTTTTAAAATATTTTATTCAGTGTGTTTACAGGCACAGGTGTGCTATCATGTGTACAAATGAGAGGGTGGCTTTCAGGAGTTGGTTCTCTGCTTCCTCCTGGATTATAGGGATAGAACTTGAGTCTTCAGGATTGCAAGTTTCAAATGGGATGTAATTGATTTGGATTGCTGGGTAAAAGTTATATTAATAGAAAATGCCTCTGTCCAGACTGCCGCACTGTAGCACTGACTGCCGCTTGAAATGCTGAATATAATGTGCTAGGTTCTAGGAAAGAGCAAACCAAAAGTGTTTGGGTTTGAGTTGGACTTTCTGAGCCTTAGGTGTTTGACCATCTTATTGTTCTGACCAAAAAAACCTGATAAGGGCAACAAAAGGAAGGAAGGGCTTGTTCAGATCACGATTTGAGGATACAGTCCGTCATGGCAAGGAGGCATGGCAGTGGCCGTGTGGCTGTAGGTGTACTGTGTTCACAGTCAGGAAGCAGAACTGACCTTTGATCCCCATTGTGTCTTGTTCCTTTTTATTCAGTGTGGGACCCCAGGCCTGGGTTAACACAGTCCCTTTCAAGATGGGCTTCACTTCTTCATTAAACCTCTCTGGAAATGACCTCACAGACAAACCCAGGGTGTGACTCACGGTGACGCTAAACCCAGCCAGGCTAGGCATAACTATGAAGCAGTACAGTGCATGTCCCCAACTGTAAGGAAAGCACTGCTGTGCTGATGAGCTGACAGGTCCACTTCGCTGCCTGACCGTTGCAGGTCTCTGCAGCTGTGTCTCTGCTCCCGCTCTTGGTTTTTAACCTTTGAACAATATACTTGGCAGAAGGGAATAGCATGCATTGTACCCTTTTCAAGAGCTCTGTAATCCAGGGGTTTTGATAGTTTTAGTATGTAGCAATTAGATGTAGTTTTAGGACATATTCAGTATATACTTATGGAATTAGCAATAAAAAGTTTCCTTCTGGCTGCTCTGTCAGGAGATTTCACTTCTAAAGATGACTTAGAACACATGTAACAAGTGTTTTAAAACATTGTTTCATGCATCTATTTGCATTTGTTTCTATGCTTTGGGAAGCACTGAAACACCATTTCTTGGTGTGGCCTGAATAGGTTTGAAGTTGCTGCTGCCTTTTGCCCATACCTCCATGTGGGGATTTCAGTCATGCCTGACTTTTTTTAAACCATATATTTGTTTATGTGTGTGAGGGGGTGTGTGTGTGCAGTATGCAATGGCACACACATTGAGTCAGTTCTTTCCACCATGTAGGTTTTAGAAACCAAACTTGGGTCATCAGGCTTGGCAGCAAGTACCTTGATCTACTGAACCATTTGCCAGTTCATACCGGGCTTTTGTGCATCCTGTCTTTATTTGAAATTTGGTCTTGCTGTCTTGCCTAGGATACCCTCAAGCTTGTGTGTACAATGGTCTGCATGTTTCCATCTTCCTATGTGTCGGGCCAGGGGGCATCCACCCTCACACCTCACCACACCATTTATTTTCTAGAGTTTAGGTTTTGAAATCTTCCTAACAATTTTTGAGAAAAGGTTGAAGAGACAGAAATAACATAGACAGCGCTGCTCCCTTGTCTCCGGCATGCTTCCTGAGCATGTCTCACCCAGCATAGACCTTGAGTGGGTGTGCCCATTTAAATTGTGACAGCTTTCTGAATTCACCTACTCCCTGTCTAAAAAAGTAACTTCCCAGGCTGGACGTGGTGGCACACGCCTTTAATCCCAGCACTCAGGAGGCAGAGGCAGGCGGATCGCTGTGAGTTCCAGGGCAGCCTGGTCTACAGAGGGAGTCCAGGACAGCCAAGGCTGGCACAGAGAAGCCCTGTCTCGGTTAAAAAAAAAAAAAAAAAAAAGTAACTTTCCTGCAAACCCCTCTCCTAGTATCTCTGAAGTGGATGAAATAGTTATTCTGTTAAAAAAAAAAAAAAAAAAAAAAGCAAAAAACCCCATTGATTTCTGTCCTTATAATTTTTAGTTCAAGTTCATGAGAAGCAAAAGCAAGTAATTTAAAGGTTTTCTTAATTTTGTATGGATGTTTTGCCTGTATGTGTGTCTGTGTGCCATGTGCATGTCTGGTACCTACACAGGCCAGAAGAGGCCATCAGATTCCCCTGAAACTAGAATTACAAACAGACCATGTAGGTACTGAGAGTCAAACCCGAGTCCTCTGGAAGAACAACTAGTGCTCTTAACCACTGAGCCATCCTTCTAGACCTTAGCAAAGAGTGTTTTAGTCTGACAGTCTAAGTATAATAAATATAATCAGAGATTATATAAATCTACCATAAAATACTGAAAACAGATGACAAGAACAATACAATTTATTGTTTGTTTGTCTTTTTGTTTTTTGTTTTTCAAGACAGGGTTCTCTGTGTGGCATTGGCCTCCTAGAACTCTTCTCTGTAGATCAGGCTGACCTGGAACTCACAGTGATCTGCCTGCCTCTGCCTCCTGAATCCTGGGATTAAATGTCTGTGTCACCATACCTGGCCTAACAATACAATTTTTGATAACACAAATAAAACTGAAATTGTATTATTATTGTTTCAAATACTTTAATAATTAAGAATCAGTAGGAAGTCCGGCTATGGTGATGCATACCTTTGATCCCAGCACTTGGAAGACAAAGGCAGGTGGATCTCTGAGTTTGAGGCCAGCCTGGCCTACATAGTGAGTTCTAAACCAGCCAAGGCTACACAAATCTTGTCTTGAAAAATCAAAAAGAAAAAGAAAAAGAAACAGTAGGAGCCACCCACATTCGCAGTCCTAGTATACAAGAAACCCTTTAAATTAATAAAGAAGAGGCAGTGCAGTCTCCATACCTGCCCAGAGACAACAACTTAAAAAGTAGGGGAAGACCTCAATGACGCATAGAGTATACAAGTGGTCAGTTAGATGAAAATATCCCCATTCTCAATAGCAACCAGGAAAATGTAATTGGAAAACTACAATGAACTAGCATTTTACACTTCCTAGATTGACAAAAAATCAAGTTGAATCACGCCTAGGGTTCTAAGCCTGTGTGCAGCTGCAGGAGCCCTGTTTCTTTCTGGGGGACAGGTTACTGTATTCACCTTAGAAATGCCCATACCAGTCAACCCTCAGTTCCACATGAAATTACCCTGGAGAACCTCTCACCTACAAGATATATTAAGACATTGGAAGAGTATTGTCAGTGACACTGAAGTACCTGAAAACTTGAAGTAGACAGTTGCTCATTTGCCTGAGAAGATGGCTAAGCAGTGATTCCCACACTGGTACACCACAGCAGTGGGAGGATGGATTTTAATGTGCATCAATTCCACTGTGGCCTAGAAACATCATGTCAAGTGAAAATGCAAATTGCAGATCATACATAGTGTATGGCCATCCTCTGTGAAGTCGGGTGGAGACATGTGTGGTCAAATTCATTGAGAACGAGAGACTGACAAAAGGAAGAATTAGAAATGGAATCAGGAAGGAATATTTAGTGCATTCAGTGGAATTAATAATGTATGTTTCCATTCGAAGTACGAGTTTACAGGGACTGACTTAATTATCATTCATTATATACCTACGTGTGAGTTTTAAAAGGCAGGTATGGTAGAATACACTGTAGTCCTAGCATTCGGAAAGCAGAGGCAAGTGGATCTCTGAGTTACAGGCCAACCTGTTCTATAGAGTAAGACCTTGTCTAAAAAAAAAAAAATTAAATCAAGGAAGTCTTTGTCAGTTCAACTGATACTTGGCCTTACCTAATAGAAATATTAACAGATATTTGCCAAAAGATTCATACTGGAATGTCCATGGCAGTGGTAGTCATTAAAGACAGACACGATGCAAATATCCACAATGGGGAAATCAGTGGGGTTTATTTATGCATAATTGGACTATGATTTGGCAGTGAAAATGAACTATCGCTCTGTGTATCTGCATAATGCCAGAGGCTCATGTTAGCATTTGTAACAGACTTAGAAACAGGCACGTTACCCTTAGGTGCTGGAAGTAAGGCGGAAGTTCCCCTTTGGGGGAGGAGGGAGTAGTCGGGGAAGGAATGCTTCTTGATCTGAGGGTTAGGTTCCCGGGTGTGTCCATCGACTCTATACTTAGAATGTATGCCTCTTTTTGTATGTGTATTTTTCACATCACCCAACGTTTATGTGCACAGTGACAACAAGCCTGCTCTTGAGATTCCATAAGCTTTTGTAGGAAACCATAACAAGAGATAAATGAAGGAGATAGCAAGTTAGGAGATGGTAGGTGCTATGGAGAAAGATAGATGGTGAAGAGCATGGGGTTAGGGGATGTTCTGCTCCGTGGGTGAAGGGAAGAAAAGGGCTTTGTAGCAGCCTGCACGTGCTGCTGGTGAGGAGCGCTTCAGCACAGGGCACAGCGTGGGACGCCTGGGGTGGAAGCAGCCTGAGCAGAGGGGGAGTCAAAGAAGCCTCCGAAGATGCCATGGTGTCCAGGTGGCTGCTAGGCAATGGGATGACTGCAGCTTTTACCCCAAGTCAGGAGAGAGACAGAGCAGCGGCACTATTACCTGGGTTCTAGCAGGATTGCCACAGTGGCTGATTGAAAACAGATCATAGGGTGAGTGGAAGTTAACACCAGCTGTAGTAACCCAGGCAGATGCTAGTGGCTCAGACCAGAGTGTCAGTGCAGAGGGGATTCTGCATGTGAGAGTACAGCCAGAAGGGCTGCTGACGAGAGGAGGTGAGGGAGAGTCTGGTGTGGCTGGCATTTTTATCCTGAGCAACAGGGGTATAGAGCTGCTATTAAAAACAGTGTGGAAAGATTTGGGAGAGAGGTTTCAGAGAAAAGAGTACGAATTTCTTCTTGAACATACTAAGTTTGTCTGTGCCATAGCTCTCAGAGCTCCCGTGTGAAAACATAAGTGGACAGGAGAGTGGAGATAAAGGCCATGGCAGTCCTCCATTAATTCACGATGGCATGCTGTAAATGCAGGTCCTCAGGGTAGAGTTGAGCTGTACCAGAATGGAGCCTCCTGTTGTGTGGCTCAGCTCAACGGAGAAGCTGGAGTTCCCTTTCACACAGTAACCGGAAGAGTCACAAAAGCTGTTATTGTGAATTTCACATGCACCGAGACTCATACTTAAGTTGTCACATATTCTTAATTAGTGGAGCGAATATTAACATACTTTTACTTTTGGAGTAGAGCTAACTTGCATGGATTATTCAAGTTACTAAGACACAAAGCCTCCATTGTTCTCCTGATTCTGACTTTGAGTCTGTCTTCTCAGTTAGGTGTTTTTAGAATGAAAAATGTTAACTTATAGTTCATTGCTGCAGTACTGAAAAGACTGTCACAAAAAAAAATTTTTTAACAGAAGAGAACCAGAAATAGTAGAGGTTGTGACATTAGATTCATTTCTTCATTCATGCCGTTAACATATTCCAGAGCCTTTAAAGCTGGTGCACAGGACCTGTCTGTTAACAGTCCAGCACAGACAACGTTGACCTGCCCCTTACAGATAAGGAGTCTGAGGTTCAGAAAATGATTTGACAAGGACTATTTCAGGCCTTTCTGAGTGGTGGAACTAGGGTAGAGATGCTCACTACAAAGAAAAAAAGTGGATTGTTAATTTTTTTTCCCCTGCCAGTGGCAGTATGATTCCTGCATCCCAGGGCCCAGACAAGAGTCTGGCTCCAGTGTATATACTGGGCTCTCGGAAGGGCTGCATCCTTCCCCTAAGCTGCTCTGAAGAAGCTAGGCTAGTTAGTAGTCTGAGGCCTCTTACTCATTAAACTACTTACTCCAAAGCAGTGAATATTCAGTAAGCTAATTAAAATTTGTAAGTAAGATTTCCTTATTAAAAAAATCTATTAAAACAAGAAGAAGCCCGTTAAAGTAATTATTAGAGCAGGGGAAAAAAAGATGACTATCAAATTACCATATCTGTTTCAGCTGTCCATAAAGGTCCTTTCAGTTGCTTTGGCAGCAGACACCAGCAGAAATGGATTTCGGCTGTAAGTGTGCCGGAGATAGACCAGAAGCAGCTTGGAGGAAAATGGCTGCTATTGTGTTACGGAGGTTCTTTCACATTGTTGTAAAAGATGACAGACCCTCTGTTCTAAAAGCTCCTGTTTTGCATCCTAGTGGAGATGAGGCTGTCATTAAACAATGTGTGAAGAATAAAAGAGCCAGATGTAAAAATATGAGAGTCCTTTGAGTGGGTTGTAACACCTAGTGCAGACCAGGGGACGCCTGCTTGATCTAAGAAGGGGGGCTGTCTACCATGGATGGGGCAGTGATTAGCTTGCTCTTAAGGATTAAGGAATGTCAAGTATGCATACTTCAGACTGGGCTTTCCTGATGGAATCTCTACCACTCCTCTTGTGATACCCAGACCTACGAACAGAAGACTGTGCTATTCTCATGATAGGCTTAAGTGGTTTTAAATTTTCCTATCTGAAAGGAAGTCCTCATCTGAATGTGGACCTTCCAGCTTTGCCTCCTTCGCTTTTCCCGTCCTTTCCTTCTGTGTAAATGTGTATTCCCTCCAGTCCCTCTGCATCCTGTCTCTCATCACTGCGTCTCACCTTCCTAGTGCCTCACTTCTGTGAGGCTTGTCAGGGCAGTAGGCTAATCTGCAAGTCAGGGTCCCAGCAGAAAACAGATGGCATGCTCAAAATAGAATAATGTGAGACAATTTTAATAAAGTGACTATTTATAAAACTGTGGGCAGAATGTAGGGAAACAGTGGATGGTGTTGGCAGTTGATTCTGTTGCTGCCTCTTAGCCCCGAGAGATACAGGAAGGGCTGCCAGAACCTAGGCAGGATGTTACATGGAAAATCCAGGAGAGCCCTGAGAAGAGGCAGGGCGCCAGGGGAGTAGAAGCTGTGGCCTCCTTTTCCTCCCTTTCTCTCATCTCCTTCCAGCCTGCAGCGATCCGCTCGCCTGCGGCAGAGGGCAGCCTCAGGGCCCACAGCAGGGTGGGGAGCACAAGGAGAGTGATCAGAAAATAGATAGTGTAGCCCAAGGGCGAAGCCACAGATCAGTACAGGATGCATGCCCAGGCCCCCGGCATCCCTCTGTTGTAGATTCTGCGATGCGCCCTCCCAGAAGCCTTCTCAAAAAGTGCCCTTGACTGCCTTTTTCTTTTCTATTGGCTGTTTCTCTGTCCCAACTCTGCCTAGACACACTGTGAGGAGAGGCTTACCTCCTGCTGGTAACACCAGGAGAGGCCCTGGAGATGGACAGATGTCACAAAGGGAGACTGGGGAGAATGGCATTCTAAGCAAAGAAAACTCCATCCGCAGGAGGCTGATCTGGCTGGTAGGCATCCAGAGATAGTTTTCTCCTATGGAGGTGCTGCTCGAAGAATCAAGGTTGCTGACTCCAAGTCTCAGACTAGCTTGGCCCTTAATCCCAGCTCCTTCCTATTTTATTATCTTTGTGGCCTTGAGTGAGTCTTTATACTCTACTTTCTGCATATGTACGATTTGGCTAGAAATAGCAGCTTGGGTGCTTTGGTGAGAAAATATGTGAAAAGCACCTATAGGTGGCCATCAGAGTCAGAAGGTGTAAGTAGCAAGTTTGTGTGTGTTTCTCTTGTGATGTTTTCTACCCACAAGACCATGGAAAATGGTATGCTGATTTCTGCTCCTTCAGAGCTAGCTTTCCTGGATAACCAGTTCATTCCTTCCCTTGCACATTCACATAGTTCCTTTTCCTCCACAGCTCTTATCATAATTAATTCTAAGTACTGAGTGGTGTTCACTTAGAGATGGCAAACTCCATGTTAGTTGGAACTGATTGTCTTTTTTTGGTTGGTTGGTTGGTTTTTGTTTGTTATTTTGTTTTTGTTCTTCATTTAATTTTTTCTTCTTTCTTTTTTTTTTTTTTTGAGACAAGGTTTCTCTGTGTAGCCCTGGCTATCCTAGACTCACTTTGTAGACCAGGCTGGCCTCGAACTCACAGAGTTCCTGCTTCTGCCTCCTGAGTGCTGGGATTAAAAGTGTGCGCCACCACCTGGCAGAACTGGTTGTCTTATTCAGTGCTATGTTCTTAATGCCTAACAGCATCCAACCCAGACATGACATGTTTGCTAAGTAAGCGACTTATGATGGTAGGGCATGATGTTGGAAAACCAAAATTGAGCCTGACTGGGGAGAGCCTACATTTGTGAGGTTGAGTGGTTTAAATGTCTTATTTGTGTCTATTAGTTAACCTAATATCATTCAACTAACAACTTTAGAGTCATTCGTTTTACATCATGAATGCCACAGAGATCCTGCCTTTATGGAGCTCACATCCCAATTAGGAAAGATGAATTATATGTATATGCCTATATACTCACATACATGAACACATATATGGATTTATACATAAATGTATGTGGTATGACCTATATTGATACAGTTCATGTAATTACTATATGGGAAATTATATGAGATATCATATAACATAATTAGAATCAAATGAAAAGCTTATTATTATTAGGCTATTTGCATATAATCTTACTTAGTATTAAGTGCTACCCCATAGAATAAGGAGAGGTATTCTGAAGAGATACATGATTAGGTTTGTGAACAATAATCCTAGCACCAGCAGTGCATATATTTAAATGCAATAAATGAATGCTTTGCAAATCTTACGGCAGATTCCAAACCCCAAAGTTATGAAGAACTGTTGTTTCAACAGAATAAATAAATAGTAATCCACACTAAGCAGTCAAAACAAAGGCATCCAGAGGGAAAATAAGATTGTGCTTTAACAGCAACAGTCATCCCGTCCACTAACTTATATAACTGAATAATAAAGCTGTGACAGGGAGAGTCGGCATTGTCAAACAGATGATTTAACGGAAATGCCAGGGGAGAATTCCATACCTGCCAAAAATGTCTTTTGATAATAAGTCAAATAAAGACATTTTATCAAAAATTCAAAGAATTTGTCTCTCTTTCTCTTTAAATGTGTGTGTGTGTGTGTGTGTGTGTGTGTGTGTGTGTGTGTGTTTCTTCATAGAGAAATAAAAAGATTGCAGACATGATGGAGGGTGTAGGAAATGGTAAGCAGAAGGTAGCTGTGTGGGTTTAATCAGAATCTATTGCAGAAGGGTACTAATGTCCTACTTTGTTTATAGTATTCATAGAATTAAAATATATGATGATAATGCCTTATAAATGATGAAGGGGGATATTTTAAGGATCGTGCACTTTCTGGGAAAATACCAATTTATAAAATGCCAGTTAATATTAAACTGTAGTAATCAAGAATGTTAAATCTTTAGTCACGTTAAGGGTGCTAAAGGGCTATTTAATTTTCAAATAAATACCAAATAAATATAGAGTAAAAGCTAAAGAGGGGTAAAAGCGGGAGAAAGATACAGAGTAAGTCAAACAGGTTAGAAATACTTATGGATGATAGGAGTCCCAAGTATATAAATAATCATAGTAACATCAGATAGTCTAAGTAAGTTGACTAAGTCTAACATAGTCAAATGGGATATAAAATGAAAATTATGTATTTTCTAAGAGACATGCTTAAAATATAAGGGCATGGGGAAACCAAGAATAGTAACCTAAAAAATATATAGCAGCTAAGCAATAACCAACAGAAAGCAATACCAGATTTAAAATACTTCAAGACAAAATAATGTGATAGCAACTCTACATTTGTGAGCATCCAGTAACATCAACTCAGAATTACAAAGCAACTCAGTAATTTCAAAGAAAAAGTAAAATCCAAAGCTCACAGCAGGAGAATTCCGTATCTTTTTGTTACTGAGCAGCAGATAGACACACATGCGCATTTCAGCACAACACAAAACAGTGCTTACCAAGCGTTAGAGTGCGCAGGAATGATCTAGAGACCTGTCAGAATCCAGATCTCAGGACCCTGGGTCTGTAAGTTCTGAGCCTAAGGGTCTGCAGTGGTTCTGACCCCTCGTAGACCCTAGATTTATGGTGATGTTGGTGGTTCTGGAACATTTTAAATATAGATTTGAACATAAAACACTATATCCAACAGTTGCAGAATATATGTTTTTAATATTTGCACAGCATTTTAGATGTTAGCTATATGTTCTGGATTAGTGATACATTTTATTTTTCTTTGATTTGTTTGTTTGTTTGTTTAGGTTTTGGGGAGGGACAGGGACAGGGTAGCCGAGTCCGACCTTGAGCTTTCTGTGCAGCGTAATCTTATCTCCACCTCCTGAGTGCCAGAATAACAGTCAAGTTCTACGGCATGCAGCTCCTAAATACTTTTTAAACAAGTTAAGGCAGGGTTTTCTTTTTGGCGACAGTGGAATTACAGTAGACATCAGTAATAAAAAGATACTAAAATTTTTTCATATGTCTGGAATTTAATCAATATCTTTAATAGCCCCTGGGTCAATGAAGAATCCATGGTGGAAATTTGAAAATATTTTAATTAAATGATAATGGAAATACAGTATATCAAAATTTCACTGGCTTCTCCTAAGGCCTTCCTTAGAAATAAATGTATAAATTTAAATACCCATGAATATAGAATATGTGTGCATTGAAGTATGTTGTGTGTGTATATATTTTGTGCTTATGTACGCACAGATGGCTGGAGGTAAGCAGTAGGGAACCATCTCAGCATAGTAAGGGACACTAATACGAGACCAAGAAGAAAGGAGGAAGCAGTAAAAACAAATGCCCAGATGACCATAATTGCAGAGAACTAGCCTATACCCCAGCAAAGCCGAGCACAGCTTTTTTGAAAAGTCTGCCTCGTGGGGCTGGAGAGACGGCTCAGAGCACACACTGTTCTTGCCCAGGACCTGAATTCAGTTCCCAGTACCCACATGTTGCCGTTCACAATGGCCTGTAGCTAACTCTAGCTCTGGGGCATCTGATGCCTTTTGCCACCACATACACATACCCACACAGAGACACACAAACGTCAGTAAACACTTGTGTCCAGGATTTTAGTGTCAACGTGAGTCATGTGCCTATGGATTTCTCAGTAGAAACGGGAGCTTCAAGGGAAGGCGAGTGGATGGGCCTGTGTTCTGAGCTCAGCCCAGCCTGTTCTGCTTGTGTGCTCCATCGCTTGCTAGCTGTGTATCTGGAAAGGTTATTAAGACTCTTTATGTCTTTGTTTTCTTGTTTATAAAATAGGGAAAATGATAAAACCTACCTCATTTGACTTTTGGGAGGATTGATAGCCACATATAGAAGGCCATATATAGTGACCCTTGGCACTTAGGAAGCTGTTGTTAACACTTACACTTGCTATTACAAGAGGATGTGCAGTGACCAACAGCATGAGGGTGAAGGTAAGACGGCATGCCGGAGGTCAGAGCAATGAGAGGAAGGGCTGCTTTGGGGAGCACAGTGCCTGCCCAGCGCTCATGAGCTGTGTGGGATGAATAGTCCGACTGGAGATGAGTCCAAAAGCAGGATCACTGATAAAGCCTGTCAGTGGCCGAGTGTATGATTTGCACTGGCAGATCTCAGAGCCCAGGGTGGAAAAAGGTTAAAGGACTGATGGTTTTCCTAACTGGGACTGTGTCAGGTGACAATAGAAGAGCAAAGGAGGGACATTCTAGAGTGGTAATTTTCTTTTTCCTGTGTCTCATTCAACTTGTTAAACTCTCGCCCTGCAGATACGCCAGCTCCTAGCCAAAACTCATCTCAGTTACTCATAGCCCATAATAGACAGTGTCAGTGCCCTTTCATATCATATATTTTGAGAAATTTGTCCTCCAACTGTAGATCCGCGTGCAGTCAGTATAGCAAAGTGCAGAAGAATTTCTGACCAAACTGCCCACTGTTTAGTAGTGCCCGGACCTGGAACAGGCTGTTTAATCGAGTCACGCTCTGTCTGTGACTAGGAGTGCCGACGGGTCTTTGCGAGAGTCTGTGCTTAATGAACTCATCCATGGTGTGCTGAGTGCACAGCACAGGGTAGTGTGGCATGAGTGCCCGGTCACTGCTACTGTAGCGTCCATTCGGCCAGCATTTGGGGGGTTCACAGAGGAAACAGGAGCTAGAGGTTCTGACCTCCAACAAATCAGTGTACTAACTCCAGCCCCCAGTCCCCGAGTTCTCACAGACTCCACAAAGTTGGGGTCCAGGGTGAAGAAGGAATACATCTGCTCTTAGTCTCTCCCACAGACCTAGTTAGTCTTTACTCTTCAGGTGCATGTGATGTGGCCTTGTGAGTGTATTCATGTATTTTCAAGGGCAGGATTCCTTTTGAGGCCAGGGATCCCCTTTTTAAATGAAGTCAGTCAGGGGCCAGGAGATTGAGGTGTGGGGGAGGCCCTTGGTTGTAAGAGATAATAATAAAGAGAAGGACAGAAAGCCAACAACATGTTTCTGGATTCTTCAAAAAAAAAACTAGCACTCATGTGCTAGGCAGTGGTACTGGAATAAACAAGGCCTGGCTAAGACTTTTATATAGGACTGAATAAAATTTTATGTTTTTATTTACTGGCATTAGATTTATATGAAACGTCTCAGGGTAAAAATCTGCCCTGTTATTATTTAGAATACCCTTGGGCTGGACTCTGGGATACTGCGTTTCCTGGTGACAGTTCCACCTTCTAGCACACTAGTGAGAGCTGCTCTGTAGCTGCGACAGCCCTGCTGGGAGATGCAGTGGCTTCTCTGGAGCCCCGGACGGAAGGCATGGCATGTTTACCTAACCTACTTTTATTTTTAGAAGTAGGAGAAATGACTTTATCTGAGGGAGGGGAAGAGAAGGAATCTTAAAGGACGCGCCATCTGCGGAAGCTGCTCTTAGCATGTGTTTTGGGAAGATGAGCGGTGTCATCCTCTGTGCGCTGTAGCTGCGAGGCTGACAGTTTATAGACTCTCAGATGAGACTCTTTGTGAATGTCACGAGTGGTTATCAGTCTCTCATACGTAGAGGAGAGAGGGCAAAGCCAAGCTGTGAGGGTGCCAGCACGTTATGGCAATACAAGTTTCACAGCTTTAAGCAAACAAACAAACAGAATGCTGTTCTTGACAAATATTTTAAATCGACAAGCTTTAAGTTACTTCAAATAATGTGGAAGGAGAATGTCAAATTTTTTTGTTCTCCCGTTAGAAGTGGATTGCGTTCCAAAAGTTGTTTTTCAAGTCAGTTGTTATAAATTGGGAGTTTATTGTCTAAAATGGACATTTAAAAGGCTTGGATTATGGTTTAGTTTTCATGGCCACACCATGGGTGGGTGTCATAGCCCCAGACAGGTGAGCTCTTAGGGCTGGCCCAGCCGGGTAAGCAGGGCCTCCCACAGCTCTCAGGCCCATTTATTTGCCTGTCCTTTGGAGCCTCTGGGGACACATAGCACACAGTTGTCTAGACTTTCTGCCTTTCAGAAGTTAGCAGACACTTGCCTTGGGGGCAGAGGAGTGGATGAGGTGAAGCTTAGTGTTTACCAACATATTTACTTTAAAAGCTCAACAGACCCGAGCTACAGCATGGGGATGAGAGCATATCGATTAGGGAGAAACTGTCTGACAGAGGTAAGACATTAACCATGCAGATACACTGCCGTGTTCCATTTTACACAGCTCCCCACTTAGCATCCCATAATGTTCGCTTAATTAGGCACACTACATAAAGCATGCATCACAGGTAAACATGAGGAGACACTGTGGCAAGTTTGTCAAGAGCTGTGCTTCATAAATTTTCAGTTTGCTGATTTTGATAGCGATGCTTCCATGTATAGCTTTCTCCTCTCCCTGATGCAGTCTGCCGTGGAGAAAGAGCCAGCACCCGGCACCTGTGCAGGCTAAGTCTCTACTCAGTGCTGTTACTAACGTGACAAATAAGTGTGATGGAAGCGGAAATGGAAGATATGATTAAGACCAGCTGATAAGTTGCCTGTTGGTGACTGTATAGACACTGTAGATGGGTTAGCTTTTTATTTTAACATGGACTTTTTTCTTAAATACAAAGCTGTTAGGAAAGTTTAATGGCTTGAGATTTACAAAGTGATTTTAATTTTGTATTCAGAATTCTGCACCTAAAACATCTCTCAGGTAAGGAGAGTGGGTTCTTCCTTAGCTTTGGGGCCCAGCACGAAACTCATAGGTGCCGTGTGGCTCTTCAGTGGTAGACATTCATTTTCACTATGATGCCCAGGCTGGTCTTGATCCCCTAGGCACGAGCAACACTCCTGCCTCGGTGTCCCATGTGCTACCATATTCGCCTCTCAGTAATTGCCTTGGAAGCAAAGCTGCATAATGGCATTTCTGCCGACAGTGAGGTGCAGACAGGATGGTGACTGCCCGTTGACATGCTGTCTTGGTGTGTATAAGAACCCCACACACTGCCATGTTTGTGCAGGGATAGCATATAAAGCAGTATGTGTCAACATAGTCCACCCTGAATCATGGCCACAATTGGATGGTTGAGGTGATATTTCCTTCCTATGCACACATACAAATCTGTTTATATGCATTATGCATCTATATCTATCTGTGAATATTTTCACACACAAAAAACCTCATATTGTATGAAAGGAAAAATTCTTTTCCTCTCTTTGCAGTATATTATGAATAGGTCCATGTCAATAAGTATTTCTCTTCAATATGATATGTAATCAATGATCATTTTCCTTCATACAGGCTCCTACAATGTGTTCTTCGTTCTTGTTCTGTCAGTAGGATTGCGGTAAATATCTTTCCACAAGTATCTCTAAATAATTCTTCAAAATAAGTTCTTATTTATGTTGGTCAGAGGATTTTTTTAAATTTTTTTTATTAATTTATTTTATTAATTTATTCATATTACATCTCAATTGTTAGCCCATCCCTTGTATCCTCCCTTTCTTTCCTTCCTCCTGCTTCCCCCTCTACTCCCTTCCCCTATGTCTGTGACTGAGGGGGACCTCCTCCCCCTGTATATGATCCTAGGGTATCGAGTCTCTTCTTGGTGACCTATTATCTTTCCTCTGAGGGCCACCAGGCCTCCCCATCCAAGGGACATGGTCCAATATGGGGCACCAGAGTTTGTGTGAAAGTCAGATCTCCTTCTCCACTTAACGGTGGAGAATGTCCTGTCCATCGGCTAGACTGGGTAGGGGTTCGAAGTTTACTGCCTATATTTTTTTTGGCTGGTGCCATAGTTTGAGGAGGACCCCAGGGCCCAGACCCGCCTGTAGTTTTCCAGGACCCTCTGGATCCTTCTTTTTCCTCATTCTCCCAGGCTTCTCACCCCTAAAGTCTCAAGGGATATTTTTTTTGCATAGTCTCTGGAAAAGTTATGCTAAATAATAAGTCACACCCACACACATTTGGTTCTTTAATCAGAAGATCTTTAGCTGCAAATGTTCTTTGTATCCCGTGGGAGTGGTTGCCCAGGTGAGCCCCACGCTCAGCATGAAGGTTTTCTCCAGGCACACCCTGTCCTAGGGTTTCCCAGCTGCGGTCACAAGGGATTGACTCCCAGCCAGAGTTAACCCAGCCGCCTCAGGCAGCGTTTTCCAGGGGAGGCCTGGTGCTCCAGGCAGCAGGTAACGATGCTCCTAAGGGCGTCCATGCAGAGGGTTCAAGCTGTCACTGATGGAGCTTTTGTATGAAGCATCTCTTCTCCTTCCTCTCCTGTCCCCTTAAGGTTGCTGCTGGAAGCTTCATGTCACTCTTTCTTTTCCTGCCACTTCCCATCCCCCTTCTCCCATTTTCTAAAAGAAGGAATAATTAACCTAACACCTTTGAATCTTTTGCCCCTCTTTGGTCCTCAGAAAGGGATAGTATGAAGTATATTAATAATAACCTATGCTTTGTTTAGAATTTTATAACCCCTGCCTCTCTGGTCAAGAAATGTATGTATAATAAACTATACATTTATTGTTCAAAATAAGTACTTTTCTTTATCAAAGTATTTGTATTGCTTTGACTAATTTTAGATTAAGTGCAATGACAGCTTAATCCAGAGGGAAATATCAAGCATGTATAGCTTTATAATTATAGGAAATAGAAACAATTTAAATGTTTAAATTTCCATATATTTCTTATGCCGAGCATAAAAGTTTATTGCATTAGGATAATATGGGCAAGAAGTAAAATGGAAATACACTTTTAAGAACAAAAAGAATGTAGAATTCCTAACCTCAAAAAGCGAGCTTATATGTTTTAAAGTGGATAGTGTTGAATTGCTGTGCTATTGTATTTGGCTGGCTACATTTTAAAGAGTAGTGTTGCAGTTTTATTTTGAAATGTCAACATTTATGAAATGCTGAATAACATTGTTTATAACTCTAAGACTTATAATGAAAAATTGTAGATGCCAACTTTAAAAATGTGCAAAGAATAAAAAATGTGTGACGGAGTACATGATTTTTCAAAATTACTTTAGGGAGGATTCCAGGAAAATGCTCACGGCCCCTTAGCACTGGGGCTGCCACAGTGTGATACCTTCTAGCCACACTGGCAGGCTCTCCCTGCCCTGTCCTTGACCATAGCTGTCCCACCTGCAGGGATCTTGGCTGTCACACATATCAGTGCCTCTTCCTCCCTCGCCCAGACTGTTGTTCATGCCTTGCTCTTCCTCTCAGACCTTGCCTCTTCCCTTAGAATGGTTTTCCCTGCCTCTATCGCCACCAAAAGAGAGCTGAGGGGAAGGAGTTGGAGAAGAAGCGATTACTGTCTTGGGTCTGGGGAGAGGAAGCCCCAGCTCACACTGTGGCTCTTGTGTTGATGTGAGCTTCTGGGTTTTGCTGCTGACACTAGGAGTGGCATTGGCACCAGTGCCCAGTTCAGCCTCTTTCTTACTTTGGACATTCCCTCTAACTTCTCAGACATGCTAGGACATCTCTGTAGCTCAGTGCCCCCTCATCACCATCCTTCAAGCTTTGCTGTTTTTGAGGGGCTGGCATTGCTTACATGACCATAAAATTAGACTGAAGCCACGCAGTTTCTTTTTCATCTCCCCCACAGCAACCTGAGATAGTACTGACTGTCACATGCTCAGTAAACATTCTCAGAAAAACAGAAACTCCGAATGGGAAGTCCTGGGCTGAATTCTAGATCCATCACATTTTGCTGTATGATTAGAGGCCACTTGTGAATGGTCTGGCTTTTTTTTGTTCCTTCATTGATAAAATGCATATAGTGATCAGATAATGCAGGTGCCTGGACGGGCCTAGACTGCCAACAAACCCAACTGTTTTTCGAGGCGGGTGTGTTATTATCATTTATTTTATATGAGAGGACTCAACCAGTTCAGAGTCACTCAGCTTGTAAGTGATATAATGTAGATTGGAAACAGAGTGGAGCCCTAACCATTTAGCCTTCACGTGGTCACACCTGCATCTGACTTCACTATTTAGGTTGAAAATTCAAAGTGGTGATCTGCAGGATGTAGGTGGGGGACATGCATGTTCATGGCATGTTGAAAAAACCGGAGGCTTTTCCTGTCACTTCTTGGCCAGAAAGTTTCCAGAGAAATTCAGCAGCCTACACAGTCTAGCCACCTTGCTCCTTTGACCAGAGACGCTATCTGGGGCCGGGCACACTGAGTGTCAGTAGGAGAAGAGTGCTTGTGTTGTCATTCTCATTTTTAATTAATCTTAAGATTCTTGCCTGGTCCTTTGCCCCCCTCGCAGCCGGGGCTGTGAATCATTGATGTGAGAGTCAGAAGGGAAGCACAGGACAGTGTATTCCATTTCCCCTTACCAATTTCCTGCCTGTTTCCACTGTGGGGCCAATGTACAGACCATCACAGTTCAGCGGTGGAGGAGGCCGTCCTTGGTGGCCCGTTCTGCAGCCTGGCTCCGTCGTGAGCACTCTTGTAGGAGGGGTCACAGGCCCTGTTCCTTTTGTGTTTCCCACTGAGTAACCGTGGGTCTTTTGCAAGTAATTGTATCCGTTTCTAAAAGAGGAAAACCTTTTCTGAATTTAGATGTCAATTTCTATATTAATTACGCTGCTCTTGGTTGCGCTGTGTGAACTCACTAGCTGACTGCCGCAGTACCCAAATCTGTAGGATCAGAATGTGTGTGATGTGCATATTTTAATTTGAGAAATAGCTTAACATTTCTAGATATTCATTTAGATGTGGTTATGCAGGTTAAACATAACGTATGATCACTGCTTCTTTCATTGCTTCCAATTAAACCTTGCTTGTTAGTTTAACCTCTAGGTAATCCCATCAAACAATTGATGTCAAGGAAACACTGCCCACAGTAGCTGCAGATGAGTGGCCATTAATTTTAATTGCCTTGATATTAAAGATTAAGAAGTATTGGGACTGGCAGAATGGAAACGATCTGATGTCAAGCAAACCCACTTGCTAAAGCTTCCCCAGGCTGCTGGTGATATTAAAATTTTACTGTGAGAATTAAATAAACCTTTATTAGTGATGACTGTTGTTTGATTGGTCCAGAGGTGTGCATAAACAGAGGATTCTTACATATCCAGAGATGAGGCCTTCCATGGTAGAGATTCCTCAATTATGAAACTGTTAATAAAGCTGTAATCTGATTTTCTAGGCTAGGTTTCATTAATGTATTATAGCTTCTCTGATTGTCAAGGTAATATTAACTACAAAGTACTGAATCCAACAGAGAATTGTTGAGAAGGAGAGAATTCTAAGATGGGCCTTTGCTGCTAAATTCAGAGTTGGGGAATTTTCATTAATTATGCTTAAGAAATACCAGTTTCCCCATCAACCAGGACTGTGTCCCTTTGTACTATAAACAATATATTCAATACTTAACTCTTTCTAAGGCCTACCAACCAACTCAGGAAAGCCAAAGGGCTGTTATATATAAAAGCAGCCATGTGAGTGTCAGCTGGAGATATGCCTCCTGAGGCCTTGAACTTCAGAAGGAGGGCTGGGTTCCAAGAGGATTCGTTTTAGCAAGTACTATCAGCACTTGAAGCCTCGTGTTCTATTTCTACCTTGATTCTTCGGAGGTTGTGGTTGCTTTGTTTGTTGGCTTTTGGTTTTGTGGCCTTTTTCCCTCCCTCCCTCCCTCCCTCCCTCCCTTCCTTCCTTCCTTCCTTCCTTCCTTCCTTCCTTCCTTCCAGGGTCTCATGCATTGGAAGCTGGTCTTGAATTTGATATATAGCCAAGGATAACCTTGAACTTCCAATCTTCTTGCCTCTACCTCCAGAATCTAGGTACTGTAGGTATGCACCACCATGTCTGGTTCATGTGGCGCTGTTATTAAAACCCAGGGCTCTGTACATGCTAGGCAAGCACGATCCAATGCTATACCCCAGACCCACTGCTCTGTTTTAAGAATGGCATCATTTAGGGCTGGAGAGACGTCTTAGTGGTTAAGAGCTCTTGTAGAGAGCCCACGTTCCATTCCTAGCACCCACATCGGGTCCTCTAACTCCTATGCCAGGGCATCTGATATCCTATGTCTTCTCAAGCTCCTGCACACATATGGAGCCTATAAACACATACACACATACATACATGCACATAAAGTAAGTTAATCTTCCCAATGATGTAATTCTGCTTTGGAAAGGGGTCATAAGGCTCCCTGACACTGGCTCTTTCTACATAAGAATCCCTCTGAAGACCACTCCTGCTCCAGGCCTGAGCCCCACACCAGCATTATGACTTTTCTCTTCTCTCCTCCAAGCTCCACCTTACATACTGACCAGGCTCTGCCTGTTCCATCTCCAGAATATTTGCCCACCATGCCATCCCTGTGCACGCACGCCTGCTGCAGGCCTGCCACTGTAGGAAGAGTGGGGGAGTGGGAAGGTCAGTGGCAGGAGGCTTAGGTCCCATGGGCTGTCCACATGGACCTCATTTTCATTGAATTTCTGATTGTCAGAAATAAGACCAGGGAGTGCATGAAGAGGAAAGCCAGGTTGGATTTTGCTTGTTTGTTTGTTTAAGTCCAGAATCAAGTATATGCCCACTCAAGGCTGCCTAGGGATGGAGCCAGGGACTCTGCTGTGGGCACCACTCTCTGGAGGTGGGGATTGTAGGAGCATGGAGAAAGGAGAAGAGAAGCACCCGCCCTTCCTCTTAATCCAGGGGTGCTGGACTACGACAGCTTTCATGGGAATCTAAACACTGAGATCTAGAACCATCCACACAGAGAGACTCACTGAAGGTTTTTTGGAGGTGGATGAGGAGAGAGAGAAGAGGCTTAAGAGGTGATCCTTGGAGGAGACACACACACACACACACACACACACACACACACACACACACACACA
>OU015750.1:10886698-10931709 GCA_907169655.1 Acomys percivali | reverse complement strand
CACACACACACACACACACACACACACACACACACACACACACACACGGAAAAGGCAGGTGTTGGAATAAAATTCGGAGGACCCACGGGAAGAATGAGCTCTCGGCAGGGTAGCAGACATTGCTGGGAGTCCGAACCCTGTGCTGAGGGCAGCTGAGTGGCCTAAGCAAGCAGCCTTGTTCTTGAGTGGGTTTGTCCGTATTTCTGTCCAAGGAGCCTGTGCTGCTGCATAGGTCCTCAAGTGTGCTCGTGTGTGTTTACGTGCACATGTGTGTACTCACTGCTCCGAGGGCAGCATATGGACAACAGTAAGGCCAGTGCTGTCTTTCTCTCAGGGAGCCCCTGCCAGGGCTTTCTAGCCTTCTCCAGAAGCGTGAGTGCCATCAGTTGAAGAATGAGAGCACCATTTCCAAAGCAATTAAAGACTTGGCAGAGGTGGCCAGCAGGGCTGCCCACTGCAGAGAATTGGGCTGGAGGGCTCTGAGCCGCATCCCATTCCTTGTTTCTGCTCAGGGCCCCTGAGGGGCTCTAACAGATAATACCTAGGGTAGAACAATGGCTCTGCTACCACACCAGTGGTTCCTCTACTAGATTAGTAGGCACTTCCTGGGAATATTTTTAAATAGTTACTTTAACAAAAGAGAGGCAGGCTCCTCTGATGCAGCATTGGGCATACCTTCTATATGGCTGTGTGGCTTTTTGCTTCCTTACATAGCTCAACTACAGGTGTCGGCACATGGTGTGAGTCTGAGTGCTAAGTGTTGGGCTATGCTTTTGCTGTCTATGCGTTGTAGTGAAATCAGCCTTCTGCCAGCACCCTCTTTCACATTATACTGGCTGACATCATAAAGTCATTTGAAAGAGAGAAACGGCCGTGTTCTACCTTTTGGAATCAGCCATTCCTCTGCATTTACATTTGACCTTATTGAGATGGCTTGAGTTTTCAAGTTGAGGCTTCCCACACAGTAACTGGCAGAGCCTGAGTAGCCATATTGGCAGACAGTGTATTCTAAGACAGGAGACAAAGGGATTTTTCATCCATTATTAATGGATGTCCCTCTTCAGCAGACAAAACATGATTCTATTATATAGTTGCCAAAATTGTTCCAGGTCCACAAATGAACAATAGGTCATTCTTTTTCAAGTGTGCTTCTTAATACCTAATTTAACAAATGTTTCCAGTAGCTTTTCAGCCTATTTTAGTTGTCTGATTCCTATGTTTGGTGCACATATAGCAACTGGGTATTTTTATGAGCAGTGCTCCCAGCCATGTTCCTCTGGCTAATTCCAGGAAGCTTTGTTCTTCCATTAGAGTTCAAAGAGTATGCCATAATGGACAGTGAACCCCTAAAGCCATTATGCACTAGCCATGTGGTGTGAAGTGGCGGGCAGGGCACTGTGTCTGCTGGAAGCTCCTCCTGCTATCCCATAGTAAGGACAGGACGTTTGGCTTTGTCTCTGTGAGTTCTCTACCCTTCCCATGCCATGTCCCTGTACTTGGTAGGTGTCCAACTGGTTTGGCAACAAACGAATCAGGTACAAGAAGAACATCGGCAAGTTTCAAGAGGAGGCCAATCTCTATGCTGCCAAAACAGCCGTGACCGCCGCGCATGCAGTGGCCGCAGCCGTGCAGAACAACCAGACCAACTCGCCCACCACTCCGAACTCTGGTGCGTATGGCACGCTCACTCCCTGCTCGGCCAGACAGGCTTCTGCCACAGCGCCCCACCTTGTAGACTATGAAGCTGCAGCCTCACTGGGTGCACAGTAGGGCTTTCTGGGGAGATTTGCAGTCACTCGCAGGCTTGTCTGGAGATAGGTAAATAACAGCACAGACTGTGCTGGTAAACCCATTGTTGACAGTGGATGCCACTTGCTCCAGTAGATTCTGGAACCTTTATACTCAGTCATGGCCTTTAATTCAGCAGACAGGCAAAGCTCTATCACTTACCTCTCTGTGTATCACCTTGGGGACAGTTGTGGTCTGTCAGAATGAAAGAGCAGCAATGTGCTGTTGGTGGGGAAGCTGCATGTTGGGTTGAGCTGTCGCTGCGCTTCCTGTGCACTGGCTTCAGGTTCCAGGTGCAGCCTCTATCTGTGCTGTAGGGCTTGCTGGACTTACTTATAAAGATGTGGTATTGAACGCAAATGCATCGCCATTTTTGTTTTTTCAGTGTTTTTGTTTTTTGTGGTAGTGGGCATTGAACCCAGGGCTTTGCATATGCAACGCTCAGTCTTTGCCACTGATCTACATAACTAGCCACTACTTTTTGGGTTTTGTTTGTTTGCTTTTGTTTTTTGAGACAGGGTTTCTCTGTGTATCCCTGGGCTGTCCTGGACTCGCTTTGTAAACCAGACTGGCCTTGAACTCACAGAGACCTGCCTGCTTCTGCCTCCCCAAGTGCTGGGATTACAGGCATGCGCCACTACACCTGGCTATTTTTTGTTTTTAAGATAACTTACCTTGTAGCTCTGCGTGGGCTCACACATGTGTGCTGCCACAGCTGGCTATGAATGCACTTTTGATTTCTTATGCAGAACATTCTGTTGAAATTTTATATGGCATTTATGATGGGGTTAGAAGAAATGTCTTTAAATTACAGGGAACTTGACTGACAGAGAAAGGTGTAGCTAGCCCCAGAAGATCGGTTTGAGGGGCTTGGAGGCTTTCTAAGGAGATTTAAAAATACATATTTAAAGGTCCAGAAGGAAAGCTGACTGTTTTATCACACCCCCATCAGTTCTAATAGGCCACAGACACTGGTGAATGGCAAGGTAGAGTCTATGGCTAGGACAGAGTGCAGAAGGCTGTGTGTTCACCACCACAACAGCAGCAGTAAAGAGTGAAGTGGAAACAAGGAGACGCTGGGGCCAGCTCCTGGGCGCCTTTCTGCATTCTGACTTGTTTCTGGTCTTTCTTTTGGGTTCGCCCTCTATAAGATTCTTCCTGTGCGTAGCCCGAGTTGGCAGGACCTTCTAGAACAGCAGCTAATGCTCTGTCCTTCTAAGCTGGAAATGCCTCTCCCTTCTGTCTCTTTTCCTTTCCCTACCTCTAGGTCTTTGGGGATTGTGTGTGTAGCTCTCTGTTATTCAGCTACTTAACTCTTTCCTTTCCAGGTTCTTCTGGTTCTTTTAACCTCCCAAATTCTGGGGACATGTTCATGAACATGCAGAGTCTGAATGGGGATTCTTACCAAGGGTCCCAAGTCGGAGCCAATGTGCAATCACAGGTAGGAGAAATGCCCCAGCCGGGGCCTTTCTGGCAGGGTAGGGTTTGGGCTCAAAACTCCCCGCTCTGACCCATGGAAGTGGTCTGCACATCCATGCAGAACCTGTGCTGGGTGCATCCAAACGGGACACGTTTGCCCACCTCTTAATTCAATGAGAAGTTAAGTGGACAATGCCTTTGATGATTCAAAGCTGATGAACTTTGTGAATGCATTCGGCTCTGGCTTGAGCTCATGGAGATGGGGGAGGGGGGTCTTTGTTATGACAGAACAGGAGATCTTGTGTGCCTGAGAGAGGGAGGGGTGGACAGAGAGAGGGGGGGAAAGAATGAACAAGAGAACATACTGCTCTTTTATTCCTGTGATGTTGACAGTCAGGAAACTGAAACCTGCATTCTTTGGGTTCAACCCCTTTCTTGTCCTCTTAACTGAGAGCAAGTGATCTTACTCTTATGCATTGTGGTAGGGGCAGGGCGCAGGGGAGGGGCAGTGTTGATTCAGCACGCATTATCTGTGAGCAGGTTTTCACCCACAGCCACACACACTTGGTTGCATAGATGGAAAGTCTGCATTGCCATGTGAAGATGCTATTGTTTGGCTGGTGTGAAAAACAAAGATGTGTGATTTAAATATGCACAGAGTCTTTGAAATCCCTCCAGTCACATTTGATTGATAAATTTGTCTTTCATTGAAGATGCTCCACCCTTGTGGCACACATAATTCAAATTGTTCCCTTTTGTAAGTGATGATGTTTTAATAGATGGAGGTGATGGATTCTGTTTCGTCTCACTTCTAGGTGGATACCCTCCGTCATGTTATCAATCAGACGGGAGGCTACAGTGACGGCCTTGGAGCAAACTCACTGTACAGTCCACATAACTTAAACGTGAGTACCCTGGGGAGCGAGCTGTGGGAACCGTGTCAGGGAAACAGAGACTAATGAACAAGTTAACAGTCACTGGACTTGGCTCCACATCTTGTTGGCAGTTGGGGGCAGCAGTCTCTTTGCCATGGTTCCATGTAATGGCCCTTGGTGTTTGGTGTTACCTAGCTGTCCTTTGGAGCCCTCACGGAAGCCCAGGGGGCTGGTGTCCTATCACCAGTGGGGACTTAAGTACCAGCCCATTAAGATGCCATTTCCCAGCAGTCATGCTGTGTTCAGGAGATGGTGGGAAATGGTCATTCATCTTAGAATCAAGCAGCAGGAAAATTCCCTGGCACAGAGCAGGTGACGGTGATAACCTTGGAGGCCCAGCACATCAGCAGCCATGCTAAGCAAAGAACTGTATCCTGGGCTGCCAGCCTGGGGTGCAGAACAGGACACCCAAGGTTAATGGCCTCTCCGCTTTAATGATAGAGCGACCTTTGTTATTGAATCACTTGCCCTTGCTTCCTGCCCTGACACACGTGGGAAGTGGCAGGCACTGGAAAGGAGGTGTTAGGAATGCCCTGATCTGGGACACATGGTAGCAGACAGGAGGAGCACGAAGAAGTCTCCCTTTTCAGCACCTTCATTTGCCATAGTGAGTAAATATTAATGACTTTAAAAGTGATTGGGGATGTTCAATTGTAAAGGGAAAAAAAGGACCATTAAATACTCAAATCTTTTACATTTGAAATGTCAAATCTTTTCTTTTTGGGTTTATAAATAACTCATAATAACCCACAACAAGCCATATAAAAAGCCTTTTAGTTGCATTTCTCCTTTTTCATTTAAGTGTTTTGAAATGCTTCAGAGAATGTGCGATATCCTTATCAACATGATAAAATATGAAGCCATGATTGCCTGCAGCATTTTACAGACATGAATTCCATCTTCACTGATGAGGCTTGATAAGACGCTGTTGTATAATACAGTGCATAATCTCAAGCCACCAGAGTAAGGATTAATTTATTTGGGGAAAAAAAAGGATGCTCGTTGACAACCTCTCCTGCAGCTGCCATGAAGAGGAGAAATATTGTACATTTGTTGTTTATAAATTTGGATAAAAGAGGAATGATGTTTACTTCAGATGGGATATCTTTAGACTTGGATCTGTGTAAGAGTTTTTCTTTTCCTAAGGAGATTTTCATGGCTGAGGGGAAACAGCTTACCTTTTAGATAGGGGAGGGTGTGTCTTAGAGACAGAACACACGCAGGCTTGTCACCACCCAACCTGGCATGACTGAAGCTTTCAAAAACAGTGCCATGACTTCTTATTTAATCTTATTTCCCTCTTCTACCCTGAATTTGATATCTCAAGCTGCAAATTCTTTTTTCCATTTAGACAACCAGCTCTGTAGTGGTTGCCCACCCTGTCCCTCTCTCTAGCCCCCACCCCCTCCCTTTCTCTAGCCCCCACCCCCTCCCTCTCTCTAGCCCCCACCCCCTCCCTTTCTCTAGCCCCCACCCCCTCCCTTTCTCTAGCCCCACCTTTGATCATAGAACAGTGGTTCTTAGCCTGTGAGTCTCAACCCCTGTGGGGCCAAATGACCTTTTCACAGAGGTTACAACCTAAGACCAACAGAAAGCACATATATTTCTATTACAATGCATAGCAGTAGCAGAGTCAAAGGTATGGAATAACAATGCAAATAATTTTATGGCTAGGGGTCACCACAGCATGAGGAGCTGTATTAAAGGGTCTGCAGCACTGGGAAGGCTGAACTGCTATTTCAGAAGAGACTGAAGAGGCTTCATATGCAGAACTATGCAGCTAAACAGAAGACGAGGGGTTCTTTAAGAACAGCATGGGCTTAGAATGTGGTCTGTGACAGAGGGCCTGCCTAACATAACATGCTCAAAGGCCCTGGGTTCAGACCCAGTTCCAGGAAGCGGGAGCCATGACATACAGACCTCCTGTGGGAGAAGAAGCGGCTGCCCCGATGCAGGTCTTCTGCATGCCCAGGAGAGCCTTCAGATGGACTCAGTGGAGAAATTACAGAGAGACAGGAAGGAGGCAGAGTGGGGGAGGGGAGGAGGCTGTGTGTTGGTATGGGGTGTGGGACTAGGCAGTGTAGTAGCCAAGGCTGGCTGGGGCCGCAGGGACTGGGTGTCAGGCAGCTCTCCCTTGCCTTCCCTCCAGAAAGGCCTGCCCCGTCAGTTCTGCTCAGCGTTCCCCAACTCAAGCCCAGTACCTTCCTCTTCTTGACTGACATAAAAATACGTAGCGACAAGCTGTCTGCCACAGCCGAAATCTGATCAGACATTGATTTCAGCAATTGCCTCTACAGGGCGAGACATGAGGCAGATTTGTTTCTGAGTACTGTTAGTGCCGGTACAGGTCCGAGACAGGAAGGGCCAGGCGCATGTGCAGGCAGCTGCACCATCCCGACTTGGGGCTCCACTTGCAGATAATTGGAAACCCGATTTGAATAGCATGTGACTCTCTACAGTTCATACATTTTCATTCTGGAGGGATTCCTATTTGGAGGGAAGTTGTGGCCGTCATTTTCCAAGAGCTACGCTAGCTGGCTGTCAGGCGTTTGTGGGAGAAGGGTGGGCAGCGTCCTCCGTGGGAACAGTGATGGAGCCGGCTGAGGTGTCTGCTTCTTGGAGCATCGTGGTGAGCCTCTCCACTGTTGAGCCTCTGAGAGGTCGCTCTTGCATGATGATTTTTACCAGCAGATCAGAGGCCAAGCTCCATGCCAGCCTGAGACTGGCTGAAGTCATAGTCATTGAGCTGATTTATCGCCCAATCTTTACTTGATGGGATACATGCATTTAATCCCACTTTAACACATGCCTCCAACTCCTGCCAAAGTGGGTCAGAAAATACATTTTGCTAATGCACCTTTGCTCTCCTGTTGTCATCTGGGTGTTCTCAATTGGGGAGTGGAATTAATATGTAGAGGTGCACCCACTGAACTGTGCCTCTCCTTTCAGGCTAATGGAGGTTGGCAGGATGCAACAACTCCATCTTCTGTGACTTCTCCTACGGAAGGCCCAGGCAGTGTGCACTCGGATACCTCTAACTAATCCCGGGCCTTCCCCAGCTGACGTGCCGTGATGAGCGCATTCAGAGCAATAGGAGGAGAAGGAAAGCGTTTTGTAACCCACCACCTACAGCTTTACTGTAAACCCTGTCTTCTTAGAGAACTCGGGAAACCTGTTTTTTAAGGAATCATAATCATTTGTATTTAAACTTAAGACACACGTTTAAAAGAAAGCACTTTATCCAATTAGGCCAAGATGTAACATTGTTGCCAGTTCTGTAACTGTTTCATCATAATTTATTATCGGTCTTTTTCATTAATGGTTCCACAGTTGCCAGTTCCTTGGCCTTAAGGGTAAGAAGTACCATCTATGCTAGACCCCAATTACAGAGTAGCATGCAAGGTTCACCTTGCCCAAGCTGAATCTTTGCAGATGTCCGTGTAGACTCTCATGTCATTCTCACATCACCGATGGGCTTCGAGGGAAGGCGCTCTGTGCCTGTTTCTCTTAAGGAAGGTGTGTTTCAGAACTTTCCTCGTCATGTTTGTGTGGCCATCTCTTAGGTTGTAATTAGGTCAAAGACTGGTGGCCTCCTTTCTCCCTCTGAAGCACCAGAGCCTGGAGTCTGCGCTAACGAGACCATGGATCCAGATTTGCCCCGAGATGGAGATCTTGCTGCTACAGAGGTGAAAACAAGCCTGTCTGAGGTGTGGCCGTGTGTGCTGGGTGCTGCACAGACTTGTCAAGGTGTGCTCGTCCTCTGGGCAGCCTGGAAAGGCCCTGCTCTCTGGAGTGCTGTATATAGTGTAGCAAAAGAGTATTTATACATCCCACCAATCAAAACACAGCTTTATTACCTCATGCGAACTCATACGAACCAATAGAATCCCAACATGTTCTGTAGCTTAGAGCGCTCACTTACTACCTCTGAACAATACTCACGCTGTAGTTTGTCTCTTTCTTATCTTTTTGCATCTTGTAATTAACTCTTTGTTTCCCTTCACAAAATGTAATGTACATTGTAATCTTTTAAAAGAAAACTCAGGGTTGCATTTGCAACCCTTAAAAAGCCAAGATCGGCAACATTGGGTCTGACTCTTAACACAGGATCAGCCAAGCTGTTGTAAATAACTGAGAAGCGTTTTGAATGTTCTTCATCTTGTTACTAATCCATACAGAAGAAAAAAAAGAAAAAGAAAAAAGAAAAAAAAAAGGCGGGTTCTTGTGATGCGTTCAGATTCAGTATTCAGCACTGTACATTTCACCCTGTGTGGCGGGCCCTCTCCTCCTTTTTGTATTGTATGCGATTCTGAAACTGACTGAGTCGTGACAATAATTTGTGGCGGTGATTCTGATGTATTAAAAGCGTTCTGTGTTCCTTTCTACTGGCTCACACCCCGGATTGAGAAGTCTTCCTTGTGGTAGTTCTGTGTAGTTTCAAACATGAATAAACTTTGCTTTCCTGATTAAACGTGGATGTCATGTGTGTGTCTGCTCTTTTGAGCCAGCACAGGCACGCAGGGTGGAAGTTGGGGGTATGCTTGCTGGAAACTGGGCTGGCAGATACACGGTCCGTGGAGGTGACAGTGGACCTGTTGGCTACTATCCCTGATGAAGCCTTAGACCGTCCACTGGGCCTCTCACATCCTTTGACTTCCCATGCTTATGGCCTGAGATCGGGAAGCACAGACCGGGCACAGCCCAAGGCTCACCGTGACCACAGCACTCATGTTCCTCTGACTAAGGGCAACTCTGGAACTTCCTAGCTGGTCTTTTGAATAACAAGAGCCTTGTCCGGTTTACTTTTTTAGCTAGTTGGAGATGAGTAAAGGTTTAGAAAGAATGGGCCAATCACATGCCAATCAGAAGGCAAACTTTCCTCATCCATCTCGCTACTCTGTCTGAGCATTCTCAGTGTGTAATATGTACAACCAGCTAGACATATTTAACAGATTGCATGTTATTTTTGTGTTACACAGATTGTAATAAAGTCCATATATTTGCATACATGCTTGTCACTAATGTCCAAATCTTTATAATAAAAGAGGCCCATTGCAGATAATTGGCCTGTTTACTATATCTCAAGGAAATTGACTCACAGGAAATCAGATTAATGTTAATCAGTTGCAGCAAATGCCTATGATAAATATATCTGTTTTCCTATTTCAGCTGGTAGAACCAGGCAGAACAAGGGCCGGGGCCACCGCCCCCATTAATCTTGCAGCAGTTATTCTGTGCAGATAAACTTTATAAAATAGATTGCCCTCCACAGCTGTCCTCCCTCGTGTGGGTGCTCAGCCTGCCCATAGGAATCTCTCCCATGGCTAAACAATTATTTGCATGATTCAATTAGCTTGTGGGTTAGCCTTTCTTATCTTTGTACATAAAATAATCCCTGGGCTGTGTGGTTTTGCAAACTAGATCCTGTGGAAACATCACACACAGATACACATAACACAAATTCATCTTCCTTAGCTTCTGCAGACACTCAAGGACCAAATTAGCTTTGTCCTGGTCCAGCCTGTTGAACAAAACACTGGAACTTACTGGAGGGGTTCCTAGCACTTGGGAGGGATATGGGAAGGGTCTGCAGCTATATTCTGGGGGACACGTGTAGAAAATAGCCATCCTTCCAGTGTGCTGGCTTAGAAGACGCTTGTGCAGTTTCCCTCCTTGCTCTTAACCTCCCCTCGGGGGTTGTTGTTGGAGGAGAAGCATCCCGCTTAGGTAGGGACATCAGGATACCACACTAGGCTCTGCCGGCCTCTGGGGCCCACTGGCACAGGGATAGCTTATAGGCTTGAAGAGCACATGGCCATTGGCCCCAAGGGATGGTATGTGGATTCAGTGGTATTCATTTGGATTTCAGCTGGCTACCTTCCCCCGATCAACCTGGGTTAAGGCCAGCCCCGGAGAGAGTGAAGTCACTCCTACCGGACTGGAGCTGAATCCCCAGGGCCTTGCTTGGCTGACCCTGGAAGCCAGCATTTCGTATGGTGTTGGGAAGACAGGTAAGACCCACCCACTGGGCCAAAGGCACTTGAGCCAGCCACTTGCAGGTGAGGAGCCCTGCACAATGGTAGATGGATGGGAACATGGGTGCTTGTGGGAGGTTATGTTCTCAGGGTCTGGGGCCCCAGCACCCCAGCAGCTGCTTGATTCTAACCAGGTGTCATTTATATGGAGACACCCAGGGCTTCCTGTTCCCTTTGTCTGAGTTAGAGGGGCTGTGCACCAGAGAAAGGCCTTCTACGTGAAAAGTGATGCCAGTGTCTGCTTCCCAGATTTAGGGAGGGCTAAGTGTGTGCCATACTTTGAGAAGGAACCATCCTGGACACAGAACCTCTGCTTTAATTGGGTCTTTCATACCTAGGCCAGCATCACTGACCTTCTAGCTCCCACTGCTGTTCACTGCTGTGAGCGATGGCCATCATGCCTCTAATGTGAGGTCCTTTCTGGGGTAAAGGAGCCAGAAGCATCCTTCCCTGTTCCTTTAGACCTTCCATGACTCTTCACCCATTGCCTGAATGTGTTGAGGTATATGTGATGACACATTGTGTGGTGACATCTGTCTGGATCACCAAGTTAAGGTATGAGCTATAGAAAGAGTCAGGGCTCCAGGGCTGGGTCACTTTCCTAAGGCAGTTGTAGCAGTGACTGAGCATGAGGCTGGGGCATGAGCCCTGTGGGACTTTTACTGCTGCAGGGGTCCTGTGCCTAGACTCTGTCCTCGCAGTGTCTCCAGGTCCCAGACTCTGCCCAGCTCTGGCCCCTACCTCCTTGGTGGTTCTCCCTTATAGTTCACCAGCCTCCTGTCCTTTGTTCTCCTGCTGTGAGCTTTTACATAGGCAATATCGCATGTATCCGAGATATATGTCACACGCCTCAGTATAAAGGGTTGCTAGAGTGGCTACCACTAATAAGCCATAAAGAGAATCCAAGCCTCAAAGAAGGTATGCCACCCCCACAAAGTTTGGGGGGCTACGAAGATTGAAAACCACTTGGCAAATACAGAGCCCAACTTTAAGTCTGGGTGTGTCTAAGCACAACCTGAAATTTTTATTTTTTTGTATGTGTATGTAGTTGCGTGTGTGGGTGGGTGGGTGCACGGGTGCACTCACATGTGTACATGTGCATCTACACCTATGCATGTATATGTGTATGAAAGGCTGACATTGACATCAAGTGTTGAGACAGGGTCTCTCCCCGGAGCTTCTGTGTAGGATTGTGGCCTGCCTGGCTTCTCTGTGGGTTCTGGGACTATGAACTCTGGTCCTTCCACTTGCGTATCAGCTCTTTATCCGCTGAGCAATCTCCCCAGCCCCCAACCCACATCTTAAACCCCATGTCCTGTCAGTGTCTCTTTCCTGTCAGATTAGGCATGTGGGCTCTTAGGGGCTGTCTATCACTGGAAAACCCAAAGGTGTCAATCAAAAAGAGCTAGGGATGGGTTCTATAGGAATGTAAGGCCAGTGACAGGCCTGCAGTTTGATCCCAGTTAGTCCGGGTTCCAGCTCCCTGCTCCTCTCCTGGTGATTTGGCTGATATGCAGAAGACTTGCTTCCTGCCAGGCCCAAGTACAGAGCCAGGGCCCTGTTCCCTGAGCCAGATAGCCACTAAACTGGCTAAGAAGACCCAGAAGCCTAGCACCCAGTAATGTGAGCTCCCAAGAGGACACTGTCCGGGTCTGGTCCTGGCCCTGTCACATACAAGCTGTGTGTGTCACATAGCCTCCATGCGGGTTAGCTTCCTCAATGGTTCCGCCCCTGCCTTGCACGGCATGATCAGGTGCATTGGTACTGATACCCTGCCATGGATGTAATCCTGCTGGCTCTGGAGTCTCTGATTTGGCTCAGGGCAAAGGGGTGTATACTCAAATTTCCTCAAGTTGAACTTTCACTGTTGTTAAAACCCAGGCAGAGGCTGGCATGGTGGCACATGCCTATAATCCCAGCACTTTGGGAGGCAGAGGCAGGTGGAACGCTATGAGTTCGAGGCCAGCCTGGTCCAGGACAGCAAAGGTTACACAAAAAAAACCCTGTCTCAAAAAACATGCAAGCAAGCAAACAAACAAACAAAAAACCAATCAAACAACAGTAACCCAGGCAGATGTATCTTGCTTCCAAGCACCACTGCAGTACAAAGGGTGAGGACACCTAAGCCTGGCTGAGCTCTGCCACTCAGCAGCTGTGTGTGACCTTGGGCATGACACCTTCTCTCTGAAGCCTTTGTTCCCTAGTCAAGTGGTAACTATGTTCTGCCTCTCTTGAAGGTAAGTTAAGAGGGAGCGAACCTATGTGGTACGTAGGATGGGGCACTTCTCTTCTCACGAATACTCTCTGAGGTGTTGAGGAGGCAGGTCTGGGCTGCTTGTGGTGGAGTTACCAGAAGGAGTCAGCTACCAAGTCAAGGGCTGCAAGTGGATCGTCCTTTTAACTCACCAGTTCAGGCAGTCTGTCCCCAGGCCTCTAGGCTAGACCTTAGCGGAGGCCTAAGGTGCCATCTCAGGATATAATAAAAGGCTGGTTCTTTTTTTTTTTTTTTCCTGGTTAAATTTCAACAGAAAGTGTACGCATCATTAAATATGGAAATCCAGAATTTTATTAGCAATCTGCTAGATCTGAACTGACGCCAATTAAACAAAAAAGATATCATTTATAAAAAGGCAGAGTTCAACTTGTATTAAATATGAAATGCAATTTTCTCCTGGTTTTGATTTATTACTGGCGGTCCATTGTTCAAAGAAGCATGTTATATTTCAATAGAGAAATATTGTTTATTCATTAATATTTTAAAACAGGCTTATTGCTGTGCATGGCTCTCACCGAATGAAACTTATGATTTAAAACATGAATTAATAAACACATTTGAAAGTGTTAGACGAGATCACAGCCTCTCATTTTTCATTTTCCTGGGAGCATATTAAATTTTTATAATTCTGCACCTACAGTTTTTTCTTTTAAATAAAGACACAGATTCCGAATTACTCTGCTAATTTTAGGTAGCGGGGAGAAAGAAGCAGTTGTCATGAGGACCAAAGTCAGGATGGTAAAATGCTCCGGAAGACATTCAGGTTTCTGTTTGTAACGTCATAAATCAAAATGAATGGGCTTTGTGTGGGAGGCGGTGTTCCTGGGTGTGAAGATGCTGGCTGGAGCTGACCCACTCATGGGCCTGTGAGGGTGGACACTGTATTGCTCATGCGTGCGCATGCGTGTGTGTGTGTGTGTGTGTGTGTGTGTGTGTGTGTGTATGTGTGTGTGTGTGTGTGCCCCTCAGTTGTGACAGACCTACAGAGACATGAGCACATCAGCTGGATGGTTATTGAGCATGAGGAAGCTGACTGCACCTCAGTTGTTCAGCTCAGTAGGTGCTACCTACTGAGCACCTACTGTGCGCTAGGCAGCATGCTGCTTTCTGCAGATGTGCTAGTCACCACCATCTTCTTAGCTTTCTCTTTTCCTCGCAGCTGCTTAAGTAGTTTCCCCACCAGGACCTGAATCTGTTGACTTCCTCCAGAGAGTTGCTTTCTATGTGATGAGCCCTCAGGGAACGTTTGTGGAGATGCTAGTAGATAGGGAGCCTGTGGCAGGTGGAGAAGAGCTTCCGTGGTGAGGAGAGGCAGAGGTGCACAGCCTGATTGAGGACTGTGGAGGAATGGAGGCCCAGGTGGGCCAGGAGAGTGTGTCGTGAAGACCTCCCATCCCTGGAGTCCCCTGACCACCTGGGACCCGTGTGCTGTCCCTACTGCAAATGACAGAGAAAGAAGAAAGCCTGGAAGAGAAGAGACTTGCCCAAGTGGCAGAGGCAGGAAGATGCTTGTCTCTAGGCGTTGGCCAGGTTCACATGGCTTCTAAAGAGTGTGTAAGGGCCAGAGTTAGCCTGTGAGCTCCAAATGCCAGCTTCCTGGCATGCTGGAGGCTATTGTTTATAGGAGATAACAAACCACGCCCACTCTCCTAAACAGGTTTGTTTGACTCAACCGCATCGTGATCACATATCACATGTATAGCAGGATACGTGCTTATCTCTGATTGAACTGGTGGGAAGTATTTTTCTTTTCCTTTTCCTTATTTTTTTTGGGGGGGTGAGACAGGGTTTCTCTGTGTAGCCTTGTCTGTCCTGGACTTGCTTTATAGATCAGGCTGGCCTCAAACTCACAGCAATCCAGCTGCCTCTGCCTCCCGAGTACTGGGCAATTTTGCCTTTTTAAATCTTTGAAAAATGCTGACTCGTCACTGTTTCCTGGGAACGCAGGAGTGGAACTGGCCAGAATCCATCATCCTGGCTAGTATTTAATTAAAGCTAGCTCCAAATTTGGCTCAAAATTGTGGTAGTGCTCTTATTCTTGAACCCCTGGGGGCTACCAAGTCCTCAAGAGCAGCCTGTCCCTTCTGAGTTCTCTCCAGGATGCACGCGAGAAAGCCCCTCACTGCCACCACAGCTGTATGCAGGGCCTGAGCTCCAGAGAGGTGGTGCCATGCTGGTACTGCTGTCGTGGGTGTGGCCTAGTCATGCTGAAAGGAGATGGGTTAGCTACTGCGAGTGACATGCCTGTCCTGGGGCAGGTTACATAGTGAAGGTGGACTGATATCATCATTGGACTGGCTTAGTTACCATGGCAATGGGTTAACACAGACTCCTGTAAAAGTCCCCAGTAAAAGTGAGTTTGGCTCTTGGTCTCAAGTGTACCTGCTAGCCCTCGGCTATGCCATGTGGCAAAGGCCCTTGTTGGGTGCTGATTCTATATGCTTCTGACTGTCCAGCCTTCAGAACTGTGAACCAAAACTTGTCTGTCACTTATATGTTATACACCTGAGGTGTTCTGTTATGGCAGCAGCAGACAGACTAAGAAAGGAAAACAGACTAAAGGGCCATGATGCCCTCAGATGTATAGGCATGGAGACTTTGGGGGCCCTTGGGAAAGTCTGCTATCAAAGGACGTAGAAGGGAAAACCATTGGTGGTATTTCTGCACCTGCCCCTCAATGTACGGAACTGGCTGGGGAAGGAAGGAAGCTCATTAGCCTTTCCTGGAGTGTAGTGGACACACCCACACCAGGGTCATTCCATTGAAGAAAGTGGGTACCTTATCCCAGCAGGCATCAGTTGCAGACAGCTTCTTTTCTTTTCTTTTTTTTTTTTGTTTTGTTTTGTTTTGTTTTTTGTTTTTTGTTTTTTGTTTTTTTTTTTTTTTGAGGCAGGGTTTCTCTGTGTAGCCTTGACTGTCCTGGACTCACTTTGTAGACCAGGCTGGCCTCGAACTCACAGAGATCCGCCTGCCCCTGCCTCCCGAGTGTTGGGATTAAAGGCGTGTGCCACCACCACCAGGCTGCAGACAGCTTCTTGGTTACGGGCAGAGCTTTGTGTCCATGCCTCTTTCCTGGTGCCGGGACTCTGTCTGGTTCCGCTCATGGAGTCACATTGTGCAGCTCTTGTGCGTGCAGCCACAGTCTCTGTGAATTTGTATGTGCTTCAGCCCTGTTATGACTGGAAGACACTGTTTTCTTGGCATCTTCCTCTGCCTCTGGCTCTTTCTCTCTTTCTCTCTCTTCTTCCACATAGCTCCTCCAGTCTTGAGGGTAGTGGTGAGTCTTATTTAGGACTGAGTGCTCCAGATTTCCTCACTCCCTGCACATTGGCCACTTGTTGGTCTAGGTCAGTTCCCATCTACTGCAAGAAGAACCTTCTCTGATGAGGGATGAGAAAGGCCCTCGTCTGTGGCCTTATCACTATGCTCATTTAGCAGAATAATAATAGGTTTTCCCCCCAGGGCCCATGTCCTATCTAATCTTGGGTTCTTGGTCTCATTAGCAGTGTTAGGTATGGGGTTCATCTTGTGGAATGAGTCTTAAATCTAAGGAGGGGAAAAAAAAAAAAGAGGTTGGTTACTCCCACTATATTTGTGCCTCTATTACACCAGCATGCCTTGCAAGCCTTTCATTGTTGTAGGTCACAGGGTTTGCGGCTGGTAGATACTGATCACTCTTCTCCCCTGCTGACAACCTATGACTGAGGGGGACACTCTCCAGGCCCAGAGCGGAACCACTGGATTGGAGCCCATGGCCCTCTTGGACCTTATTGATGGATGTCACATGGTTTTCTAACATGGTAGTGTCAACTTTTATGCTCACAGACTTGTCAGCTTCGCTGTTTTTCAAGAACCAGGTGTCCAGACAGCAAGAAATCAGCATGTTGAGTTCCTGTCATGACCAACAAGAGCAGCATCTTTGCAGGTATTTACTGTGCATTTGCCAGTGCTCCTCTCTGAAGTACATCTTCAAGATGTTTTCTTCCTTCTTTCCTTCCTGTCTCTCTCTTTCTTTCTTTCTTTCTTTCTTTCTTTCTTTCTTTCTTTCTTTCTTTCTCTCTCTCTTACTTCTTTGCATTAATATGCATGTGGCACAGGGTATTTGTGTGTGTGTGTGTGTGTGTGTGTGTGTGTGTGTGCATGTTTGCATGGGTGGACACACATGGGTTGAGGCGTGCATACATGCATGTGGAGACCTGAGATCAATGTCAGCTTTCTTCCCAGATCTCTCTACACTTTCTGTCTTGAGGCATCTTGAACCCAGAGCTTACAGATCCAGTAGGCTTTGTGCTGGGGTTGCAGATTGCTCTCGTGGCCTCTCAGCATTTGCTTAGGTGCTGGAATTTGAACTCTGGTCCTTAAGCTTACTCAGCAAGCACTTCGCCCATGCCCATCGCCCCAGCCTCTATTGCTCTTCTGCCCCTTGTCTTTTTCTTACTGGCCTGCAGGGTGGCTTAATAAACCGTGCTATGCTGTACTGCTTCATTGTAAAACCCAGCATGCGCCTACCCTTCAGTGAGTATTCTGTGTAAGGCATGAAGAGGCAGGGATCTGATCCCCTGCACACTGATCTGCTGTGTCACCTCTTTCCACATATGTGTTTTTCCATTATCCCGATCTCCCTTGGCAGCCGGGTGGTATGTCTGCCTCTGCGTTGGCACCACACCGGCCCAACTGCAGAGCTATGCAGGAGAGCAATTTCTTATGTGTCATTTCTTCTCCAGAAATATCTTAGCTATGGTGCATTTCCATATGAATCAGAACCAGTATATGTAAAGTCTCACCTTCAACAACAACAACAACAACAACAACAACAACAACAACAACAACAATACTTTTGGAAGCCTGGCATGGCAGCCTATGCCCATCATCCCAGACTGAGACAGGAGGATCACAGGTTTGAGGCCAGCCTGGGTTATAATAGTGAGAGTATGTCTCTATTTGCTTTTTGTTGCTATAATCAACACCTTGACCTAGAGTGACTTGGTGAGGAGAGGCCTGATGTCAGCTTACAGGCTTTAGTCCAGCATGAAGGGCAGGCAGGGCAGGGATGCAAGGCAGGAACCTGGAGCAGAAGCCATGCGGGATCGCTGCTTACTCATTTGCTGGATGGCTTAATCAGCCTGCTTTCTTCCTCAGCCCTGGTCTTCCCGCTCAGGGATGGCGCTGTCCATGGTGGCTGGGCCCTTGCATCACACACGTGGCCGCAGGCCAATCTGATGAAGGCCATCCTTCCATTAAAGTTCCCTCTTCCCAGGTGGCTCTTTGTTGGGTTACATTGACAATAAAAACCAACCAGGACATGCTACCCTGTCTTGGAAAAAGTAAATATTGTGAGGCTTGGGTTGTAGCTCAGCAAAGACACATTTGCCTAGTGCATGTGAGGCCCTAGCTTCAAATCCTAGCACCACAAAATAAATCGATTTAATAATATAAAATTATATTGAGGCTTTGATATCACACTGAATAAAATGATTAGAGAGTGGCTAAATTTAAAATACTAAGTTTCAACCCAGAGAGAAAGTGTTCACCTTCAGTTGTTTGGATGTTTTTTAACACCAGGTATATTAGTCCGGGTTCTTTAGTGCATTGGCTGATTTTATGTGTCAACGTGACAGAAGCTAGAGTCATCAGCGAGAAAGGAGCCTCAGTTGAGGAAAGGCCTCCATGAGATGCAGCTGTGAGGCATTTTCTCAATTAGCGATCAATGGGGGAGGGCCCAGGCCATTGTGGGTTCCAGCCCTGCGCTGCTGGTCCTGGGTTCTATAAGAAAACAGGCTGAGTAAGCCTTGGGGAGCAAGGCAGTAAGCAGCACCCCTCGATGGCCTCTGCATCAGCTCCTGCCTCCAGGTGCCTGCCCTGCTTAAGTTCCTGTCTTGGCTCCCTTCAACAATGAACAGTGCCTTGGAAGTGTAAGCCAAATAAACCATTGTCTCTCCAATTTGTTTTTTTGGTCATGGTGTTTCAACACAGCAATAGAAACCCAAACTAAGACATTTAGAGCAACAGAACTTATAGAATGAGTCTGTATATAGAGAGTGGAATTTATTAGAATGGCTCATAGGCTGTGGTCCAGCTAGTCCAACAATGGCTGCCTACCAGTGGAAGGTCCAAGAATCGAGTCGCTGTTCAGTCCACAAGGCTGGATGACTCCATTGGTCTTCAGTACAGGCAGGAATCCCAAAGACGTAGGCTCCAATGGCAGTGAAAGAATGGACTTGCCAGTGAGAGTGAGAGCATGCAAAGAGTGAACTTTCTTCTTCCATGCCCTTTATATAGCTGCTAGCAAACGGCATGGTCCAGATTAAAGGCGGACCTTCCTACCGCAAAAGAGCTGGGTTAGGATGTGTCTTCCCACCTAAGAATCTCTCGATTAGAAGCAGTTCTTCCCACTTCAAATGATTTAATTAAGAAAAAGAAATACCTCACAGGTGTGTCCAGCCACTTGGGGTTTTAGTTAATTCCAGATGTAGTCAAGTTGACAACCAAGAACAGCCGTTATATCTGGCAATGCAGTTTTATGCCTTTCCCATCTAGCTTCCGCAGTGTTAAAATGCCGTGTTCTCTCAGCTGACAGGTTCTGTGCTGGGACCATGCCCAGGCTTTGCCAACAGTCTCAACAAGGCGAGATGTCCCCGTGAAGCCATGGCCTGGGAGATGGATCGTGAAGTCGCACACCCTCCCCTGTCTGCTGCCTCCTTCCCTCTCTTCCTCTTTCCTTCTTCCCTTCCTGTTGGTCATCTTTCATTTTTGGTTTAACTGAGAAACTTCATATTTGAAAAGAAGAATTACACAGGATGCCCCTCCCCCTCCCCCTTCACCACCCCCTCCCCCTCCATCCCCCCCCCCCCTCCCCCTTCACCACCCCCTCCCCCTCTCCCTCCCCCCTCCCCTGTACCCAAGGCAGCTTCCCTCACAGCGGCCTGCATTTGTGGTTGTCAGCAGACCATGGTGCCATAGCACAATCACCCTAAGTCTATGTTTGTTTGTGTTCTATGTGTGCATGTTGGGGGCGGGGTCAGAGGACAGCTTTCAGTAGTTCACATAGTTCACTATGTGGGTCCTGGGGATCAAACTCAGGTGGTCATTCTTGTGAGCAAGCGCCTTTACCCGCCGAGCCATCTCACCAGCTCCTAAAACTACATTAACATTCGATTCACTCTTGACGCTGTGTATTCTGTAATTTCTTGGTTTGTATTTGTCAAGACAGTCTCATAAGCTCAGGTTACTTCAAACTCACTGTGTACCTGAGAAAGATCATGAACTCTTGATCCTTTGCGCTCCACCTCTCAGGTGCTGGACTTACAAGGCAGGAGCCACCATGCCCAGCTGTGTTTTGTTTTCTGGCATGTCTAGTGACATGTACTCACTGTTACATCCATGTAGAATAGCTCCGATGCTTTACAGACCGTCCACCTTCCATCTCCCCACTCTCTATTCCCGGTCTTCCTGTTGTCTTCGTATCCTTCTCCGTGAGACTATTATATGGTTGAGAACATAATGCTACGTGCTTGATGACTCATCCCTCTGTAATGCTGAGTACTCACTATCCCATTGGCTGATACACATCACCATGTTTGTGTTGTCTACTGAAGGGTGTCTTGGCTGCTCCCTTAGTTTGGCTAATTATGAATGAAGCTGCTATAAAGAGATCTATCTAGGGTTTTTGTATAGCCAGAACTTGGGTCCTTCCTTATGAGTGTAACTGCTCCATCATCTGCTGAAGGCATATTCCTGAAGCAGATGCCCTATGTGTGTCTTCCGATGTATTTGCATCCCAGCAGCAAGGAGGAAGAGTTCCGTTGCTCCGCGTTCTTGCCAGCGTTTAGTCTCGTCCAGGTTTTGGATTCTGACTGCTTTGCGTGGCATGCAGTAAAATTCCATTTTCTTTTTAATGCACATGTGTGTGTGTGTGTGTGTGTGTGTGTGTGTGTGAGAGAGAGAGAGAGAGAGAGAGAGAGAGAGAGAGAGAGAGAGAGAGAGAGCGCATGCCAGAGGTCAATGTTGGCATTTCCTTGGTCACTCTCCTGGAAACCCACAGACACAAGCTGGGATGTGGAAGGCCATAGGCTCAGACGGAGACACACCAGCAGCAGCCTGGGAACTCAGTGAGTTTATTATACACAGCCTGAAGGAGGCGGCAGTTTAGCTAATCTTGGTAGAGAGTCTCTGTAGGATTCAGCCTTGGGGTAGCAGTCATCCTGAACCAGGAAGCTACCATAGACCTGTTTTCAACTAGAGATCAGGCATTCATCAACATCTGTACTGCAAGGAAAGACACCGCCATTCCTGTTAGTCTGAGGCACTGGCGTCCTTGACATGGCCATGCTCAAGTCGACAGTGTGCACTCCTTCAGGACTGCACTCTCTCTCCATACTGCCCTCTCCACTTTTTGACACAGGGTCTCTCTCTGAACCTGGGAGCTCACTGACTGGGTTCCACTGACTAGTCAGCAAGCCCTGGGGACCCTCTCACGTCTGCCTCCTCAGCCCTGAGCTCACAGGTGCACAACTTACACTCAGCTTTTACGGGTGGGTGCAAAGCCTCTGTCTGGTGCAGGTGCTTGCGCAGAAGGCACTGTGGTGGTCAAGCCCCTTCTCTTTCACAATACCGAATGACACGTGGCGGCACTGAACACTTCCCTCCATTGATTTTCCATGTGGTTGTTTTCTTCAGAGAGGCATCTGCCCAGGTCTTCTGTCCATTTCTAAAACTGGCTTGCCTGTTTCCTCCTGTTAAATAGTTAACAGTCCATTGACACTCTAGGTCAAGCGCGCTAGCACATGTGAGCCTCGCGGGCGCTTTCTTGGAGTCTGTGGCGCATGCCATTCTTGTGACTGTCCTTTGTATGGCAGGATCTTCCCATTAGTGGCATGGCTCTGCCTTCTGTGTTGTGTCTGAAATGCCATGTCTGTGCTGAAAGACACCTAGGCTTCCTGTAGTACTTTGAGGGAAGGTTGTGTGTGGTTTTGCTTTGTTTTCCGTCACAGAGTCTCTCACTATGTAGCCCCAGCTGGCCTGGAACTTCCATAGACCAGGATGGCCTGGAGCTCACGGAGATCTGCCAGTCCCTGCTTCCCCAGGGCTGGTGTTAAAGGTGTGTTCCACCATGCCCTGCTCCCTGGCAGAGTGGCTTCACCCAGTCTGAGCCACCAGAAATGGTGTAGTGTCCGTGTCTAGATTGTGTCCATGTGGTTGTCCTTTCCACATGATTGTTGCTGATGTCCTCTGGGCCACCATTGCCTTTTGTTCTCTTTGTCCACTGTCAGCTGACCATGCTTAGGGAATGACTTCAGGCATGTTGATGCTGTTCTGTCAATGCATTTGTCTGTGATTTCCCCCACACCACACTGGCTGCCAGCCCTCCGACTTTACCCTTCTCCTTCAGTGTCCAGCTGGCCGCTCTGGCCTTTTGCCTCTCTGTATGAGCCTCGACATGAGTCTAGACCTGCAAAATAACTTAGCGGTATTTGCTTGCAACTGTGCTGGACAGACCAAGGTGTAAAGCTATGACAATACTTCCACCCACTAAGAGGGACTGTCTCCCCAAGTGTTTAGTTTTTTCTCTCAGGATCCTTTTGAAGGCATTGTAAGCTTTCCTCATAGAGATCTTGTGTATATATTGACAGACATATGGTCCACCTGTGTCTCTCCCTGCCAAGTGTCACTGGCTCTGCATTCAGAGGCGTTTCCCACTCACCCTCAGAAAAGAAGTGGCATTGGGACTTCCAGGAGGAATGAGTTCTTATAGTAGGGAAACTGAGGCCCAGAGCAAGAAAGGTCATGGGTGTGTGGAGGGTGGTGTGACTCTTAAATGTGGCCGTTCTGTGAGCTGGGCCAGGGCATGGTAGTGGTCACAATTCTACCTGCAGCTGCTGGTCCCCGGAGCACTGGCGCTCAGCTGGTCCCATCTAGGGCAGTCAATTTTGACTGATGCTTCTGGGATCATCCTGGGGCTGCAGGGACGGGAGACCTATGCCTAATGCCATTGCTGAAATCCAAGTGGAACTCGCTCTTTAGAAACATCCACTTTCAGGGCCACCATTTGAATCGATGGAGGGTAGCTCTGGGCAGGGCAGCTGGAGGGGCCTGGACCTGGGAAGGTATCTGCTCTGCTTCTCTCCTTCAGGGGCTCCTGTGTGGCCCCTCATGCTGTCACGGACCTTCTCCAGCCTTGGTGGGGACAGGACAGGAAAAATCACCTTCCATTTGAGGACTAAGGGGGCCATAGAAGGAGTGAGCAGGAGGTGACATAGAGTGCATGCAGACCAGAAGGAGTAAGACTGGAGATTGTGGGGCCGCATTGGTCCTGGAGAGAGATGGAGGTCAGGACTCTCTGCAAAGGGGGTGAAGAGGGGTGCTGGTGCAAAGAAGCTCATTTGTCCTCAGTCTCAGCTGCATAGAACCTTCTGGCAATTCTGGTTTTGTCGGTCCAAGTGCAGCCGCCTCCTCCTCCTCCTCCTCCTTCTTCTTCTTCGTCTCCTCCTCCTTCTTCTCTTTCTTTCAAATCAGGGCTTCTCTGTGTATCCCTGGCTGCTCTGGACTTACTTTGTAGATCAGGCTGGCCTCAAACTCACAGTGATCCAGCTGCTTCCCTAGTGCTGGGATTAAAGGTGTGGGCCACCATGCCTGGCCTGAGTGCAGTCTTAGCACTAGTATGTATAGAAGCCACCAATGAGTCTAATACTCAACTCAGGAGTCCAGAGTGGCTTGAAGCAGTCATTGGCTGATGATCCCACCTCCCACATATGTGGCACCCGGACTCTGGAGCTCTCTTGTCAGCCTCCCATGCAGCTGGTGGCTCCAGGAGGTATTGATGGGGACAGAGGTAAGGCTCACAGAGTGATATAAGGGATGGGGGATGGGGTTGGGGTATGGAGGGCAGGTGCCCCTGGCTGAGGCAGCAATTGGCTTGGGAGCAGGTCCAGCCTGCATAGGCTCTACCTGGGGCAAGGATACTAGGCCCCAAACCAGATCCAAGCTAAGGCCTGTCCGCTGCCGCCATTGTATTCACCCCTACTGACCTGTGACTGAGCTATCTGGGCCAGTTTCGAGGCCTGTGTGTGAGAGAGACCCCTTTTGGGGCCTGACACCCCTCCCTGGAGTGATCTCCACCACCGTCTTGCAGGCTGCAGACAGGATTTGGGGAAACTTTGTGTCAGGTGCCCAGAACATTGTCCTCCTATGTCCTGGAGGCGGAACATCAGCCGGAGGAGAGGCCAGGCCTCCATCAGGGGGAGTTTTCACCCAGAGCCCACAGACTTTCTCGACTTCGGATTTACAAATTGAAAATCATTAATAATTCTAACCAGGCGGTGATAAATCTGAGATCTCTCTCGATGAACCCAGACAGCGTTTCATAAATCAAAAAGATTACTTAGGAATTTTTTAAAATCTGACGTCAAAATGTCACGGTTACTAATGGTTTCGGTAGATCTCGAGCGGTGATATATCATTTATCTATGCTACATCTCAGAAGTGACACGGGGGCAGAAACAGGATGTCTTTTAATATCTCAAATACAGCTCGGCCTGTAATATAGGTGTTAACAACTTGGTGAGGTTCCTTCCGGGGCTGGGCCTGATTGAACGCCAGTCCCAGGGCCTGGGAAGGTCCAGTCCGAGGCCTGAGGAGAGTCTTTGGCTTTCTTAAGCAGCAGAAAAAAGGGCCGTGAACCCCAACCTGGGGAGAGGAATGGGCTTGAGGGGGCTCAAGTCCAGCCCCTGCCTGCAGGAGCCAGACCCTAAGGCAGCCCACCTCCCACAATTCTCTGGGAGTAATCTGATAGCAGTGCTAATCGCTAATTGTCGATCTTATAAAGAACTCGCTGTGCCTCATTCTTGCAACTGCACCCCAGAAGACAATCATTCAGGCTCCTTGTGGCCACACAGGGGTTCACTATTCCCCCCACGGCTGCTATAATCTGGAGATTATCTCTCCCGTGAGATATGGGAGACCTACGCAAAGGCCTGTGGGTTGAAAGCTTGCTTGAATAATCAGCCTGCGGCACCTTGGGAGGTAGTGGAGCCTTTAAAGGGTCCAGCGGGGAGGAAATGATGTCACTGGCGGTGTGTCCTCACAGCAGATGCTAGGATACCAGCTGCCACCACGACGACAGCAGGTGGCCGCAGACTCAGACCCTGAAACCATGAATTAGGATAAACCTTTCCTTAGACAGTGATGTCGTCAGGTATTTTGTCAGGTGGAAAAGCTGCCTGATACTGACCCAGAGTTCTCCTGCTCTGCCTCTCCTGCCTCTGTCTGAGCTGGCCCTCACAAGTCGGCTTCTCCTGCTGCTCCAGAGACAGCTGCTCAGGCGGGCTGTTGCCTTAGGGCCTTTGCAGTCTTTCAGTCCCTTGTGAAAGTCTCAGGCCCATGGCAGATGTTTAATAAATGAACAGTTGAAAGGCTGTTCACAGAGGGGCCATGATTGGTTTAAACCCTTCGGATGTGGAGTGAGCACAGGACCTTCCTCAGGCTCAGATCCCCCAGAGTCAGCCCTCTGGGCAGCCAGGCCTGGGCAGAGCTGGCTGGGGACACACAGGGTTCCCACCTGAAAGCCACTGCTGTGTGAGGCCCAGGATCAATCCTTCCCTCTAATCCTGCTCCATGGCCATTTACCTCAGAGGCCAGAGGTGGCCTCACCTGCCTGAGGTGGCCTTGCCCTGTGTACAGAACCGGAAGGCTTCCCTCCTGTGGTGGCCTCGCTTCTTTCCTCTTTCTGCCATCTTGTGTTGAGGGACCATGGCTAGGAGTCGGCTTCCGGGACTGAGGGATGAGGTGAGGAGGCAGCACATGAGTTAAGGGGAGAGAGTTCCCTGTGTCGAGCACTTAAAACAGCGGTGCTTGTTAGCTAGCGTCTGACTGTACAAAAGAGAAAGACTTATTGCGAGTTCCAGAGAGGGACAGTGGCTTATCCAAGGATGCACAGCACTCCTTAGGAAATATCATCAGAGGCCCCAGTTATGTGTCTCTCTCTCCAGTTGCCTGACTGAATAAGAAATGGGCTTTGGACCTTTGCATGTGGGCCTGGTGATTCCACCACTGGCGGCTACAGACTGTGCTGGGCTGGTGTTCTGAGAAGTTGTAGAGCCTGGGACAGCCCGGACCAAGGGCCAGAGCCCGGGTAGGTTGATCATGCAGGGCCTCTGGGGCATGTATGTCCAGGAGGTTCTGGGGAATGGTTCAAGTGGAGGTTCAGGGGGTGGGGCGAAGGTAACGCAGGCCCAGAGTTAGCCCTGTTTGAGCCAGTCCACAAGGGGCCTTCCCTCTCTGTGTTCACCACTGCTAATTTGAGCCTCTTCAGTTCCTTCGACCCCAGCTCCATATTGGACCAGCCCTCACTCCCTTTTCTCTCCACTGCTGGTAAAATTGCTCTGAGATGTTTGTCAGATCCTGGCTCACCTGCTCAGAAGTTTTCCATAGCTCCCCACTGCACATAGGGTAGGTGCTGGACGCCTAGCCTTTGTGACCCCTGGAGCCCCTTACTCTCCCCAATATGAGGTTTATGCATACGTTAGAGCTCACCATTTCTGCATTCTCTGCATCCAACACACACACATACACACATACAAACACACACACACATACACACACACTCTTCAGGTTCACCCTGGTCCTTCAACTTGGCATGGTAACTGAATTGGGGCATCTCTTCTAATACTGGGAGCTATCTAGGGAAAAGCTGATCACCTAACAGGGAGCCACCCGACGGAGCCCTGAACATGCCTGCCACCTGTCTGACGGAGCCCTGAACACACCTGCCACCCTAACAGGGAGCCACCCGATGGAGCCCTGAACATGCCTGCCACCCTTCCTGCCACCTCCCCTATGTTTTACTCATGTTTGCTTTGGGTCAGCCTCACCAGTTCTTACAGCTTCCTGTCCCTGCATCCAGTAGGTGCTTAGCTCATGGTCTCTGCAGTCTGGGCCTTACCTTTCATAGCATACACTGTGCATCCAAGCAGGAGGGTAACCTGGGCACGTCTCACTGTCCACCATCCGCACTCCACTCACGTCCCCGATGACATGGGTGGCTTTAGTGTTGGGATAGATTTGGGCTTGAGGTCTGGCTCTGCTTCTTCCAAAGCGGCTTCTCTGAGCTTCAGTTTCCTTGTATGGGATACGGGGTGAGGGTCACTGCACCAGTGTGCACAGAGCCTGCCCTGGGAGCTGGGCCACATGCCCTCCTGGGTTGTTCCAGACTGTGAAGGCTGGGCAGAGGCCCTCGTGCATCCCAGGCCTCGGTGCTCAGGGGTGAGGCTTCCCAGCAGGCTAGCCTGGGGCCTGGGGCCATAGGTCTCCTGCAGAAACAAAGGTTACCTGACCTGGAAGCGGAGATGCTTCTGCCTGGGCTGAGTGTCCCCCCGCCCCACTGTGTCCCACTCCATTGGTTGTTTCTTGGGAGCTTCCCCCCACCCCCACCCCCAACCCCGACACTGGCCTGGGCAGCAGATCGGCCTGTGGGCCTTCCCTGCTACTGACGCTTTTTCTTCTCCCATCTCCCTCTCTGGTTTTGGTTTTAGGATTTGTTGTTGTTGTTGTTGTTGTTTTTGTTTTTCTAAGACAGGGTTTCTCTGTGTAGCCTTGGCTGTCTTGGACTAACTTTGTAGACCAGGCTGGCCTCGAACTCACAGAGAAGTTTGTTTGTTTGTTTGCTTTGGGTTTTGATTTTTTGAGACAGGGCCTCATCTACTCTAGAACTTACTGTGTGGCTGAGAGTAACCTTGAACTCCTGATCCTCCTATTTCCACCTCTCAGGTTCTGGGACTCGGAGCACGGCACCAGACCTGGCCTGCTGTCAGTGCTCTGTCACAGGAACTTCTGTTCCTCAGAGAGCAGCTCCTTCTGATGGAGACACGTGGGGAAGGGCAGGGCTCCTGCAAGCTAAGGGCCACGGTGGTACCAGGGGGCAGCAGGAAGTCTCTGACCTGAATCCCAGCACAGCCCTTCCATGCCCCAGCTGGTTGCCCCTTGGCAATTTGCTATCCAAGCCTCAGTTTCCCCTTTTTGGAAAAAGGAGACAGCATGAACACTTCACCTTATAGGTTAGTAAGGCCAGCACATCAATAGTGACTGACATTTAGAACATTTCCCGAGGGTTCTTTGAGCAAGTGTTCCAGCAATTTCTCTTTACAGGGTACTTCCGTTAGGCTGATAGTGAACCCTGCTCTTAGGACTCCCTTACGACTTCACAGATGAGGAAACCCACTGCCCCGGAAAGAGGAAACTTGTTGGGGTCACACCACAGGGAGTGACCAGCCCCCAGGGGTCTGAGAAGTCTCCTGGCCCCACATTCCCCAGCTCCCGTCACGCTTGCTAGGCCTTGCCTGGAGACGTTAACCCTCCCCGAGGTGACATCTATATAAATATTGTTAATGGCCCGCACATAATGTTAAGTCAGGTTTTACTGGGCACCCTCGTCCAGACTGTGAATTTATAGTCATAGGATTTGAGGTAAATGTTTATTGGGCCAAGTGAGTTCTGGGCTGTTCTCTCCTGGCTGCTGGCTCCCTGGGGCGGCCCCAAAGCCCCTTTCCTCGCCCCCTGTCCCCCGCCCCCCCCCATTCACCTGTCAGGAGCATGCCGGGATAAATCTCAGCGAATGAAATATTTACTAATTTTATAACTAGCGTTGATCTCATAAATTGTGGCGACTTTTCCATGAATGATTATTAACATCCAAGACGTTGTGTTAATGGTTTATTGACCAAATGTAGGATAATTAGGCCTGGGACTATGGCCTGGCCAATGTGTGCCAGGCCATTTGGCCAAGATTATGCCAATGACCTAGTTTACATGGCAGTCAGGAGGGGCAGGGAGTCTAGAGCCAGGTCTTGGACAAAGCTGCTGCTCCAAGCCCTTCTCCATGGAAGCATCCCCTGGAATGGCCAGGTGTGCACTCAGCCAGGGAAAGGGCAACATTACTGAGACACGCCCTTGACCCCCGTCTTCCCTGACTCTGGGCACTGGTGTTACTAGGGACAACAGCTCTGCCCAGGTGCGTTCTGCGGGAGCTGGGTGAGGGAAACACTTGCTGAGAGAGGGGACAGAGGCCCCGTGACCCAGGACTCTGACCACATGAGCTTGCCGGGTTTTGGAGGGCAAACACACCCAGACACACTATGTGGCCTGCATGCTAGTCTGTCCCTGTCCTCAAAGGGACCTTGGTTAAAGTGCTGGATGGGAGTCTTTTGGAACCTACCTGTGCCTTAAGGACAACAGTCCCCTTGGGGACCTCTTCCTCATCATAGGCGGCCTGAAATGTACTGAAGACCAATTCACTGGGGTTACTTTCCAGAAACACACATCGCAGGGGCCTGCCTGGAGAGTTCATGGGGTCTCCACCTTGGCGTCCTTTCTTTGTGAGGGACCACAAAACCACATGCCTCCCCACCTGTGCTGGCCACTACAGGGAGCCTCTGCAGATGCTGTTTGTTGTACAGATCTGCATCCCTGACACTGACAGAAGTTTTTAGTGGGATGTCTTTATTTTTTTTTAAATTATTACATGTGCTTATTTATTTTGTATGTGTTTGTGTGTATGTGTGTGAGGGGGAAGCACGGTGACATGTCACATGTGTGGAGGTCAAAGGACAACTTGTAAGAGTTGGTTCTCTCCTTCTACTATGTGGGCCCTGAGGATCCAAGTCAGTTCATCAGCAATGAGCACCGTTTTCATTTTTTTTTTATGGTGGACACTAAGGCCTAGGGACCTGTGCACAAGGCAGGAACAGCACCCCAGCCACACCTGTCACTTCTCAGCTCTGCTGTAGTATCCACAGGTCCTGGGGCCTGCAGGAGTTTTGGGGGGGAGCACGTTAGGCCTCTGCATAGGTCGGAGCTTTCTCTGACTTCAGGCATTGGCTTAGTTCTCCTCAGCCATGAGAGGCCATTTCACAGCAGAGACTGCCACTTACCACTGCTTTGAGTCATTTTTTATTTCTTCTCCCACTGCTCTGTAGCCCCTCAAGGGTCTTCCTCTGGCCCAGAGCCTACTGAACAAATGAATGAAGAAACCTACTGAATGGGTGAATAAATGGGTAAAAGAAGAGACCAGTGAGTGAATGAATGACTAAGTGATGCACGAATGGATGAGTGAAGAATAAATGTGTGAGTGAGCTAGTGAGTTAGTGAGCAAGCACACACACACAGATGGTCCCCGGGTCAAGCATCTTCACGGGTGTGATGGGTAATTATAATTGTCAACTTGGTAGGATTTAGAATCTCCCTGGAGACAAACCTCTGGGTGCGTATGCCTGTGAGGCACTTCCTAGACTGAGTTAACCATCCTACATGTGGGTGGCATCACGCCACGGGCTGGGGTCCCGGACTGAGTCAAGAGAAAGAGGGAGGTGACAGCCATACTTGGCTCTCTGCTTCCTGATTGTGGGTGCAGTGTCCCCAGCCACTTCTGTTCCTGCTGCTAAGCCCTCTCCATCAGTGATTGGCTGCATCCTCAACTGTGAGCCAGGATAAATACTTCTTCCCTTAGGCTGTTTCTGCCAGGAATTCTGCCACACTGTTGGCTGTGTAATGGTTGTGGGGGGACCCTTGCACCTTGGCCTGGCCAGGGGGGCCATGTCTGCCTTCTTCCTGTCCCATGGCTGCAGCATGAACTCACCTCCTAGAGGTCACTGGTCAAAGTGCTGCTCTCCCAAGGCCTGTAGGCCTGGCCCACTCTGGCTGGGCCTTCCTGGAGCATTCCCCTCCCCGACCCCCAGGCCTCCTTCAGCCACTGTAGCTCCTGGATGATCTGCCCCTCCTCTGGATCCCCACTTCCCTGTCTCTGGCCTGGCTTCATGTATCCCTCATGGTGGCACTTCCGCCAGTCCTCAAGGCCAGGAAGCACAGGCTGTGAGGCCTGTCGCCCTGTGCTAATGCCAGGCCCTCTAGGAATGCTGGCTGAAGTCACCAGCCCTATGTGTGGAGTGCCCCACGTGTTCCTAACATTCTCCCAAGCCAGCATCATGACTGCCTCTGCGACACCTCCCTCACTGGGGGTTTTACATATTTTCAGTGAGTCTATTAACTGTTGACAAGCAACCCTTGGGTACATCTGACCCAGAATGGTGGTGTTTTTTAACAAAATCTCAACCATTCGATTTTACCAATAAAGACTCGGGAGCCAAATGCTGAGGTGAAAGCCTGCTAGCTCAGAGAGGCAGAGAAAGCACCCAGCTGACCTTCCTCCTTTGCCAGATTGTCCCAAAGCCCTCTACTAACTGTCTCTCTATCCGTCCCCTTGACTTCCTCTCACTCGCTATGTATTTTTCCTACGTTCACTCTCTGTGAAATGGTTACTTGCTCCAATTTTTGAACCCTGCCTGACTTTATTTAATCCTGTGTACAATATTCAAGCAGAAAGCTCTTGGGTTTAAGGTGTGTGCTGGGGCTGAGCACACCACATCTACAAACAGGTCTTTGCAGTAAACTACACAATCTAGGAGTTCACAGTGTGATCAGACATCCTGCAACAGAGTGGCCCACTCATCTTGTATGTAGTATCCCTTATGAAGGTGAGGTACTGGGTGGTTTGGCCACTGGGGTCCGTGTGCTGCCTCCTGGGGCAAAGATGGGAGCCTGGACATGCTGCTGTTTGTGTTTTGCCTCCACCTTTTCTCCTGGGTGCAGACCTCCCTGACCCATCTGAAGCTCTTCAGATAACCTGAGCTGGCTCTGGGATTCTGGCTGGCTCTGCCACTTAGCCTGGAGGCCTTGGGCAAGGTCCTACATCCCTTGAGTCTCAGTCTCTGCTGTAAAGCATAGTGTTATTGGCCTTCCCCAGGAATTCTGGAAGATTAAGCTGAGGACAGGAGGCAGCACAGAGGAGGTGTTCCATGGGCTACCAGCGAAGGAGGAGAGCAGGGTCCAGGCTGGGCTGAGGAATGTGCCTCCCTATGAGTCTCCTCAGGAGGACTTGCCTATTTGGGACTTGAAACGGAACTCCTGCCATTCAGTGTCTGCTTTTCCCTCAGGATAGCCAGCCTGCTGCACCCACTAGACTAGGCTGGCGGGAGAGACGCTTAGCTGGGGCCTGTGGGTGCAATGCAGGGCCTTGGTTGGCAGTGAGTGGGCCAGGAAAGAATGCACACACCCAGGAACAGCTTTAGAGAACGGGTTCAGTTTAGTGTGTGTGTGTGTGGGGGGGGTCTTTATGCCCCTAGGGAGGTAGGCAGGGTCTCTAGGGCAAGGTTTGTGTAGCAATGTACAATTGGCCAAGACAGGGGTGTTGGAAGATGCTTCATCTGCAAACTCAGGGGCTGGGGGGATCTGAGGGAAAAAACCTTATAAGACCAAATAAAGAGTGAGGCCTGGTAACAGCCAGGGTGGTAAATTCTTAGTGGGGTTCATAGTGGGGTAGCCAACTTCCTGGTGCCAGGTTGAGAGAGGGAAGGAAGCCAGCACCTGCCATCCTCATGTGAGGTATCCAGGCTTGAAACTCTCCTTGACCCTAATCCTTATGGTCCCACAGGCTCCTTCTCCATTGCCAGGGTGGTAGCTTTGCTCTGCAGTGACAGGTTGGGCTCTCGTGGTAGGACCGTTCTGCGTGTGGCCAACAGCAGGTGCTACTCTTTAGAAAGTCCTAAGTTGATAGGTAAGTACGGCCAGTCTCCTGACAGACCCTGGGATATTTGGCTTCTAGAGAATTCTGTGGGGCTTGGAGCTCCTCATTCCCGCCCCACCCCCACCCCCTAAAACTTCTCCATCAGAAGCCACTCTTAAGGTCTGTGGCTAGCACAAAAGTGTAGTCTTCAGGAACCTTCTCGGGGACAGCTGCCATGCAGCGTAAGGCCTGGTACCACCCAGAGGTGCTCTTGGGACCACTGGATACCTCCGTCCACCCCACCCCACCCCTGAAGGCCCCTCCAGCTCCAGTTGAAATGGAAGCGGCTCTCCGCCCCCCCCCACCAGAGACCCGAATGAGAATTTTAATGAGGGTTTATTTTTAATAAAGGTTAATAAAGTTTAATCAAATTAAATTAATAAAGTCTAATATTTGCCAAGCCACGCGTCAGGCCCGGGTGTGCCGGGGATTAAGTTATGTTGTTTGTGCTCCAGGCTTGCGAGAATGGTGGTGAAAGAGGGATGCTGGGGTGGGCTGGGGAGACAGGCTGCATCCCTGAGCTGGGCTTTGACTCTATGGCTATCTCTCTAGTGGCTGCTCCCTCAGCCTCACTGACGGGGAGGGTGCAGGAGAGACACTGTGGGGACCACCTCACAGCATCCAGACTTCTCTAGAGCGGGACCCAGCTCCTAACTGCAGCACTCATGGCCCAAGCACTCTGTGCACTGAGCTTGCCTGAGCCACACAGGGCTCATTGATTCACATTCCTCTCCTCTCTTTGCTCTGCCATCCCAGGGGGTAACTCGTGCTTTATAGAGCAGTGCCTCCCTGCCCCCCTCCCCCGCCATGCTTTATGCAAGAGGAAACTGAGGTACCCAGGCGGCCTCCTGCAAATCTCCAGGGATGGATCCCTGAACATGTCACCCTTCCTAGTCTGGTGATATTCTTCCTCCAGGGTGAGGGTGGAGATGGGAGGAGCCTCTGCCTGATGGAAGTCACAGTTGTCTTTAGGTGCTTAGCACAGCACAGGGAGGGAGACTGCTGATACCTTCCTACTTTGGAGACAAAGTTAACAGCTTCAGAGAGGTGCGGTCACTGGGCCTAAGGCCAGAGACAGATGAGGTGGCCTTGAGTTGGTGGGCGGGTCCTGCTCTGCTTGGCCGCTCACTGCACCCCCTGAGGCCAGTATCCTCCCAGTATCCTTATCCTGGAAGTGGACATGGACCCCTTAGGGGCTGTGAAGGAAACAGCCATGGGAAGGTACCTTGTGTGCTCGCTAGAAGAGAGCAGCCTAGCTCCAAATGCCAGCCACTCCAGCATTGTTTTGACGGTTGAACAGTTTTACAGACAAGAGCTCAGCAGGGTGGAGACTAAGAGCTGAGCAGACCCGAGGGAGCTCTCAAGGGACAGTAATGTGAGGTCTGTGAAGGCTCTGCTGGGTGGAGGAGGGGCGGGTGGGGGAGAGTGTGCTGGAGGAGGGGCCTGCAGAGCCACAGAATGAAGGGCAGGGTAGAGATGGGGGGGTGGGGAAATGGCCAAGAGCCCAGATGGTGCCAGGCTGAGAGGACTCGGCCTGGAGTGGGAGTCTCAAAGCTTTTAAACAAGGCATTGGCAGGAACTCCACATGCCACGCAGGAAGCTGAGCAAGCCTGGCAACCAAGACTCACCAGGAAGGGCAGCCATGCCTGACAGGTGTTGGTCCCCATGTCAGGGAACAAACGCCTCATTTTAGGACACACTGGCTGCAACCTGGGGCCTGTACACGTTGCCTAAATTGGCCGCTCAGGTTGCATGGCTTTCTCCAGCTACCCTCTCGGCAGCTCTCAAAGGGAGAGAATTTGATCGACCTCATTTTACAGACAAGGAAACCAAGGGTCAGAATGCTACGATGACTCTTCTAGTAAAGGGAGGCTTCTTGAATTTTTCTACCACAACCTCTTTACTACAAGGAATTTTACACAACCCTCAGTGCATAGGTATATGACGCTAGCATCTGTCGACAACAAGTCATGAAGGGATTTATTTTAAAACAATTCTTTGGTATAAATATAATTTTATCACTTATTAAAGATTTATTAAACATAAATTTACATAGTAATGAGACTCATGTGCTTGTTCACATTTGCCGTGAAGAATTAAATGTTGGCTGAATATTTGATGCTGCAGGAAAAGCAGCATGTTCAACGTTTCTCAAAGCCGATCAATATTTTGATTTTATCATCGTCAGTGCTGAGGACATAACTTTGCATAAATACGTAGCACCAAGTGTCAGGAGTATGTTTAGGGCTATTTCAGAAATCGTGGGAAGTCTTGTCCTGATCTTAAGCCAAAAAAAAAAAAAAAAAAATCAATAAGTGGTGTTTTAAATAGGAAACTCAAAGAATGTTTAAGGATCAAGTATCCTAACACAACAGGAGCCAAAGACACACTAACTGACACGCGGAACAACAGCAGGAAATAGCAAAAGTCATTGTTTTCCCTAATTCAACTACTCTGTTTCTGTGAGAAAACATAATCCAATTCATATCGTACCAGAGTCTCTAGGGTCAGCGAGCTGACTCAGAGGGTGAAGGAGCTGACCACCAAGTCTGATGACCTAGCTTCATCACCAGGCCCCATATGGCAGAAGGAGAAAACCCAGCTCCCTCAGGTGGTCCTCTGACCGCCATATGCACACCCTGACCCCAGATATAAATAAATAGATACCAAAAAAGTACATGCCACAGTCTTGAGCTTGAGTTCAGAACGAGGCTGCAGTGAAGTCTTGGGAAACCCCACGGGCGAGTGCTGCTGGAGATAGATACCTCCATCCCTCTACAGGTTTGGTTTTGAAGTCACCTTTGACCTCTGTCTGTTCAGACACCTTTCAGTGTTGTTGTATCCCCTGATCTTCCCAGCCAGTGTCTTGAGCCCTGTGGAGCTCAGCAGGCGGGCTTCAGAACCTGAATAATACAGAAAGGGAATGGGCAGTCTGGAGGCACCTGCCTGGGGCTCCCCAACTGGCTGCTGTCCCCTTGAGTGAAAGACTCAGGCAGCAGGGCCAGCTGGCGCCCAGTGCCCAGGGCAGACATCCCTTGAGGGTCTCTGGCGCCTGCTCGGTGGGTAGCCCCTCCCTGAGCCTGCGTAAGAGATGGCAAAGCGTTATTAACAAAGGCATTGATTTTCCTATCTCTGCTTTATGTATTTTATTAGCCAAACACTCTACCGTGTAACCACTCAGCGCCACGCCGGCTGGCGATGAATCTGAAATGCCGGGGCACGTAAAAGGGAATTGACCACATTGCTTATGCGCCAACGACGAGAATAACAGCAAAAGTGTAATAAAATGAATAGCACCCAGCAATGGCCATAAAAAAAATATGACCCAGGGGACTGCGGGATTTCCTGGGCTGCAAAATAGCTGTGTGAGGGGTCGAGGCCCTGGTAATGTCATGTCTGTGGCTCAGCTCTGCCCCTTGCCAAGGCCTCTATGCCAGCCACTGGCTTCCTCCCCGGTCATAGTAGGCTGAGCCGGCCACTGTTGGCTCAGATCTTTTTCATTTGAAGTGTGGGGGACTCAAACCCTAGACTAGAGAGATGGAACTAAGCCCACGGGCTCAAGCTGTGTGACTTTTGAAGCTTGCTGACCCTCTCTTTACCCTATGCATAGGGACTAGGATGGAGTAGGCCTGTCTCAGGGCCAGACACAAAGCCACAATCACCAGGGACAAATAGCAGGGTCATTAGTTCATTACGATTCGAGAAGAGAGGCTTCACATGACTGACTGAGTATTGAGCCATTGCTTCTGATGCAGGGGGATGGCTGAGATGACCTCCTCTGTGGAACTGCAGGCCTGAGGCTGGTCAGCAGGACCCTCCATCCTTTGGGTCCCATGCTGGTCCCCTTAAATCGTAGCTAATGACCGTGCTAAATGACCAGCAAGGCCTCCGGGAAAAGAGAAAAAGATGAGTGAGAATCTATATATAGATTGGTCTGTCTCTGGGGCTCTAAATTGTGTGACAACTGGTGACAACTGAAACCATGGCATGCTCCTGGGAACCTCTCAGGATGAAGACACAGGCCCACTGCTTCCAGAAGATCACCGCAAAGTAGATACCCCCTGTTTGTCTGCCTAGTCCCTGCAGCCTGTGAGCAGGCACCAACCCTGCAGGGCAAGGCCTTGGCTGGGCGCTATGTCACAGTAGACACGGTAGGTTCAGGAGGCAGCCAAGGGCTGCATCTGCAGTATCAGCCATGAGAGTGAGGCTCCTTTCTCCAGGAGAGGCCATGTCCTGGGCTGACCTGGGGGCACCCCACTCTGTCCCAGCTGTCAGAGAGCCTGCCACGCTTGGGCTCCGTAGTGCCTCTGATGTCATTGGGCCAGTGACAGAGAGGAGGCTTGGGATTGGACCTACAGGGACTCCTGGGCTATCTGAGCGTGGGGGGTAGGGTAGGGGTGGTGGTACTGGCTTTGCAGCCAAACACACATCTTACTTTGGTGGCCTTAGTGATTAGATACCTGCACGCACATGGCCAGGCCTCTGGAGGCTGAGCAGAAGAGCTCAGGAGGCTTCCTGAGGGAAGAGGCAGGAATTGGAAGTGTGACTTGACAGGTCCCATGGATGAGCCAGACAGTAAGAATAGAAGGGTTTGGACCAGCACCTTGAGCCTGGTAGAAATATGTGTGAGGCAGAAGAGGTCACCAAGGCCACTCTGCACAGGTCACAGGGCCACAGGGCCACGGGGCCATGGGGCCACAGGGCCACAGGGCCACAGGGCCACAGGCCATGTTCTGTGGCTTGCCTTCCTCTGAACACCAAGTCACCCAGGCAAGGCTCATGGCTTGTCCTGTAGCTCTGGGAATGTAGCCTAGGGTCCTGCACTCTTTGGAGTGGACAAGTGCTTGGCCACTGAGCCACACCCTGATCCTTCTTTTCTTCCTATTTTGTGACTTTATTTTCCCCTCTTAGAGGTGGCTTCTGTTTTCTGATGCACTCCACCCCCACCCTCCACCTGAGCTGAGGGGCTCACAGCTGCACCAGCACTACCGGCTGTGGGGGGAAAAGCAGCTCACTTATTACCCTCTAACTACCGCAGAATCACCTGATTGTTTACATTTCTCTTGCTTACGTAATTGTATTTGGCCTTAGCATGTAAATTGGGCCATAATTACTGTATAATTCATAGTTTTTATATCTTATAACAAGTTAGTGTCTAAATCACACACCCCCATGTAAATACTTTAAAATTATTCAGTAATTACTTATTTACATTATAATTAAAAATAAGTAATTAGCATACATTTACAAAGGATTTACATACTTATTTCTGAATATCTGTTCTTGGCAGCACTAGGGCAATCTTTGGCTGATCATAAAATGGAAACAGGGGAAGGGCTGGCTTCTCCACGTGGGGAGGGGACACAGTTATAAGGTCACCCAACTTGTCCACTGGGGGCGTGAGAAGAGGTTGCAGGATGGGGCCCCAGAATTGCTCCACAGCTCCTGTGTTGTGCTTTCTGGGAGAAGAATAGACTCTCTCTCTCTGGGAACTGAAACAGGTGTTACTACAGTATGAGGCAGTGGGGGTAGATGGGTAAAAGTAGTTCCTGAATATACAGGAGAAAGGCACTGACAATGGGCTAAAGCCCAGAAGTTCTCCTGTTCCCAGGAAGTCTGGGTCCTGGTCTCATTGTAAACTAGTAATGTCAGGTGTTGCTTCCAGGTGTCAGTGACGCTCATGGCTGTTGCTTCCAGGTGTCAGTGGTGCTCCTAGCTGTTACTTCTAGGTGTCAGGGGTGCCAGGTGTTGTTTCCAAGTGTCAGTGATGCTCATGGCTGTTGCCTCCAGATATGGGCGATGCCAAGTGTTGTTTCCAGGTGTCAGTGATGCCAGGTGTTGTTTCCGGATGTCAGTGATGCCAGGTGTTGCTTCTAGGTATCATTGATGCTCTTGGCTGTTGCTTTCAGGAGTCAGTGGTGCCAGGTGTTACTTCCAGGTGTCAGTGATGTCAGGTGTTGTTTCCAGATGTCAGTGATGCTCATGACTGTTGCCTCCAGGTGTCAGTGATGCCAGGTGTTGTTTCCAAGTGTCAATGATGTTCATGACTGTTATTTCCAGGTGTCAGTGATGCCAGGTGTTGTTTTCAGGTGTCACTGATGCTCCTGGCTGTTGCCTCCAGGTGTCAGTGGTGCCAGGTGTTGCTCCCAGATATCAGTGATGTTCATGGCTATTGCTTCCAGGTGTCACTGATGCTCATGGCTATTGCTTCCAGGTGTCAGTGATGCCAGATGTTGTTTCCAGGTGTCACTGATGCTCATGGCTGTTGCTTCCAGGTGTCACTGATGCTCATGGCTGTTGCTTTCAGGTGTCAGTGATACTCATGGCTGTTGCTTCCAGGTATTAGCGTTGTCAGATGTTTCTTCTAGGTGTAATGCTTATGGATGTTGCTTCCAGGCTATTTAGAATATTTTTGCCTTTCTACAAACAGGTGTACCTGACAATGGTCCATTAAACTCCAGTTTGGTAGGTGGAAGCAACAGACTACAGCAGCAGGTTTTGCTTGGGAAGATGATACAGAAGGATCATGAGTTCCAGGCCAACCTGGACTAGAGTAAAACTATCTCACTAAACTCCCCTGAAAACTATGCACCCTCCAAACATTTAATGAATGAAGTACTGTGCCCAGATCATCAGTTCCCTGGACCTTGAGTGATGGCAGGCTCCCACTCCTACATGTATCTTATCCCAGACCCAGGTATCCAACTAATGACACTGTCTCAAAGGATGGTCCTTGGTGTGCGGTGCTATTGTATGACTTTTCCTAGAGAAACATGAAAGAACATTTATTCATCCCAGACAGGATGATGACAGACCAGAGGAATGGCTCTACCTAGGTCTAGTTTAGCAAGTCAGCAAGATCATTGGGTCATTTACAGATGACTCAAAGGCAAGCTGCATTGCTGACAAGTGTGACCCAGCCTGGGTGACGACTCACAGAAGCTGTACCTATAGGGCTCTGTGGACAACCGTAGGCACTTATGCCCACCCACAAATCTCTCCAGCAACTGCTGCTGCTTATAGCTCCTTCAGGGATGGACCACATGACTCTTCTTGGGTCCCAGGGCTTCTGAAACTTGCACACCTTTAATCCCAAACAATGAAATCTATTGAGGGACAAAGTGACAAATCAGAGAAAGATTTGACAGAATGAGTCATAGATAGGATACATCCAACTCTCACGAGAACAGACAGAAGAGAGAGAGAGAGAGAGAGAGAGAGAGAGAGAGAGAGCGCACAGGGAGTTTGTGGGGACAGTACAGTAGAGCTTAGCACTGGAGTTTCAGTTTGGCACAGTTGAGTTCGTGAATTCCATTCAGTTCTGTTAAGTTGGTGTGGTTAACGCAGTTCAGTTTGTGGAGTTCAGAGGCAGTGTTTCCAAGAAGAGCAATTCAGTGAGAAGCCAGTTTGAATCAGTCAGCTTAGGAAAGCTAAGCTGAACCAGCCAGCCAAAGTTCAGAAAGAACCAGAAAGGGTGAGCTTACTCAGCAGTAAGGCTTGGAGGCTGAGAACATTCTGGGCCCATGTTAGCAGATGGAGGCTGGAAGCTGAAGCCTTCAAGGTCAGGGCTTGCAGAAGATCAGACTGTATGGACTAGATGCTTCCAGGCCTAGGCCTAAGGATAGTTAGATAGAAACGCTCTGGGATCTGCACAGCTTGAGTACGGCCCCTATCCCCTCATCTGAGGAAATAAAAGCAACATTTACAAGTGGCACCTGAGCACCTCCTATGGGCCTGGCCTGTGGACCTTCCTGACAACCATGTCTCGGTGGGTGAAGGCATCTGGCCTGAAGGTAGCACTCCCGAGGAAGGCCAGCACGAGCCATGGTTGCCAATGTCCTGGTAGCTGGGAGGAACAAGAGCACTGCTTGGAAGAGGGACCTCAGGATCATCTCTATCCCTATCCCCTCTGCAGCTTAGAGCCTAGAGCATGTGACCTCTCTCTTTTCCTTCAGCTCCCCTTAACTGAGAAAGGAGGAAGGACTCAACTCTGAGAAACATGTACACATACACGGTTGGTGCAGAAACAGGCTGAGAGGGCTTTGGGAAAACACCGAGCACCCTTCAAGGGGTCCCTTGAGGCAGCAGGCCTCTACTCTTCCTCTTCTGCCCACTTGAGTCATCCACTGAGGGCAAGGTTGTGGAGCATGCAAAGATTTGAGGGATGCAGTGGACACCGTATTGGTAAAGTCTCAGCTCACCAAGTACCCAGCTGTGTAGGGAGTACACCACTTCAGAGCAAGCATGCTTATGTCAAATGTCCTTCGGAACTCCCTGTCCCCAGCCACCTGGCTCTGCAATGGGGAGAGGAAAAACAGAAGGCAGTGACGTGGGTTTAGACATGGTGTCCTTGGGGCAGTTAGAAGGTGAACCATTCCCAACAGATGCTGCTTTTTCAAAGAGAAGCCAGAAGCTCAGCCACAGAGAGGCCAGGAAGGCCCTCCTCTGGGACTGTTACCACCAAAACTCCAGCAGGCTGCCTCAGTGCCCCTAGGTGTGTCTGCTAGGTGCTCTGAACATCTGATTAGATACATAGTTTCACGGTCTAACCTCTGCTACCTGCTACTGTGGCATATCGTTGTCCAAACTGAACAGAGCACTGAGCTATAGGCCAACTGGGGCAACGTGGTAAGACCATGTATTGATTTAAAAAATAAAGGAGGGGTGTGTGTGCAGAGCCAGCCAGTCTATATCAAATAAGTCCTTCCCACACCCATTTCCTCAAGGCAACCCCCCCTTCCCCCATACCTTCTAAAGGCTCTACCACCTCCCCACTCATGAAGGGGGACAGGCCTCGAGTTGACCTAATCCTGCCACAGTTCAGTGTGTGACTGTGGGTGAAATGGTGGCTTAAAAACAAACAAAGGAACAGCTACCTCCTTGAGCGGTTGGGAGGGCTGGAGCGACCGGCAGCATTTGGGGAAGGGCCCTGGCACATCTCAAGCTAAGCACACCTTGGCTACTGCTGTTCTGAGTCTCTGCCGTATCCTGCACAGCTAGTCCTGAAAACCTGATGGCGTGATGAGGGAATGAATAGCAGACAGACACATACAGAAAAGCTGGGACCAGATGGAACCTACTCCCTCTGATGGAGCAGCATCAACTGAGCAATGTGATTAAGTCCAGCATGCGAAGGAGCAGTGAGGCATCTCTGTGGTGGGGGTATGAGTTTTTCTGTAGCGGGGCAGTCTTGGGTTATAGTCATGCCCGAGGAGGGAGCTGCAGTTACTAGTGTTTGCACACGGGTCAATCGTGTGCAAACACTCGGATCTTCCTTGCACATAAGGAAGGCTTCACCATGCCTCTGAGCCTTATGTGGGGGAAGGACTTGCCACTCGCATGAGTCTGAGGCTTTGGTCCTTGTCAATAGTACAAATTCACTCAGGGCTTCCTCCACTCCTCACACGCTCACTCAGGGATTCCTCTGGACCCCAAAAGTCTCCTTCAAGACTATATCAACCCTTTGCCACCACTCTGCTGGAGGCCAAGCCTGAGGGGTGAGGAGGTGTCAGGGCCAGCATCTTGTCCCCTAGAGCCTCATGTGGGGAGGCATGTCAGAATGGCTCAGGCAGGGAAGGACAGTGATGTTCCTGGGGTGCAGTTTGCAGAACAAGAGGCGGGAGTCATTGGTGGGGCCCTTTAAGAAGATGCAGACTGGGAAGTGGAAACATATTGTTAATGGAGAAAATTCCTGTGAGTTAACAAAAGTACCTGTGTGCTCATGTGTGAGTCAGGGTGTCTCATGGGTATGTGACTGTGCTCCTGTATGCACGTGTGTGTGTCAGGGTGTCGGGTGGGTATGTGACTGTGCTCCTGTGTGCACATATGTGAGTCAGGGTGTTGGGTAGGTATGTGGTTGTACTCCTGTGTGCATGTGTGTGTGTAAGGGTGTTGGGTGGGTATGTTTGATTTCATGAGTGTCTGGATACATCTGTGTTTTTGAATCCAGAAAGTGCTGGAAGACAGCAGATTTGATAGGAGCCACGAGGATTATTGAGTGATCTTCTTCTGTTGTCTGTGGACCAAGCTTTGGAAAAGATGAGCCCTGTGTCCAGGTCTAGCTGGTAACTGCTAACACAGCTACACCGAAGCCTGGGGACCCCTGAGTTCTCTGTTTCGGGTGCTAACTCGTTACTTCTCTGATTGTGGAGACCAAATACCTGACAAGAAGCCACTTAAGAGAGGAAGACTTTATCCAGGGGACAGAGCTCATCTTGGTAGGGAGGACCTGGTGGCAGGGCTGCGAGGCAACACTGCACCTGCAGTGAGGCAGCAGAGAACTTCGATAGAACTGGGGCCAGTTATCACTCCCTCACAAAGTGACATTACCATCTGGGGGCCACAGGAGCCTCTGGGGAGACATCTTCTGTCATACCGCACCAGGCGTCTTCCTATGTCGCTGTTTTAAGAAAAGATCTATTTTATCTTTTGGGATGTATGTGTGTGGGTGCCTACAGAACTTAGAAAGAGGGTGTTTGATACCCTAGAGCTAAAGTTATAGGGGCTTGTGAGCACCCCAAGGAGGTGCTGGGACTTGAACTCAGTTCCTCTGGAGGAGCAGCAAGCACTCTCAGCTGCTGAGGCATCTCTCCAGCCCGGACCCTAACACTTCTGAAATGTCACTTGTCATTTCCTTTTATGGCCGTCTCCATTGCAGGCGTGTGGCTAGCACACCATACTGTCGTTTCCACAAATACATCCAGGCTTCCTTCAAACACATCCCTACATCTCCATGTCCTCAGAGTGTATTTGTGGGCGAGGGGATGGGGTGGCAGTATTTGTGCAAACTGTGTGTTACTGTTCTCTGTTTTAGAGAAAGCTTGCTTTAGCGACTTGTGGGGGTCTCTGACTGGGCTGGGGTTGACGACGACGCCGTCGAGCCCTGGTCAGGCTGTAGGTGTGGGCTGCACTGCTGAGAGCTCTTGAGCAGCTAGAGCCAGGGTTGAGGACAGCAGGGGCCTGTCCTTTACCTCACTGCCTTTCAGTCTAATCTCTCCAAGGCCCCCCCAAACCCCACCCTGCCCTGGTCAACTCTCCAGGTTCCTTCACAATTCACCCCCTGGGCACAGACATGTGTGTATGAAGGTCGCATTGCCATGCCCACCTATGGCTGTAAATACGCATGTGAACTTTCCCTTGCACGCACATGTGTGACTTTGTGTGTATCCACCCATTAAGTGCTTTCCATGCCCCCCGCTGCGATTTAGAAAGAGGCCAGCACTGCTGGGGCCCTGGGTGGGACCTAGGCCCCCCCCCCACATGAGGTGCCCTGACAGTGAGGCCTCTGTGAGTTCAGCAACAGCCGCAACCACAGCTGCAGCCAGAGCTGAGCAGCAGGCATGCTTGCCCGGTCTGCCTGCAATCCTTATTCTCCTGCGGGCTCTCTGAGTGATGCTTCTATGGGCGTCCTGAAGGATCCTCTTGCGTGGGCCTTGTGAGGGCTCTTGAATTCACAAATGCTGGAGACTGAGAGAGCTGTAGTGCACATGTTTATGAAAAAAGAAAAAAAAAATAAAAAAAAAATCAAAACCACCCTTAGGCATTCTTATTTCATTTCCTCCCTTTTCTTTCCTTATTCTTCTCTACCTTCCCTTCTTCCCTCCCTCTCTCTTCCCTTGCCTTCCTCCCCTTTCTCCTTCCTCTTTTGCTTCATGGTACCAGGCCACTGCTACCACCAAGGCACAGCCAAGCCGTGGCTTCCTGTTTGTGTTTGTTTATTTTGAGACAGCATCTCACTAAGTCGTTCGGGCCTTAAACTCACTCTGCAGCCCCTACAGGCCTTGAACTTGTGATCTTCCTGCCTCAGCCTCCTGAGTAGCTGGGCTTGTAGGCCTGTGCTGCTTTGCCGGCTTGTGCTTACTTCCTTTTTCTTTTTTTGAGACAGGGTTTCTCTGTGTAGCCCTGATTGTCCTGGAACTCACTATGCAGACCAGGCTGGCCTTGAACTCAGAGAACTTCTTGCCTCTGCCTCATAAGTGTTGGCATCAAAGATGTGCACCATCATACCCTGCTCATTTATTTTATTATTTTATTTTATTTTTGAGACAGGGTCTTACCATATCGCTCTGGCTATTCTGTCCCCCTCCCCCGCCCCAAGTGCTGGGATTAAGGGCATGTGCCATCACCACCCGGCTCATTCTTATTTTATCATGACATAGTTCCTGGGGAGCCCAATTTCCAGACCCTACTTGGTTAGAGTTGAGCCTCCCATGGGTTTGTGGTTTGCCACTCCAGCAAAGAAACCACATCTACTGTATCAAATATGTGTGAGGTGGGGGAGGGGTGCGTGTGCTTAAAGCCTTGGGTGTGGGCGGTGGTAGCCGAAGGATGGGCTGCCCATCCCCTAGTCCCAGGGTGTCAGGGCAGGGAGAGGGCCATGACGGTTTTGGTAAGGACACTCAAGGAGAACAGTATTCAGTGATGCAAACAGCAGTGTTATTGATAGCACATGTACACGGTCCATCCACGTGGCAAACACTAAGGCCATGCTTTGAGCTTGCACTTGGCTCTCTCTGCTTTGACCATGTTTGAGGCCAGAGGTTTTCTGGAGCCAGCAGAGCTGGGCTGAGCCAAGGCTCTTGCTTTTGTCCTTTAAGTACTGTTCTGGGGATGGCCCAGTTGTTCCCAGATCACTACCTGCCAAGCCTTCAGGGCTTGTGTTGGCTGGGACACCAGGGTGCAGAGCAGAGTGACCAGGCACTTCATCTGGGCTGTTTACTTGCAGGGAGAATGCGTTCACTGGTCATTGTAAAGTTAAAGAATGAGGCTGGAGAGATGGGTCAGTGGTTAGGAACACTGACTGCTCTCCCAGAGGACCCAGATCCTACATAGCTGCCCACAACTGTTTATACCTCCAGTTTCAGGAGATATGATGTCCTCTTTTGGCCTCCAAAGACACTACACACACACACACACACACACACACACACACACACACACACACACACACACAC
>OU015750.1:10873116-10883686 GCA_907169655.1 Acomys percivali | reverse complement strand
TCTTCTTCTTCTTCTTCTTCTTCTTCTTCTTCTTCTTCTTCTTCTTCTTCCTTTGTGGTTTTTTTGAGACAGAGTTTCTCTGTGTAGCCTCGACAATCCTGGACTCGCTCTGTAGACCAGGCTGGCCTTGAACTCACAGAGATCCGCCTGCCTCTGCCTCCCGAGTGCTGGGATTAAAGGCGTGCGCCACCACCATCTGGCCTGCTCTTCCCCTTCTACATAAGCCTGAATACCAGGGACAAGCTTCATCTGTCTTTCTTTCTTTCTTTTTTCTTTTTCTCCTCCATTTGTTCTGGTTCCAGCAGCTTCTGCCATAGAGCTCTGTCACTCTTCCTGTGACTCTATAACCGTGCAGCTACCTCTTTAAGCTCCTTTTTTGGGGTGAGTCTGGGAGTCGAAGTCGCCAGCCCTACTGAATCTCCTGTCCTTGCCAGGCATGCTAAGCTTTTGGAGCAGGGGATTCACCCTGTTGTCTTCCAGGCAGAGGGAGATAGCTGTTTTGCACATTGTAGGGTATTTGCAGGCCCCCTGCCACTGTATATGAGATACCACAAGCACCCACAGTGTGACAGCCACTGTAGACATGCTGCAAGTCCCCTTAGGGTGTAAAGGCACCCCTTAACTAACACTTCCTTTAAATAGATGTGAGAACAAAAAGGTGGGAACCAACTGTTTCTCTACCACAGTCTGACCTGGAACGCACTCTGTAGCCTAGGCTGGCCTCAAACTTGCCTCAGCTTCTATCTGCCTCAGTTTCCACAGCCTGATGGCCTGAAGCTACTCTTGGCTGTGGATATCCAGAGGTTTTTTTTTTGGGGGGGGGTGGATTTTGGGTTTGGGTTTTTTGTTTTGTTTTTCGAGACAGGGTTTCTCTGTGTTGTGCTGGCTGTCCTGGATTGGCTTTGTAGACCAGGCTGGCCTCGAACTCACAGAGCTCCACCTGCCTCTGCCTCCCCAAGTACTGGGATTACAGGCACGTGCCATCATGCCTGGCTGATATGGAGAGTTTTAATGCCCGATGCTGTCCGTACTCAGAGGCGTTTGAACAAGTAAGTGCATAAAAGTGCAGGTGCACCTACACAGCGTGCACTAGGAGGCATGTAAAGAATGTAGGCATAGGCTTTAGCTGTGGCTCAGTTGCTGGAGCACTCACTGAGCACACAGGAAGTCCTAGGCTCATCCCTAACATCACATAAACTGGGTATAGCAGTGCAGATCTGTAAAGTCAGCACTCAGGAGGTGGAGGCAGGAAGATCAGAACCTTAAATAAAGGTCAGCCTCAGCTACATAGTGAATTCCAAGCTAGCCTGGGCTACATGAGACCCTGTTCCAAAAAAAGAAGAAGAAGAAGAAGAAGAAGAAGAAGAAGAAGGAGGAGGAGGAGGAGGAGGAGGAGGAGGAGGAAGAAGAAGAAGAAGAAGAAGAAGAAGAAGAAGAAGAAGAAGAAGAAAAATAAAGAAAAGAAAAAGGCAGAAGAAAATAACGTGTACAGTGACACTGACTGGGTAGCCCCTGCCTGGGCCATACACGCCCCTACAGCAGAGCACTGCAAATAGAGAGCGAGCATGGTCCTATGAGCATCAGTGATCTACAGCACACAGCGCATCCTGAGGGACTCTGTGGGTGCTCTATGTACGGAGAATTCTCCTGTGGAAGGCAGGTTGGGAGCCACTTGTATTGGTGATGAGGAAGAGGGATCCAGGGGCTAGTGAACTTAGGAGGTTCCCAGATGCGGTCTCTGTTAAGACACTCTGGGCCGCACAGTTTTCTGTATTGCTCATTCATCTGTTTGTGTGAATGTGTGCGTGCATTCGTGTGTGAGTGTGCGTGGGTGTGTTGCTGCAATTAAAAGGCCCGCATACCAACCGTACCACCTGAAAAGCAGGTGTGAAACATAGAGAGCTCCTGTGGGCATGCCTCAGGTTAGACCGCCTCAGGTTAGACCGCCTCTTTACAAGGAGGGTTGGTGGGCTTAAGGCAACACACAGGAGACCCGAGCCACCCTTGCCTCTGCTGTGTCACTTCCGATAGCCCACTTACCTACACTGTCTTGTTTCTTGGTTCTGTCTGTTAGCTCTCATGATTGTCTGGGCAGTGGTCACTCTTAGGACCTGACACCATGGTCTCTGTCTCAGATGCATAGTTAGGCATCTTTTACCCCAAGGGTGACACACACACACACTACAAATATGTGCACTTGTGCTAAAAAAGAATTATGGGGGCAAGATGAAGGTAAGGAGCTGTCTGTGAGCTTGTCCTGTGTTCTGTTCTTACAAACGCAGTGAGGACTTAAGAGACACCCAGGGCACACAGGCCACATCCAGAGTCAGAGTAATAGAGCAATTGATTAAAAAAAAAGAAGAAAGCAGATGTTTTAAATTGGTCGTGGAGGCACGTGCCTGCAATCATAACGCTTCAGTAGCTGAGTCCAGAGGATCAGAGTTTGAGATCCAGTCTCGAACCCCTCCAAACCTTGGCTTTAGTTTCAGACACCCATAGGCCTCTGAGCCTGTGCAGTGTGATGACTCAGCTTCCCTTCTCACCTCTAAGCCAACATCTTCACTCTGGCAGTGACATTCCTATTCTGTCCCCCAAGTCCTTGGAGTCACCTTGGACCTCATGGCTCATCCTCCTGTCAGTAAAAGCCATTGAGGTGTGCTCAGGACACCGCCATCTTCCGTGCACATCTCACAGATCTGTTACCAGCTTCCTGTCCCAGCCTGCTAGGCTGACGCCTGAACTGATGCAGTGGCCTTGGAGATAGACCACGCCTCCTCTCTGTCCTTCACTAAGAATGCAGCTGATCACTTCTCAGCCCAGGCTTCCCAGCTCAACAAAGTGCAAATCCTGTCACACTGCACCACACTCGAGCTGTCTGCATTGAGTTCATATGAACATCTGTGCCATGTCCTCCATCCAGCAGTCTGAGGGTTACCCTGGGGCCTTTGCACAGCAAAGGCTTGCCCTTAGAGCTGCCCCTGAAGGTCCCTTCCTGTGTCCTCACACCCTCTGCTCTCTGTTTTCTTCCCACCAGCTTTGCTCTAGAGCAAGCTGACTCTGGCGAGCCCTGCCCCGTGCCGGTGGCAGCCTGATCTAGGCTCAGGCCTCTTGCTGCTATCAAGCTGTGCTCTTGGGAGTGAGACTCAGTTTCCTGAGCTGCAACTGGAGGTTAATGGCAGGGGCTGCTGGCCCAGACCTGCAGAGAGGCCCACTGTGGGAAGAAAGCAATGTGACACGTGGCCATGGAAGACCCCACAGGAAGGATGGGCCATTGCTCATGACGTAGATGGTGTTTCAGGGGTGACAAGGCTCTGAGACGTGTGAGAACCAGGATCTGGAGTCAAGAGATAAGCTCTATGGGGCTCATACCCTAATCCAGAGACAGCAGGAGACTCTAGGCAGGAGGTGTGGGCCTCACCAGTCAGAAATGAATGGCGCAGGGAAGGTCAGGTGACTGACTGGAACCATAAAGCGAGCTACCTACTGCCATTCATGTATTAAAATGACTGAGAGAGGTGAAGGCATTTGCCCAAGGCCACACAGCAAAGGATGGAGGTAAGTCCTCAACCTGGGACCCCAGGGTGGAGAGTGGAGAACTGGACCTGCAGCAACTGGTTCTGAGCATGGGTCACTGTAGCCTGTGGTCCCAATGTCTCTGCTCCCACCTGGTTTTCTGAGGAGGTGATTGTCACAGGCTGGGAATGGGGGAAGGGGTGCAGATAGTTCAGCCTCCCCAGAGGCTGGGCTGCATCCTCCGTCCAGATGCTGCAGCTTCCATGTTGGTCTCCAGGACTGGGCCACAGGCTCTGCCTCACTCATTGAACAGTGATTTGATGATCTAGAGACCACAATGGCCAAGTCCCGAGTCAGTGTGTGCGAGTGTTTGTATATGTGTCTGTTTGTGTAAATATGTGTGTTTCTGTGTGTGTCTCTGTGTGTTTTTCTGTGTGTATGTGTGCTTCTCTGTGTGTCTTTGTGTGTGTGTCTTGTGTGTTTGTGTGACTCTGTATGTGTATCTGTATGTCTTGTGTGTGTTTGTGTATGTGTGTCTTTGAATGTGTATATAAATGTGTGTATTTGTATGTGTGTGCGTTTTTGTGTGTCTCTGTGTGTCTTTATGTGTGTATATATGTGTGTCTATCTTTGTGTGTGTCTGTGTGTCTTTGGGTGTGTATGTGTGTGTTTGTGTGTGTGTCTCTATGTAGCTATGTGGCTGTGATTCAGTACTGAAGAGGAGGTAATAGAATTTATTAGATAAACATCAAATCAGAGGGTGGGATCTGAGCACACTGAGTGATGGCTGAACATCTGCACATAAAGCAAGACAGAGAAAAACAGCCCTGTCCCTTAGGAGCCAGGTGGCAGGTCATGTACTCAAGTCCCTGAGGCCAGTGGTCTCTATATATGAGCATGGAATAGAGGGCAGCAGGGACCGTTCCCTGGGCTGTAGAGTCACTTCCCAAGCCACTGACTTTGGTGTCATCAGATTGCCAGGAAGGTGTGTTACAACACCTAATGGTGTGTTACAGAGCACTACCACAGATTGTATACTGTAAGAACACAGAGTGCTCATAAGCTGGTTGGGGCAGGGGGGCGGGGGGCGGGGGAGATGGGAGGTGTCACTCTGACACATGCTGGGAGGACGTGCCCACTCCACTCTGGCCCAGACTGCAGCAGGCTCAGTGGTAATGCCTTTGTTTGTTTGGGAGCCTAGCTTCCTCTCAGTGACTGACCTTGGCCTTCCCCAGCAACTCGTTTCAATGTCCATATGTGTGCTGGTGGCAACTTTACACGCTAATCCTGTAGGAACTCAAAAAGTGAATGAGTCAATCTGCAAACTCAGAGCCTCCCCTCTGAGCATGCGTGAGCTTGCGCGCAGGCTCAGCGCCTTCTACCTGAAACCCAGCATTGGTCCCAGCATGGTACCCCAGCTAAGACAGCCTTGACAACTGGATCCTGCGGCCGCCACCGCCACCGTCCTTTGCCTTAATTGCTGGAAAATTGACGATAGATGCAAGGAAAATAATGAGGCCTAATTATGTTAATTAAACAGCTAATTCATTAATTAACACACACACAGCCCCAGCTTGGAGAGCCCCCTCACGGTGGCTGCTTGGTTGGTTGGTTCGGTTCCAGCAAGCGAGGGGACACCGCTGGGACAGACAGCTCCTCCTGAGTAAGGGCCACTCTGCTGCCCCTGGGGTCTCCTGCCCGGAACCTGGGCTGTTCCCAGTTCTCCGCTCCTGTTTGCAGGTGCAGAGGCTCTGGGCAGGGATGATGCAGTTTGTGGGGAGACTGAGTCCACTGCCTGGTAGCCTCCTGGTGACTCCTTGGGTGGCCTGCAGGGAGGAAGCAGATAGAAAAGCAGCTCGCCCAGGGTGAGCTGGTCTGAGCAGTGAATTCAGATAGAGTGCCCAAGAGACCCACAGGCAGAAGGAAGCCGGGCCTGGGAGCCTATGTCTGGGACGGCCCAGGTGCCCACTGTAAAAGGCTACAGGATGAGAGGGCGGCATGGATTAGGTGTGACCCCTTTGGGGTTTGCATAAGGACAGACTAACTCTGTCCAGGCTCACTCTGGCGGGCCCTGCCAGCCTCATTTCTCCTTCCTGTCTTCTCCGGCCCCGCCTGGTCTCCTCCGCTGCTGCTGTGCTGCTCTGAGCCCTGTCAGCTGCAGCCAGTGCTGCCAGGACCAACTTTTTGTTCTCTTTCTTTATGTGTTTGGTTTGTCAGTCACCAAGTTCCCTATTGAAGCTCTTCCTAAAACTGCTTCCTTCTCACATCTCCTCTTCCTCCTGCTCTCGCAGGGGCTGCAGGGGCACCAGGCTTCTATTTTGGGATTATGGTCCTGTATGCAATGAATAGCTTTTCTCCAATTGACTGCAGGGTCTCTGTGGAGCAGGACAGGACAGGAAGTAGATTATATGAGACCCACCTTCTCTTACCTTGATTGATAACAATCCCCACCAATGAATGTCCTTGGGAACTTGCTACACTCAGCTGGGCTTAAAAAGTGGGGGTGGGTGGGGTGGAGGTGGGGTGAGAGTGGGGGTGGGCAAGCTCCTTCTGCTTAGCTCCCTACCTGGCTGCTGGCTGCCTCCTGAGACAGCCTCTCACTGACCAGTGATGGAGAGACAAGCCCCCAGTGTCCATGGTCAGTCAACCCTGCAGACAGGCCCCCCAGTGGGAGCCCCTGCTGAGGAGGGAGGTGAGAGCCTCCACTCTGCCAGGTAGACTTTAACCACCTCTCCAGAGACAGGGAATCGATGGCTTTGGGGCTGAGACTTAATTTGAAGAAACTGAAAGCAAAGGTTCATGGGAAATATGATGATTATAAAGTGCTTAGCCTCTGCCTGGGGGCCGTACCCAGCTGGTTTCACGGTGTCTGGGACGCCAGAAGCCAGTTCGCCCTCTAATTACAATGGATTTCAAAAGTGCAATAAAAGCAGCTGCCTCCATGCTGGGCCTTGTGGCTTGGAGCTGTTTCTAGAAGACGTGATGAATGTGGGGACGCTGTGGACCTACATCTCCTGACCTCTGACTTCCATGTACCACTCTCCACCCCCACCCCCCACCCAGTGGAGGAGAGTAACAACAACAAAAACAACAGAAGCAGCCAGACTTTGAGTGAATTCTTGCTGTGTCCCAAACAGGAGCCCAGGCCATGCAGGCCCTGATTTGTTCAATCCTCTAACTCTGTTAGGAAGTGTATCAGTCAGCACTCAGCAAAAAATTGCTGTATAACAAACAACCCCAAAAGCCAGTTAATTAAAACAAGGGAGATCTCTTGTCACAGATTTGTTTGACAGCTGCTTGGGCCTTAGTGGATCTTGTCTGTGTTTAACTGGGCTCTGTGCCTTCTTCTTCAGGAGTCAGTCTCTGGCTCTGGAATATTCGTTTCGTGCCAATGAGAGAAACATCCAGGCTCTGAACTGGCTCCCTTCCCTTCTTCCTTCTTGATCTGTGGCCAAAGTGAGTCCTAACAAGGGTAAACTCAAGATGGGAGAGCGATGTCTATGTTTAAAACGGTTCAGTCTGTGTGTGTTGTGCATGTCTGTGTGTGGGTTTGTGCATGTGAGTGCAGTTGTCCACGGAGGCCAGGAGAGGGTGAAGGAGCCCCCTTGGCCCTGGAGTTACTGGTGGTTGTGACTTGCCCAATATCAGTAGAGCCGAGTTCTGGTCTTCTACAAGAGCCATCAGGGAGAGAGCAATTTCTTGTGCCTTTAGTGGGGGACACTGTAAAAACCCAAAGAGTGTGGCCATGGGGAAAGGTGATTAATTGGGGACACTTCGGTGGTGTCATCAACTGTAGCAAGAAGTTACTCTCATTATCCCTGTCAAAAAGATGAAGAAAAAAAAAAGATGAGGGAATCACCCACTAAGCGCTGCAGCTGGGCTGGGATGCTCACCAAGCCCTGTGGTTCTAGGATCTGTAGTCCCAGTGGCCGCCTCTCATTTCCATGTCAATGTCTGAGTATCCCAATAGAGCAGAATGCCAGGAAATAGCCTGTTTTTACCCCAGACATTTGGCCCAGTCCTTCCAACCCCAAGTACTCCTGGTCACCCTTCATTTCCTTTTGACTAACCATTACTCCGTGCTAAGGGGCAACTTTGGTTTCCCACATGATGAAAGCTGGAATCCACAGCAAGCTCCCCCCACCCCCTCTACACGCTTGGCCGGTGGCAGTATCTCGGGCGTCATGGAAACCTCAGAGGCCGCGTTGGTCCCACTGGGCTCCTCAGCAGCCTCCCCTCCTCCTGGCCTTTCCACAGCACGGCCCTGGGCATACAGGTCCCCACGGTTCAGGTGCCTTCTCCCCTGCAGCCAGTGGGGTGATGCCAGGGCCTCTGGTGCCCTGTCCCCTCCTTGTGGCTCCCAAGTCCAGGACCCTGTGGCTGGAGGGTCTCAGGGACCCAGAGACTCATTTCCTGACTCCTTTAGAAGTTCTGATGATTTTTCTATTACCCAAGTAATATGTGCACGTTTCGAGAAAATTAGAAAATACAGAAAACCATAAAGAAAAAGAATTAAGCTTAAGTGTGTGAGAGGCAGTGCACGGGTTAGGGCATAAACAGGAAACAGTTTTATCTTTCAATAAGTGTCAGGATCCTGCCACTTACAGCGGCTCCCTCTTCCTCCTGGCTGGGCAGGGAGCCTGCTAACCACATCGCAGTCTAGTTCAGTCATTGTCCCCAAGCTTGTTAAAAGGGGCTCGGTTTAGACTCTGGGACTTGGCCTCACTCCCTCGAACTTGAAGACTCTGGTCTCATCCTGATCCACCCCCTGGGCCTCCTGGTCCCCAGCTGGGGACTGCATTATATACTCCAGAGGCTCTTCCTGCCTCCTCAGTGCCTGGACTAGTAATTATCTGGCACTATCCTGTATGGCGGCTTCTCCACAAGAAGTATCCTTTTGAACTAACCATGTTCTCAAAGAGATAAACTAAGGCCCAGGATAAGTTGAGTAACTCACCTGATGTCACAGAGAGGCAGGGCAGAGACATCTGAGGCCCCCATTGACCACTGGGTGCTGACACGGGTCTCTGTCTTTAGGAGGTTTGGTGTCACTGTTGAGTTTCTGCCCAGGAGATGTGGCGCGGTCCCTTTAATAAATGTGTCTGGCTTCTCCGTCTGATCCCTCTTAATGGACATTTCATATGGCTTCCCTCCACTGGTCTAGTTGCAGCAGGATGGCTGCAGGGACAATACTGTACTAGTGTTCTCTGATGGGAGCCTGTGTTCCTGTCACCAGGGCCTTGGAGGACGTGGTCTTCCCACCCAAGTGAGGGCCTTACCTAATTGGGGACTTTTAGAGGTGGAAGTCCCCAAGCCCACTTATTTGGGTCCTCTCTCATTTCCCACAAGCTCTTAGAGGCAGCTCAGAGATGCTAGGTCATAGCCTGGGCCACATAGGAGAAGATGAGACATAGGCAACCCTGGGAAGCTCATGCCTGGCCGAGGTGCAGTGGCCACATCTCAGAATGCTCAGTCACAGGTGGCACAGAGGATGACACAGGCTAAGGACCGGGGGCTGAGGGATAACAGAGAGAAGGAAAGAAAAGGAGAGGGGAGCTCAGGGGAGAGAGAAAAAGGGAGGGGGGGCGGCCTTCAGGGGGCGTTGTCCAGTCTTTCGAAGGCTCATAGATATTCATGGTGTCATACTCTAACTGGGAAGTGTGGGTCATTAGGATGAGTCCCCATGGGATAGGTTTGAAAAGAGACTCTGTAGCCTTAAAGACAAAACAGATGGGGCCCACTGTGCATCTAAGAGGTGCTGAACGTGTTGCTAGGTGCCTCTCAGTGGGGTCAGCTATCTCTTTATCCTGATCCCACCATTTTTTGGCAGTGCTGGGGATGGAACACGACATCTGTGCAGTTTAGAGGTGTGCTCTGCCACTGAGCCACGCTCCACCCCTTGGCTGTGTGCATATGTGTGGTGTGTGTGTGTGTGTGTGTGTGTGTGTGTGTGTGTGTGTGTGTGTGAACCCTGAGTTTCACTGGGGTTACTTACTGGAGAGTTTGTCTAGGGTTATTTACAGGAGCATAGGCACCTTACCCATGGCTGCACCACTGGAGGAAACGTCTCTCCCTCCCTGCAAGAACCATTGACTATTTATAGATCTTCAAGGAGGAGTGGGGCCTCACAAGCCCCTCCCCCATGATGTAATGCTGGCAGCCCATCTTGTACAGGTGATCACAGCTACTGGAGTTCAAAAGCACACGGCCCTGCTGTGGCCAGTAGACATCACTGCATCCCTCCCTTGGGCTTTCCTAATCTCCCCTGCCCCTCCCTCTGTGACATTCCCTGAGCCTTGGAAGGGGTAATAGAAATATCCCTTTTAGCCAAGCCCTCTCCACGTTAGGAGCTTCATGTAAGAGCCCTCAATCCTTCTGCTTCTCAACCCTTTGAAGACAGGACCAACACCATTACCTACAAAAGAGGAACCAGAGATTGTCAAGCCCAAGGTCGACCAGATAGATAGCCAGTGCATTGCTTAGCTGTCTCCCTACCTGTCTCCCACCTGCCCGTCACCGTCTTGTCTGTAAGCCGCTGCTGGCCTGGCTCGAGCACAGCTTAATGTTTTCCTCGAAAAGATTTTAAACAATTAAAAAAAATTGTGTGTACTTGTGTATGTCTCGGAGGAGGTATTGCAGGTGCCGGGAAAGGCCAAAAGAGAGCATCAGATCCCTTAGAGCTGGAGTGGGTGGGTGGCCGCGAGCCCACATGGGTGCTTGGAACCAAGCTGCAGTCCTCTGCAAGAGCAGCAAGTTCTCTGAACCACTGAGCGTTCCTCCTACCCCAGGCACAAAGTCTTTAGAGAAGCCAAGAGGCAAGGGTGAAGGCATGTATTGCACCTTTGACACTGGGAGGGAAGGAAGATGTCAGTCACATCTGGACTCAACACTAACAAGTCAGCTTGGGAAAGCCAGGCCTGAGGTCCCCCGAGCATGAGGACCAGCCAGTGTGCTCTTGCCCTACCTTGTCATGGCATTTGAACCCGAGTGAGCTAGGTACTGGCTGCCAGGCCTTCCCTCTCTCTCTCTCTCTCTCTCTCTCTCTCTCTCTCTCTCT
>OU015750.1:10828293-10869926 GCA_907169655.1 Acomys percivali | reverse complement strand
TGTGTGTGTGTGTGTGTGTGTGTGTGTGTGTGTGTGTGTGTGTGTGTTTGTGTGTGTGTGTGTGTGTGTTGTATATATGTGTCCTGAACATATGTGTATGTTGTGTGGGTGTGTGTGCATGTGAAGGCCAGAGGTTGATGTCAGCTGTCTTCCTTCTGTTCGCCACCTTTTGAGGCGGGGTCTCTCACTGAGCCACGCTAGACCGGACAGCCCCCATGCACCAGGAACCCACCAGTTGTGTCCCCTCCAGCACAGGATTACAGGCATGCATGGCTACTCCCAGCTTTCATGTGGATGCTGGGGCTCCAAACCCAGGTCCCTGTGCTGTGTGGCAGGCTCGCGACTTTCTGACTGAGCACCTCACAAGGCTCTGTTTGGCTTTTTTCCATTCAATACTGTGCTTGCAAAAACACTCACGTGTCAGGCATCGCAGCCCCGTTGCTTTTCTTCTCGGGGTGATAACCTGTCATGAGGAACTCCGCATTCAGTCTCTCTCCTCACAGATCAGCATCTGTTTTGACTCCAGTCTGGGGTTGTGTTATGAACACTCATGTTAGGAGTAGTTGCCTTTGTTGCTTGCAGTGTAGAAACACTATTTCTCTTGGTTCTCTGTCTCCTCTACTTCCCCAGCCTCTGCCCCTTCCTCCCTACCCCCACCCCTTCCTTCCCTTCCTCCTTCACCCTACCTCTTCCACCCCCACCTCACCACACTTTCCTTCCCTACACTCACCTCTTCCTCACCTCCCCACCCTCACCCCACCCCACCCTTTCCTTTCCTACCCTCATTCCCTCCTCTCTTACCCTTCTCCATCCTTCCCCACCTCACCCCTACTCCCAATCCATCCTTCCCCACCTCACTCCTACCCCCAATCCATTCTTCCCTACCTCAACTCCTGACAAAAATTTTCCCACAGTGGTATCTGCATGTCGGCACTGTTCTCAGTGACTGAGACAACAGCTGGTTTCTCTTGGCATCACCAGTTCTCCTGACTTTGGCCATCACAGATGGGAGGGAGTGCAGCGGTTCCCGATGGCCATTGATGGGCATTAGCTTTGCTGGGACTCTTGGTCACCAATATGCTATTTTCTACAAGTACCTGCTATGGTTCAAATGTTCATGCTCCCCAAATGCATGTGATGCAGTCCCCACCCCAACCCCCACCCCGCACACCCCGCACACCCTGCACACCCTGCACACCCTGCACACCCCACACACCCCGCATGGTGGCATTTAGGGGCCCTTGGGAGATACTTACGCACAGATAAATGCCCTCGTAGAAGCCATCTATAAACTGGGAAGGGTCCTCGCTGCACTCTGAATCTGCCGGCACCTCACTCTTCAAGACTCGTGAACCATAAATTTCTGTTGTTTACAGCGTACTCAGTCCAGGACATTTGGTTACAGCGACCCTAGTCCACGGGAGCTCAGGCAGGTATTTAGGCTACCTTTTAAGACTTGGGTGTTTTGGGGTTTTGCTTTTTTTCCAAGTTGTAAAGAATATGTCCCAGGAGACATCTTGGTTGTGTGGTAGTCACCTGGGGTGATTGGTGACCCTAATTTTCAGGAGACTAAGCTAAGGAGCCATGCTTGAGAGCACATGTCCCCTCAAGCAAGCCCAGGAGGTGACCAATATACCTGTTGCCACCTAGCCGTCATACCTGCGGCCTGGACACCGGTTCTCTTCCTTTTGCTGGTACCTTAGGGATTTTTAGTTTAAAAAAAAAAAAAGTCCCCATCATCCATTTTATAACATGTACAAACATGTATACTCTGTCCCTGTGCATCTGTGTTTTGTTCATGTGGGTCTCAGCTTCACTGTCCTTTTGGCCTTTGTGGTTGGAACGCAGAAGAGACACAGAGAGCAGCGCAGCAGACAGACAGAATTAGTCAGAGCAAAGTGGGGTGTTCTCAAGGGGCGAGAGTGGATGGAGGCTACAGAGACTGTTGTGCCAATTTGCATTTTAGCAGTGTCTGAAGTCTAGTGTGGCCAGCTTCTCTGAGGGGCTTCTTTATTTATTTATTTATTTTTGAGGTTTATCATCTTTTGTTATGTGTAGGTGTGTGTCTGCATGTGGGTTGCGCACGTGACTACAGGCACCCGAGGAGGAGTGGATCCCCCGGGGCAGGAGTTTCAGGTGGTTGTGAGCCATCTGACACAGGTGCTGGGAATTGAACCCGGGTCCTCTGGAAGAGCAGTGAGTGGTTTTTAACCACTGAGCCATCTCTCCAGCCCCTGGATAACCATCTTGTAAGGTTTTGGCACTGCCCTGTTAATGACCTTCTGGGTAGCTCAGGGTGTCAGTCTCTAAGACCATGGATCTGATCCAGGTCCTGGCCTGCTCTTCCAGCCAGTACTCAGAGTCCTGCAGCCCCAGCACCCTGCTTTGCAGCCTGTTGATTTTGCAGGGAGCATAATGGGGAAGGGTCTTGACTAAAGTCTTTCATGTCTGCTAATCTCTAACCAGTTACTCAATACTGTGAATATTTCATACGCATGGCATCATTTGTGATCACGTGTCTGGCTTCTTCGTCTCATGTTGTGGCGTGGATCAGTAGTTCCTGTCTTTGCACTGTTGAATATCATAGTCCATTCTGTGCATATACAGCATCTTTTGTTCTGTTTTGTTTCGTTGGTTTTTTCGAGACAGAGTTTCTCTGTGTAGCCTTGGCTGTCCTGGACTTGCTTTATAGACCAGGCTGGCCTCGAACTCACAGAGATCCACCTGCCTCTGCCTCCCAAGTGCTTGGATGAAAGGTGTGCACCACCACGCCCGGCTTGGGTTTTTTTGGTATACAGTATTTTTAAAGACATCATCCATCACTTGATAGACAGTTGGAGTTTTCCATTAGCTGTTATGATTCATGCCACATGACTCGTGTGTATGATTTTGTAGGAACCTGTGTACCTTTTCCCTGGGTCTCTACTTGGGAGCATAATCACTAGCCGGATGTATTTAGTCATCTGAGCTTAAACAAACCAGCCTGTCTTCCAGCCTGTGCTCCCGTGAGCAGTGCCTGAGGCGCCCAGCGTTACCATATCCTCATCCACAGTTAGCATTACCTGTTAGTTGACGATAGCTGTCCTGTTGGGTATGAAGTAGTATCTAACTGAGGCTTGGGTTTACATTTCCATATGATGAAGAGCTCTGGCAAATATTTTAGCCTTTTGTTCTTGCTGGCTATTTGGGTATTTTTCTTTGGTGAAAAGTCACTTAAGATCATTGGCCCATTTAAGAATTAATTAAATTACTTATTACTTCCTTTGAGATGTGATCTTGCTCTCTAACCCAAGCTGGTCTGCAACACACAATCTGCCCACCTCGGCTTCTCAGGTAGTGGAATTAGTGGCGTATGCTGTCCTGTATAGCTTCACTGCCCATTTTAAATCACGCTGTCTTTTGATTGTTAAACTGTTCTGTGGTTTCTATATGGTGGCCTCAGGATTGTACCAGACATGCGATTGGCAGTATGCTCTTCTGTCTGCACTGGTGTTATCTTCTCACTTTCTTGGTAGTGTCTCTGAAGCTTTGGAGTATTGGCGACATTCGCCCCCTCCCCTTTACTGACTGGGGACATGCCTTGGGTTTTTTTTGTGTTGTATATAAGACACCTCTTACCTAATGCAAGATTAATAGTGTTGGATTGTCTGTTTACAGTTTGACTTTCAATTTTTGCATCTGGATGTTTGGTATATTTTGAGTTAATTTGTTTTAAATATAAACATTTAAATTGTGTGTGTGTGTGTGTGTGTGTGTGTGTGTGTGCGCGCGCGCGCGCGTGTGCGCACACACGTGCATGCATATATTACAGAGTACATGGAGGACAATTTTGAAGAGTCTGTTGTCTCCTTCCTCCATAAGTCCAGAGAACTGAATGGCATTGTCAGTCATGCACAGCCTTTATCCACGGAACCAGCTTGCCAACCCTTAAGTTAATTTTGGTAGAAGATATGAGGCAGTGCTCCTGCCCCTCGCCTTCTTGTGGATACCCATTCATCTCAGCACCATTTGTTGACTTCCCCTCCAGGACGTTATCCTGTGCCATCGTTAGGTATCCAGGCTTCCTTCCGGCTTCTTCTGTCCCACCAGGCTGCGTGTCTGTCCTTTCCCGCACAGTGTTGACCACTGCAGCTTGGGATCACTTTTGAGATTGGGAGGTGTGAGCCTTCTGGTTTTGTTCTCTTTTCCAAGCTTGTTCTGATTCTTCTGGTGGCCTTGTATTTACATGTAGATTTTAGGACCAATTTGTTCATGTCTGAGAAGAAGAAGAAGAAGAAGAAGGAGGAGGAGGAGGAGGAGGAGGAGGAGGAGAAGGAAGAGGAGGAGGAGGAGGCAGGGTTGCATGGGCTGTGCAGACCAGTTTGGGGCTCCTGCCTTGCTAACACCACACACTTCAGTCCGGGAGCACGGATGTCCATCTTTCCAGTTAGGTCCTTTCATTTCTTCCAATAATGTGTTATAGTTTTTGAAGTACAAGTTTTACATTTATTTTGTTAAGTTCATGCTAAGTATTTGAGCCCTTTTGGTGCTATTGTGAATGGGGTTGCTATTTTTTTTTTTCTTTTTTAAAAAATTTCAGTCAGGGCCTATTCATTCATCACCTTGGATTGAAATATAGCTGGCTTTTCACGTGTTGATTTGGGATCCTGTATGAGTGTTCTGCCTGTATGCATGTGTTTGTGCACCACGTGTGTGCCGGAAGAGGGCATTGGAACAGCTAAAACTGGAGTCACGCATGGTTGTGAGCCACCGTGTGGTGCTGGGAACTGAACTCAGGTCTCCTCCAAGAGCAACCTTAACCACCGAGCAACACCCCCAGCAACCCCTCTAATACTTATTTTTGATGTGTGTGTGTCTATTCTTGAGGATTTTCTAAATACAAAATTACGTCGTCTGTAAACATGATGGTTTTCTATCTTTTCTTCCAATGTGGGTAGCATTTCTTTCTCCTTCTTGTCTACTTGCTCTGTATAGACATTCCGGCCCCAGGCCAAGTATCATGGAGGGAGGCAGGTGTTCTTTCCTGGCTCCCACTCAGAGGGCAAGCAGCCTTTCATCGCTAAGTATGATGGAGCTCTGGTTTCCATCACTAGCCTTGCCAGGGTTGACAAGCCACCTTCGGTCCCTGGTTTGGTCAGTGTATTGATCAAGAAAGGGGCATGAACTTTGCCATTCTTCCCCTGTGTGTATTGAGATGACGTGTGATGGGTTTGGTTGATGATGTTTATTTTGTTGATGTGGTTGGTATGTTGCACCATTGACTCTTGGCTATCAAACCATCCTTGCATTACTGAGCTAAGCCTCACTTTGTCAGAGTAGTATTGCTTTCCTGAATTTCTAGGTTTCATTTTCTAGCATTTTTTTAAATTGCGGATTTTTATTGGATTCACAACAGTTGAATTAATTTTTTTTTTGTGGGACAAAACATGGGTCTATTCTTTCATTGTCCTCATATCTTCCCCTTCCTCCCTCCCTCCTCTATTTTCACACCATATGCATGCTCCAATTTTCCTTTTTGTGGTTGTATGTGTATGTATGTGTGTGTGTTTCCCTCAGATAGGCACTCTGGCCTGGCCTTAGGTGTCTGTTTTTATACGTATGGTCAGAGAGCCACTGTGACACTGAGGTGTGGCCAGAGAGCCACTGTGTCCCTGGAGTGTGCCAGAGAGCCACTGTGTCCCTGAGATGTGGCCAGAGAGCCACTGTGACACTGAGGTGTGGCCAGAGAGCCACTGTGTCCCTGGAGTGTGCCAGAGAGCCACTGTGTCCCTGAGGTGTGGTGAGAGAGCCACTGTGTCCCTGAGGTGTGGCCAGAGAGCCACTGTGACACTGAGGTGTGGTGAGAGAGCCACTATGTCCCTGAGGTGTGCCAGAGAGCCACTGTGTCCCTGAGGTGTGGTGAGAGAGCCACTGTGACACTGAGGTGTGGCCAGAAAGCCACTGCTTCTTTTAGGGTGCTACAGACACTTCTGTGATTTGGCCATGACGCTTCTACCCAATTCTCAATGAGTTTCTGCGATTCTAAGCCCTGTTTGATAGCTCGTCCCTTGCCATCTGCAGTGGGCACACACAGGTCTGACCTGTGCCCACACTCCCATGCTCCTCTCTGCTGGGCCAGCTTGTTACTGTTGTGGGCTCATCAGCACCATGACATCATCTCTTTCAGCATCTGGGAGTGAAATAAGAGATCAAAGTCTTTTCCTGACCCTCCACTCAGAGACAAGCATACCACCAGACATGAGCTGTGAAACTTCTGGCGGCGCCAATGTGTAGCTTAGGGTCCTTTTTCTCAACTCTGTCCTGTCTGCTGAAAGTCCATTAGGGCACTAAGGAGAGAGCGTCATTCACCCCAGCTACCATTTCTGTTCAGTTTCTTCCCTGGTCCCCCTTTTACCCCCACTTTTTTCTGTGCGCCAACATCGTGGCCACTTCTGCTCCTGCTATGGTGCTGTTCTAGTCTGGGCAGGAACCCAGCTGTCCTTTGCCTTGTGTAGCCTCCATGTGGTGCCATCCCTGGGCAGCTGGGCCTTATAAAGCTAAAGAAACTGGCCTGGGTCCACAGATGCGTCCTGTGGTGAGACTCTCCCTTCCTTTCCCTGAGGTCACAGAGCATCTCCACCCTCTGTCTCCAACCACCTCCTCACCTGCCATTCCAGCATGGCCTCCACTCTGCTGGGCTTACACCTCAGCCCACCTTGGACACCCTTGCTTGGACTAAGCTCCATGCTGTTCAGGGCAGGTTTCCAGCACTTCACAAGGTCCAGGCTTAGAAGCCAGAGAGCCGCTGCTCAGGACGTAGAAACGACGCAGGACAGAGGGTGGCCATGCTTTTCTGTCACCCCTCCCCGGAGTGTCTCTCATTCAAGACCTAAACAGTCTTACGTTTCTTGGGTCCACTATCTCTGAACAGACCCTGCCTTCTTGTCCTTTCAAGACCAGAGAACACTTCAGAATTTCTAGACAGCGGTTTTACCTCTGGCTTCCATGCCAGATTACCATGGGCCTCCATTTGTACAAACCATGAAGTCTCTTGGCATTTGTGGTAAAGGCCACCATGCCAGCTGCAAGCAGCTGCTGTGGCTGCCCTTCTCATAGGCCTTTGCAGTCCTGTGAGTCCATGCAAGTCTCCAATAGAGCTCCTCTTCCTGTCCCAGAATGTGTGTGTGTGTGTGTGTGTGTGTGTGTGTGTGTGTATGTGATTATGAGTGTGATGTGTGTTTGTGCATGTGTGGGTTCAGGTGCAGGTGCATGTACTAGACAGTGTCAGGTGTCCTGACCCACCCCTCTCCACCTTGTCCTTTTGAGACACTTTCTCACTGGGCACAGAGCTGGGCTGGTAGCCAGCAAACCCCAGAGACCCTCCTGTCCACCCCAGGTCAGCACAGATCTACCAGGTAGGATGAGACTTTCCGATAGGAGAAGGTACCAGGTCACACTGCTGAGGGTGTATTGGAATAGACCCTTGTTTTGTGTTAGAGGGGCTAGCTACTCCAGCCTCTCCTCCTGGGGGGGGCAGGGAGATGACTCGATGGGTAAAACCTCCTGACATACAACCCTGATGGCTTGATCCCCAGAATGCATGTGAAATCTGGTCACAGTAGCATAGGCGTCTGCAATCCCAGCACTCCTACAGGGAGAGGGGAGTGGACAGGACAGCCCCTGGAAGGTCAAGGCTCGGCTGGTGTGTGTGCAGTGCTGAGCAGCAACAGACTGTCTCAAGCAAGGTAGAGGGTGAGGACTGTCTTAGTCAGTGTCCCCACCGCTGTGAGGGGACACCACAGCCAAGGCAGCGCTTATGAAAGAAAGCATTTGATTGGGCGCGTGCTTACACTTTCAGAGCTAGTCCATGACCATCATGGCGGGAAGCATGGCAGGCATGGTGCTGGAGAGGCAGCTGGGAGATACATCCTGATCTGCAGACAGAGAAAGACAGGGAACTTCAAAGCCCACGCTCAGGGCACACTTCTTCCAACAAGGCCACACCTCCTAATCCTTTTCCAATAGTGCCACTCCAGGGTGACTAAGCATTTAAATATATGAGCCTGTAGGGGCCATTTGTACTCAAACCACCACAAAGACTGACATTTGAGTTTGTTAACTGACCTCCATTATATATACATATATATATATATATATATATATATACATACACACACATACATATATATACACATACATATATATACATACATACATATATACACATATATATATGCCTGTATTCACACACACATGCATGAGAACATGCACATGTACACACACATGCATGCATGCCCATGCACACAGACCACACCACACACACACATGCATGCACACACATGCACACACCCCACACCCCACACACACATACCACACACACCACACACACACACACATGCATGCATGCACGTGCACACACATACCACACACACACACACACATACCACATCACACACACACACACCACACACACACTGGGCAGCCTCCATCCCAGCGTTTTACTACTGAGACAAACTCCTGGCAGCATCACTGGGAAGGACTAGATGGTCCTGAGTAAAGTGAGGCAGATACCCTGCAGGCTACATGTCAGTGAAGAGCAGGGAGCTAATTCTAGGCCTTATGCCCCAGGGAGGCCAGCGCAGCATCCTGGGAGGGAAGGAGGACCTGGCTGAAGTAAAGATGCAGAGCTGAGCTGGGCTTTCATTCATTCAGCCAGCAAACACACATCCAGCATTTGACATGTGTGACCACGATCAAGGCAGCAGGGGATGGCAGCCATATGATGAAAAAAGAAGAGCAGGCCAGGCAGTGGTGGCACATGCCTTTAATCCCAGCACTTGGGAGGCAGAGGCAGGTGGATTGCTGTGAGTTCAAGGCCAGCCTGATCTACAAAGTGAGTCCAGGACAGTCAAGGCTACACAGAGAGACCCTGTCTCGAAAAAACAAAACAAAACAAAACAACAACAAAAGAGGAGCACCAAGCACAAGACTCCCTGAACACAGCTGGGTTTCCCTGTTGCCCTCCCGTCCCTGGGCCCCCTCCCATCTCCCTCCCACAGCTGCCCTTCATCCTTCCTTCTCCAGCCTCTTCTCTCAGAGCTTCTCTTCCTAGTTTTCTTCTTCCTCTCAATGTTGAGGTCTCCCCCATTGCCCTAGAAGCTCATTTTCTCCAGCTGTCAGGCTAAAGGCTTTGCAGGAAGGCCACTCAGCCAGGCCAGAGGTGCTCTCAGCCTGGGACTCTTATCCCCGAAGCCCTGGGTGGGACCTGCAGTGACAGGCTCTTGGGCACAGACAATCTGTGTCTCTGCTGCTTCAGAGACTTCTCAGAGGTGGGAACAGCCTTGCCCCTCCTTGAGGGGTGCCTCGAAAATATGTGGGGGACGGTCAGCACAGCATTGCCCTTGTGTCTTGCTAACTGCTGGGCAACAGGCTGGGATGGGATACTGGCCTCTTGAAGTATGGTTCGCTGCACTCATGTGTGCATGCACGTCACAGTCTGGGACAGTCTTCAAGCGGTTTTAGGCTGCGAACACACTGCTTTCTGTAGCCTTCAAGGCGAATAATGTCTGAGTGTACCCATATGTCCTCAGGTCTCTGCCTATGTCACACAGCTTCCGCGTGCCCAGCCAGATGTATACAATGTCCCTCATACATGCACCTCCACCTCATTTTGTCCCTGACATAGGCTTGACAGGAGGAGGAGGGAGAAAAGTCAGGGCTGGCCTTTGTGTCACACCAGAGCCTCCGAGGCCTTCCATGCTGGGGAGGGAAGTGAGATGGGGTACTGCCCAGCTCCTGAGTGTACAGTGGGGTAGACTCCTGCTAGGAAACTCAGGGCAGAGGATGAGAACTGGGGGGGGGGGGGTTCCAAGAGTGGGGAGGAGGCACTCTGTCCCTGTAACCTGACCCGAACCACACAAGTGTAAGTGTGCACACGTGCATGCTCACATAGTCTTACTAGGGGAGGGCCCCAAGTCTCCCACGGTCTGGCTTCTCTCCCTCATTTACTTATAACAGGCAGTGTCAGATACACCCCCAGAATGGGTGAGTTCTGACCTTAAAAATCTCTAAAAGTGGGGGCTGTTCTTGCCAAGCCTGGACAGGGATGGAAGAGGGGGATGCATGTACAGGGGACATTTGCACACACCTGGCAGGGCGGGTGGTTGCTTTGAGGAGTAGAAGGAGGGGCTGAGGAGTGGTGTCCGTGGTGGCATGAGGGAAGGAGCTGGAGGAGAGGAGCGAGGGTCATGGGTGTAGGACCATGTGCATCTTCCTGCAGGTCAGGCTCCAGGCCTGGAACACCTATCCTGTTCTTTTGTTGGCTCCTCTTGGCTGATCCCACATTATAGGCAAGACAAAAGGGTCATCGAGGCTAACGCAGCTGCAAAATGGGGAGTTCAGGCTCTGGCTGGACCAGCATGGTGACTCCACATCTCTCAGCTGAGAACGGAAAGTGATGCATAGTCTGACTCAGGTTCTGGTACCTAGAGTGTGAGGCTGGGAATGGCCCCCTTCACAGTCGGGGCCAGTCTTAGGGGCAGCAAGAGGTTTTCATTGTCTCGGACTCAATGGCCAATTGGAGGCCTAAGTAGACAGAGCACAGGAGATGTTCTCTGGTGACTTCCAGAAAACACTGGAACATCTTTGGGGGTAGGTAGGGCTGTGTCATCTGCAAATGGACCTGGATGCTCCGCCCACCGAAGCATTGTTGCCTCCTACATTTACTCCAGCAGGAGGCACTGTAGGGCACCAGGGTTCCTCACTGAACCCTGGGAGCATTGCTTGGAATGGCATGAGGGCCCTGAAGGGTTGAAGCCCTAGCTCTGTTGCCCACCTCCCCCACCTGTCCCACGTCTGTGTCATGGGTCTAGATAGTGGTATGTACTCCCTGGGCTTGTTTGAGAGCTCAGGGGGTGCGCAAGGCTTCATGAGCCCTGAGGCCTCTCCTGAGTGACGTCCGCCTCCTCACACAAACCCTCAGAGCCAGGTGTCACCCTGTAATTATCTTTAGGGGGCACAGGCCACCCGTGACATTTCTGGGGTTTATGAGTCTGGGAGATTACTTCGTTAAGGAGAGACTTGTCCTGGCCAGGAATGGACAGGCTGCCTGCGCCCGCGGTGTGCTCAAGTGACCAACAGCAATGTTTTATGGGGTCTGTAAAAGCTGCTGACCCTGCTCTGGAAGTAATGAGATGAGCAGGGCCCGGGGATTCCAATAACCTTCAGCTCCAGCTGAGCCCACCGAGCCCCTGACCTAGGAGTGCACAAGGAGGCACGGAGGGCCGGTGGGGTGAGAAGGGTGGAGGAATGGACAGACTCCCCACATCCCTAAGGGCAAGATGGCTGGACACTCAATACCAGCCGCAACCAGGCAAGCTGGGGTGGGGGTCACAGCAGAGCCGTATCAGTGGCCTAGGGCCAGATAAGACACTTCTAGCCCTGGGCCTCACACCACCACCCCACCCCACCCCCATGAAGCCATGGTATACTTCTGGTGGGTTATGCTATAGTACTTAAAGAAAGAATGTTCCATACTGGTCAGTGTCCATCACCCCATCAGTGATATAGGGACATATTGGCACCCCAAGTCAGGATCCAGAAGCTGGACTCCCTGTTGTCACCGTCTTACTGGACCCTCAGCCCATTCAGAAGCATGGGATCAGTTGGCCACACCCTAGGCATGAGTGGCCACTCTCAGGCCATGGTGCCCCTCTGCCTGGATGAAGGTGTCTCCTGGTTGGGAGCGGGACATACACATGCCTGGGAGTTTGTGTCCCTTAGTGTTAGCTTTGAAAGTTTGGTCTTCTCAGCAAGGCTAGCCAGAAAGAGTGAGGTGACATTATTATTTCATCCATCCAGCAATATTCATCCAAGTGTCCCTCCATCTGTCCATCTGTCCATCCATTCGTCCATCCTCACACAAACCAGGAACCTGGTCACTCCTTTAGCGTGTCTTATAGGAATGGCTCCCATCTCACAGGCGGAGAAACCGAGGTCGCAGGGCAGTGTTCAATCTCCCTAGTCCAAGGTGTCACTAACTTCCAGTCCAGTGGATGGTCCCTGAAACTTCTCTTCAAAGTCACACCAATGACTTGCCAAGCATTATAGAAAGGACTCCCTTTTGGGAGTAGGGGATTGACCCTCTGCTTCCCAAGCCTGCTTCTGGGATCACAGTCACTTCATTCCTTAGAAAAGCTCCCAGTAGTCAGCTGGGCACTTGGCTCCTCCCAAGGAGGTCTTTCCTAGGAGGCCAGGTGCAAGCTCCCAGAAGGCCCTGGACAGCAAATGTGATGTGGGTTTCTATCTTTCTCTCTCTGTGTTTCCCACAATTCTTTAAAGGTCTTGTGAACAGTCAAGTCTTCCCTCTAGGGGAGCCTGTTAGGAATCTGGGAGCCCTGGGTCTCCTCCTGAGAGCAGCTGTTTCCTGGGGGAGTGTGGGGGTGTATGGGAGGCAATGGGTGGTGCCAATCTTAGAGTTTCCTCCTGTGGCTTATACCTCCCTCCTTTTCCCAGATACGGCCACACTCACTTCTACCCACAGGCTTGTCCTGGGACAGGAAGTGTATAGCTTGGGCCACCTGCTACAGCTATCGGGACTGACACAATCCGTGAGGTCCAGAACACTGTGCTAAGAGCTCAGATTTTGGTATTAGGTTGGCCAGGACTCAAAATCCAGCTCAAATATTTCCTAGCTGTGTGACCATGGACAAATGGTGCAACTTTTCTGTGCTTCAAAATGGAGAACCTACTCTGTGGGGTTTAATAAGGATTAAATCTGCAATGTGCTTGGGACGTGGCACCTCTTCTAGCGTCTCTCACTGCTGAGGCAGGTGTGTCTCCCATTGCCACCTGCCAGCTCAGGTAGGAGGAATATGCACCTGGTTGCTACCATGCCAAGCCCCCTTCACCCTGTCACGCTCCATCCAGGTTTCAAAGGCTCCTGGAGAGAGGGTCTTGTGATCTAGTTCAGAGTGCCCCAGTCAGAGCCAGGGCAGGATGGGCCACCTGGCTGTCCCTCCAAGGCCTGCTGAGCCTTGGCCTCACCCGAGGGCCAGCTGAACGAATGCTCCAATTAAAGGCAATTCCCCCCTTTCCTACCTTGAAATTCCTATCGATTTCCTCCCTAAATAGAAATTCCCCATCGATCCCTTGTCTGCCCAGATTACTATCCTCGGCTGTCGCCTGCAGAGCTCCGTATCTTCCCGCTCCTTCCAGGGCCCATAACTCTTTCCAAGGTGACCCTGCCACCACCTGCACCTCCTCAGCTGGGCCGAGAAGAGGGCTCTCCTCTGTCCCAGGTGGAGATAAAGATGTCATGGTGATGCTTGGGACAGGTGTGGGGGACCTGACGCATTAGCTCATTGCTCAGGTGGGAGGTTGCGGACAGGCAGGGATATCCTTGGCAAGACGCGAGCTCCCCAGGGGAAGGCAAGTCTTGGACTCCAGCTGGGCTGCCTTGGAGAAGGATGTGTCTACCTACTCTGAGCCTGGGCTGGTTCCCCAAGACTATCAAGGACCTCTCAGGGGTGGGGAATTTACACCAGGTAAATTGGCAGATGCTACAGATCTGCCTGAGCTGTTCCAGAGAGCCTGCTGGGGAGCACAGACTAGGGCCCCACCACACACTTGCCTTTCATTCCGTGGCCATGGATGGCTCATCACCAGGCAGTCCGAGCCTCCCCTCCCCACATCTCCACTTCTGCCCCCCCACCCCCGCATCCTCCATCAATGCTGATGAGCCCTGTCAATTTTCCCCCCTTCTCCCTTCCCAGGTGCTGGGAAATAAAAGAAGTTGGGTTCTCATCCTGTGGCACTTCAGGGCCAGCTGAGGAGCTCAACTAGTCGCGCTGCTTCTGGGGCCTTCCGTCTCCTATCTGGACAGTGGGTCTGAACAGGCCGAACTGTGTCAAAACCCACCTTCCAGCAGTTGGCTGAAAGCCGGGGCTGCATTCCGCGGAGGGAAGTGTGCAGAGAGGTGAAGGGGCACGTCCGAGGTCGCCCAGCTGCTCAGCCTTGCCTGGGATTTGAACCTGTTCCTGTCCCTCTGAGGTTCACCGGGGCTGCTGAGAGTGATGAAGCCACCCTGCTTTATTTTCTTGAGTTGGGGTTTCTCGTTGAATCTGGAGTTAAGCTGGAGGCCAGCGAACCGCAAAGATCCTACCTCCCTGCCCCCCCTCCCCCAAGATGCTGGGCTTATAAGAGCAAGCAGCTACATTGGCGTAGACTTGGGTGCGAGGATCTGAACCCAGGGCCTTGAGCTTTCATAGTGAGCAGTTTACTTGCTGAGCCACTTCCCCACCCCCACCCCCACCCCCACCTCCACCCTGGGGCCCAAGCACTCCCTTTTTAAAGGCAAGGTCTCATAGGGCTCCAGTTGACCTTGAACTCACGTTAGCTAAGGATGATCTTGAACTTCTGATCCCCTTGCCTCTACCCAGCCCCCCGCAAAATGTCTTGATGCCTAGCTTCTGAGCTCACACTTGGGAAGTGCCGAGGATGTTCGTAAGTGCTCATCTGTGTCTTTCCGTACCTCCGGGAGGCCACACTGGAAGTGCAGCCACTGACTCAGTGACATGGTGAGGAGCCCCGACCCTGGGCATTTCCTTAGGGACCTCTGCAGGGTCTCCCCAGAGTTGCCAGCCTTGTTCTCCTCGACGTCCCGACGTCCCAATACTCACAGGTTTGTGCAGTATAGCCCTGATTATTTCCCTATTGATCCTGCTCCACACAGAGCGATGATCCTGCCCCTCCCATGCCATCAGCCACTTTTTTTTATGGTAGGGGACTCAGCTTATGTGGGAGATCTGGGTAGCCAAGTGCTGACTTGAAGTCTGTTTGGATATCTCATTGCAAGAGGGAAGGTGTGCTAGTTAGATTTTTGTCCACTTGACGCAAGCTAGGATCTTCTGGGAAGAGGGAGGCTCATTTGAGAAAATGCCTCCATCACATTGGCTTACGGTTAAGCCAGTGAAGTATCTTCTCAGGTAATGATTGATGACGGAGGGCCCAGTCCACTGTGGGTGGTGCCATCCCTAGGCTGGTGGTCCTGGGTTCAATAAGAGAGCAGTCTGAGCAAGCCAGAGGGAGCAAGACAGTAAGCAGCATCCCTCCAGGACCTCTGCATCAGCTTCTGCCTCTAGGTTCCTGCCTTGATTTCCTTCCCTGAGCGAGGGACTGCTTTAACGGGGTTCCTAGGGGCTGGGAAACCAGCGGGGAGCTGCCAGTGGTCCTGACTGAGCACTGAGGGTAGGGAGGAGGAGGCCCTGAGCAGCTCTGGACATTGAAGATTCTGCCTTCTGGAATCTGGCCCCGAGGGCTTCCTGACTTAGAAGAGGCCCTGTGTCCAGAGGACGTCGCCTCTGAGTCCAGCTCTGTCTTCTTTGCTTCCTCAGCTTCCTCATCCTGCTCGCCTCTGAGACCACCATTGGCAAGCCACCAGGAGAACTGAGGCATCCTCTCTGCAGGTCAGGGAGCCCTTCTCCAGGCACATAACCCTCAGGACACTGTGGAAGCAAAAAGGCCCTGTTTGTGGAGCGGCTGGAAGGTGTGGGTCTGCAAACAAAGCGGCTGGTTACACTTAGGCCCCAATAAAAAAGCTTCTAAGTGCCTAATTAACAGTTTAGGCTCATATAAAAACATAATGAGAAAAACAATCTGTTTGCAAAAAAAAAAAAAAAAAAAAAGGAACCAAAGAAAAAGAAAAAAAATAAAATAAAATAAAAAGGCCAAATTGGCAGAGCCTGGCCTGCTGCTGGGCGCGTGGCGTCTGCACAGCTCGAGTGGCCGGGAGGGCTGGCCTAATGGCCTCTTCGCATGCCGATATTCCACCTCTGTATGTCTGAGCAATTTTCAACTTGGCAGGAAGGGAGCTGCGCGGAAATTTGCGTAAGCCTTGATAAATATTTTATGCAAATTAAAATTGAATTCTTTGCTTAGTTTAAGCAATTTCCCTGTAAGGAGTGTGTCGGGGAGAGAGATTACAACATTTGCCTGGTTTGTTTATAATTTAATTTTTTTTTTATGTTGCGGCTGGCAGAGGAGGAGATGGTAACACCTGTGAGTGTTTATAACGTCCCATCTCCTTCACAGCTGCTCCTATTCAAAACACCTCGCCGGCGTAATAATTTCATAAAATTTCATGATTTACCATCTGCTCGTGCCGGTTTGGGCTTCAGCAATAAGCTTGTGCGTGGCGCCCGGCCCAGAAAGGTACAATAACTGTATATTTTAACTTAATGGTTTTTTGGGGGGCATGCAAATTTCTGTGAGCAGATTGTGTTGAGGCCTGGGCTTGGAGCGGCCTCCCTGAGCCCCAGAAGCCCCCTGGAGCACCCCCCAGCTCAGTGAAGGTTGCCCGTGTCAAAATCGAGATATCCAAACACCAAGTGCTGAACGACAAGGTAGGAGGTACAAGAAGATTATTTTCCTTTTAGCATTTGATGTCTGTGCATTTGGGTAATTAAAATGATTACTACAACAATTAAAGCAAGTAATTAGAAACTAATTACACCAGCATTTTTTGTGATTACAGGAGCAGATGAAAATAGTGTTCAAAATTAAATTCATTGCATATTCATGGAATGAAATTAAATACTGCTGGGTGCATGAGATAATCGGAGGAGAGCAGAGAGGAGAGGCATTCTGGGATTCGGAGAACAGACTGCGGTTAATACTCCAAACAGACATTTGGTTAAATCAGTGATAATCTTTTAATGGCTTTAAAAGGGGCTAATATTTGGAAAGCAGTCAAAATTGCTGAGAGTTTGTGTTTTTCACTCACTCTGTGATAATACATACCAGATGTAGCACAATGGAAAACATTTAATCATTAGCCACTCAAATGGAGGCGCAGGAGCCAGCGTCTCCCCGCCTCTCCTGGTGTCTCATGCACGACAATAAATTAAATTAAAGAATCTTAGCGGCTCTTTCTTCCCTCCCCCCATCCCCTCCTCCCTCTCCTCTTGCCCCGGCTATTGACTACTTCCCAGCCACACTGCCTTGCCACGACCATTTAATGAGATCCCGTAGATTAAATAGATTTTCTGTTTAACTCCACACTGGTGAGATAGCATGTCAGCGACGGAATGGCTATTAACATTTAAATATTTCACGGAACAAAAAAAAATCGGAATATGAATTTTTCATTGTTGCGACGCTCGATGGAGATGCTCCGTTCCTCCCTCCCTCCCTCCCTGCTCCCTCTCCGCTCCCTCTTTCTCTCCCTCTCTCTTTCAAAGCTCTCTCTCTTTCTCTGCTAGACCTAATGAAACTAAAGTAATTAGAAAGATACAAGAAGAGGCCTTTCACCAGAGTGCAATTAAATTGAGCGGGGAGCCGTTATTTATATAGGCTGGTCACTGCGTAGCCGTGGCTATTTTCTCAGCCTGCTTGAGTCATAGATTATTACAAGAGATTAATAATGTAAATTTCACTGACTCGGCTGCTCTCCGAGCCTTGGCCTTCAGAAATTGATGGGCACGCCATCCATCACTTCCTCCAGTCCAGGCCTGTCCCTCTGCGGGCAGGGCTCCCCAGCCCCTGCGCCCCACCTTGAGCCGGCTTTGCCCTTAGACAGGCCCCCACATTGTCTTTTTTTTGGGGGGAGGGGGTTCCTATTTCTCCATAGCTCTTTCCTTGTGTTTATTTCTCAATTCCTTCAGTGCTAGCCCTGCTTAATTTCTGGCTGATTTTTTTTTTTTTTTTTTTGAGTGGCTCCACACAAGCTGCAGCTACCCTCCCTCCCCCCAATATCTGAGAAGGGGTCTATTTGCTTCTTATAAACCTATATACCAGTGGATGGGTTAAAGGCACAATTTGTCCACAGTCTCTTCTCCCACCCCCCCCCCCATTCTCCCTGGAGGGAGGGGGCACTCTCTGTACATCCCTCTAGCTGGCCACCCATGCACCCATTCTCTCCACTTCTGGGGCGGGGTGGGGGGGGGACACACCTCTGTTTCCCATTGCCTTTCCAGGCACAGGAGGGAAGAGCTGAGACTCGGCCTGTCACTGTGGTTTCCTAGTGGTGTGACCTTGGCTTGGAGCCTTCTGGCCCTCATCCACTAAGGAGAGGTAACAAATTGGGTATTTCAAAAGCTGTGGGGCACAGAAGGATTGGAGGGCTAGGTTCTTGTGAAGAAGCGCACCCTCCCTCATCCCCCACCCCGGCCTCTCCCCGACTTGTGCTCACAGTCTGTGCCCCCCCCCCCCCCCATCATGATTCTCAGCCTCAGAATGTCTTGTCAGCTGGTTGTATTGTAAGGAGGGGTGGTGGCTAGGGTGAGTAGGAGTGAAGTCAGGGAGGAGGAGGTCCCCAAAGCTCTGGCCCGTCTCACCCCCACCTGCCCAGTCTGGGAGTGCATGGTTGGGGAAACTGCTCAAAATGTGCCCAGACAGGGCATTCTGCAGAGCCAAGAGGGCTGGCTTTCAAAACAATTAGCGCCAGCATCTGCCTGAGCACCCATGCTGGGTTTGTATAATTAAAACAAGGCTCCAGAATCCCACTGGACACTCTTTAAAAACGACTCATTTTCGGCATTATTTACAATGATGGGATGGTGTGAGGGGGACTCCGGGACCCCTCCAGCTGCCCCCAAGGAGAGACCTGGAGCCTCCGTTACCAGCTGGGCTTCCTGGCCTCAGGTATCTTCCTAAGGGGTGGTCCCAGCACTGAGGGTGGGCATGAGGGCAGTTGTGCACGGTCACTGCTCATTGTGGTCCTCCCCTATGTGCATGGTCACCGTTCACTGTGGTCCTCCCCTATGTGCATGGTCACCGCTCACTGTGGTCCTCCCCTATGTGCATGGTCACCGCTCACTGTGGTCCTCCCCTATGTGCAGGGTCACCGCTCACTGTGGTCCTCCCCTATGCGCAGGGTCACCGCTCACTGTGGCCCTCCCCTATGTGCAGGGTCACCGCTCACTGTGGTCTTTCCTTTTCTACTGGGGTAGATCTTGCTGGCTAAGCCAGGGATGTAAAGATAAGACTTTGGAGGAGGTGGGAATGGTGGGGGGGGGGGATCACAAGTCCCTTTGAATTCTAGGGGCTAGAGCTAAAAATGTTGAAGATTTGTTCATTTTATTTTATGTACATGGGTGTTTTGCCCATTTATGTGTGCCGTGCACCACGTGCATGTCTGGTGCCTGCGGAGGTCAGAAGAGGGCATGGGATCCCTGGAATTGGATGTTGTGAGTCGCCATGTTAGTTCTGGGAACCAAATCCAAGTTCTCTGCTAGAGCAGTAAGTGCTCTCAGCCGCTGAGCCATCTCAGGTGTGTGTGTGTGTGTGTGTGTGTGTGTGTGTATGTGTGTGTGTGTGTGTGTGAAAATATTATTTAAAAACAAACAAACAAATCAACCAACCTGTTTTTAGTCATTTATGTATGTGTGACCATGTGATTGAATTCAGGTCATCAGACTTGACCGCAAGTGCCTTTACCTAAATGCATAGCCATCTTGTCAGCCTGGGAACTTTAAAATAAAGCATAGCTAAAAACCATAGAAGAGATGACAGCCGATTCAGAGAATCAAGACACTGGAGGTAATACCATGAGCAAGTCAAGGCATTAAGCTTCAGCTGTGGAAAGTGGGCTGGGCAAGGCGGGCGGGTGTTGGAGTCTAGCCTGGCCTCTATCATTACACACACACACACACACACACACACACACACACACACACACGAAGGCTATCGTGTGTGGATATAAACACACATGCACCAGGGCTACTTGAACCCATATACCAAGTGAGCAATTCTCATGCCCAAGTGTGAAGTTGAACACAGCTGGGTGTATGTGTAAGTACACACTTGCACATGCCTGGGTATGCACGAGTGTATGCACAGGTGGGCACAGATGGGTGTTGCAGACATTACTACCTGGTGAAGTAATGGGGGCCACACTCCCCTCTCTGGTTTCTGGAAAACCCTGGCTCTCTGGGGGCAGGGTTTAGGGACAGTAGATCTGCCACGTGTGCCTTTCAAGACACTTAGTCAAACCATGGTCTTCGTTTTCTGGGTCTGTATACTTTCAGTGTACCAGGAACAGTGATGGCTGTCTGGGGACAGCGTGGGGACCTTGCAGGCAGCTACACCAGGTACCATGTGGGACTCTGGGGCTACTGAGAACCTCGGGGAGGGCCACCATGCATAAGGAGAGACTGAAAACCCCTTCACTTGTCCCCATTTTACAGATGAGCTGACAGAGGCCAAGGTCACTGTGACCATTCAGATATGTGTCTAGACAATCTTTATTTACACTCACATCATAGACAGAGGGTACTTCCTTGAGTCTGTGATGTCAACCTTGGCCATAGAACTCCTTCTGGCCAGTTAGTGGACTTGACCTACCTGAGGAGTGATGCTCGCTACCCTGCGTGGTTCCCTTAGTGTTGGCAGGAGGCAGCACAGGGTGACACTTATCCCAGAATGATAAAACACCTGTGAGGCTGCCTTGACCCTGCCCTCAGCCCAAAGCTTTGCTTAGATCAGCAAACCACAGGCAACTCGCAGTCCCGTGTGCGCGACAGCCTCTTTCCTGTCAGCATCAACAGGATGCCGATGTTTATGGCTCATCATGAAAGAATGGTAAGTTGAGGCAGTTCTGGCCAGAGCCAGTGAATACAACCCTTGCACCATGCAGCAACAAATCAGAGAGCATGTGTGACGTTTCTCACAGGGAGCCAGGTCCTTTATCAACATGTATGTACAATTGGTAGCACCTTTGTGTCACCTCTAAAGGGCTAAGGAAAGACCAGCACCTTGGGTTGAAAAAGGACTGAATAACCAGTAGAGGGTGTTTCTGGGCATAGGCGGCCTCAGCCCACCTAGGCGCTGTAGCCTATAGGCCTAAGATGTGACTCGCAGTTGCTGTGAGCTGTTGCTGTCCACCACATTAGGTATCCTCATTACAGATGAAGTCAAGCAGCTCTTGGTTTGGGTTCAAGCTCCAGCCCACCTGGGCTGCCTCGGATTTCTCATCTCTAAGAGGAAATGGTAGGCCAAGGGAGTGCTATTAGAGGAGCTGATCCCAGGAAGTTAGCCGCCAGCCCACAAATGCAAGTACACCTCCATACGTCCTCCAGGAAGCAGAGTCTCAGAGCCCATGCCTGATGTCCTCTTGAACACTTTGGGAGGACCCGGAGCCTGGGGGGGTATAGGGCGTGGTCAAGGGACCAGCTCTCCTGTGGCCATTGTAACATGAGATGGGCCTTCATTAAGCATTTTCTTTTTCCTTTTTTGTTTTTGTTTTTGTTTTTTGTTTTTCGAGATAGGGTTTCTCTGTATAGCCTTGGCAGTCCTGGACTCGCTTTGTAGACCAGGCTGGCCTTGAACTCACAGTGATCTGCCTACCCCTGCCTCCCAAGAGCTGGGATTAAAGGCGTGCACCTTTCTTTGCCTTTCCTGCTCTCCTCTCCCCTACTCTACCCATGTCATTCTTACTCTAGTGAGAATGACTTACACTTTATGCATGGGATGAGGACAAAGCGAGGAAGGAAACACTGTGAGGTACCAAGAACCCATGCCTCATCTAATCCTCACCAAACTTCCTTAGTGACAACAATTATTATCCCCATTTTTCAGATTAGGAAATTGAGGCTCAGAGAGGAAACCCAGGTTTGCCTGGCTCTGAAATCTGATTCTCCCCCAAGTCCCTCTTCCTTCTGGGACCTCTAGACCCTATGTCCTGAGGCAGGACTCACCCCCCCCCTTTAATTGTAATTCAACTACTTGTGATATTTTGGTACCAATTAATATTGATTTTACAATTGGTTTACGGAGATGTTGTTTTATTACTAATATATTTAATGCGCAAATCAATGAGAACACTTGCCTGGCCCTCTCCCTGGAAGGTAATAAAATCAGATATCTCAGGGGTGAAACACTACCCGATTTCGTGAAAGGCAAAGCAGATGTTTAATGTAATAGTTAAGGGCTCGCTGGGTGGTCGGTGAAGCTGACGCCTCCCCAGCCCCCTTTTGGCATTCCTTCACACCAGCAGAGACTATTCCCTGTGCCCCAGGGACAAACATAGACAGGGGGCCAGGACCTGGGGACTGGGAAGGGACAGGACACGCTTGACTGCTGGCCCTTGCTGCTCGTCCTCCAGCCATTCTGCTTCTAGGCTCTTCCTCCCCCTCCCCTCCTCTCGCCCCCCCTCCCTTTCTCTCCCCCCTCCCTTTCTCTCCTCCCCCTCCCCTCCTCTCCCCCTCCCTTTCTCTCCCCCCTCCCCTCTTCTCCTTCCCCTCCCTTTCTCTCCCCCCTCCCCTCTTCTCCTTCCCCTCCCCCTCCCTCTCCTCCCCCTTCCTTTTCTTCCCTTCTGTTACACCCTTCTGTTTAATTCATTATTCCTCATCTAATTTTTACGTTTCCCATTTCATCCAAATGTTGGTTCATTGGCTCAATCCTGGGTGTGCTTCACTACTCATTTGTTCTTCTGCTGCTATTGTTGGTGTTTTCTGTGGGGTTATTTTGAGACAAGGCTTTGCTGTGTTGTCCGGGCTAGCCTTATATCCATAATCCTGCTTCTGCCTCCTGAAAACTGAGATTACAGGTGTGAACCATTGATCATCGGTTCTTCTGCTCTCCAATGTGCCCAGTGCTTTCTAATCATTCTTCCACTGGCCCATTCAATGGTTGGTGTGTTCTTTTTGTTTTGAGACAGGGTTTTTCTGTGTATCCTTGGCTGTCCTGGACTCACTTTGTAGACCAGGCCTTGAACTCACAGAGATCCACCTTTTTCTTCCTTCCAGAATGCTTTGATTACACCACTGTGCCTGTCTTGGTTTGTGTGTTCTTTCGTCTACTATCTATCTATCTATCTCTCTCTCTATCTATCTATCCATCTACCTATACAATTGTTCAACCATTTGTTCATTCATCTATGTCTCCAAGTATTCATTCACTCATTCATTCATTCATTCATTCATTCATTCATTCATTCATCCACCCATCTATCTTTAATCTATTGCTCTTTCTTTTATAATAGTCTATCCATCAATCCATCCATCCACCAGGCCCATGTCTGGCTGGGTCCTGAGGTTGGAGTTGGAACTCTAGACCAGAGGCATGGTCCCAGCTGCCTTCTGGTGCCCCTATCACAAAAGAGGGTAAATGCCCTTTGCTCCCCTGGTGACTTGTCCTTCTCTTGTCAATCTTCAAGGCTTGAGCTGAAGAACCTCTGTCATGTGGTGGCCTGGTCCCCTGGGGTTTTCCAGAGTTCATTCTTTCCTGAGTGAGCACTGGGGCTGAGGCATCTGGGGCCTGCCCCAATCAACGAGGGACTCTGAAAGCCCAGCCACCAGTGATGCCCGGAGGCCTCTAGCCTCCATATGCTGTCACACCAGCCTGGGAACCCCAGAATCTGACTGTAGGCTCCACCCCACTCTTGTCCTGGACTGGGATCTCAGCACATGCCCAGAGTAAAGAGAAGCGCAAAACTCTGGTGTCCCAACTCTTGGCAGAAAAGCATTACTGTCCCCATAGGGAAATGGAGGCACAAAGAGTGAAAGTGTTGCTCAAGGTCATGTGGCCTGTGGACATCAGATCTAGAGTTAGACCCTCAGATCTGACCAATCCCCAGACCTGTCCTTTCCAAATCACAGAGGAAGAGGGTTTGTAGGACTGACCTTAGAGCTAAGTGATGGAATTTAAACCCTCCACTTAGAGCTAAGTGGTGGAATTTAAACCAACCACGGAGCCTCTGGCAAGGTACTCAGCCATCCTCTGTCCTGGTACCTTGTCTATCAGTGTAGCTGTAGCTGTGGCAGTCAGCTTGGGCTCCTGCAGACCCTAGCATGGAGTAGGGAGAAAGAGGTCCTCCTCCACACTGGAGGTTTGCAAGGAGCTGGTTGGGAATACAGGACACTGGTCCAATCTGGGGTCAAAGGAGTAGGGTCAAGTGTGGGCTCTGCAAGAAAGTACTCTACCCTCCTGGTCCCCTCCGAGGCTCTGTTAGGGACCAGATAGAGATGGGTATGTAGGAGCCAAGCTCCCTGCTGTGATTCATACAGAAACATAATGACACTGGCTGGCAGTAAATAACCAGATATAAAACCTTACCATTTAATGAACCCAAAAAAAATAAGTGGCCAAGGGCCCAGGAAAAAGGGAACCTGGCCACTCTCATGCCAGTTGCTACTTCGGGCACAGCGTGGGACCAGTTACTAGATCTGTAGTCATTTGTGCCATGGGTGCAGCCCTCAGTGCCCTGACTTCATAGGCAGGCAAGGTGAGGTCTGGAGAGGGCGAGACAGCCTAGAGTTCCACAGGAGCCAGCCTTGGGCAGGATCCTGTGGACCCTGAATCCAAAACTCAGCCTAAGATATTTTTTTCTGCTCTGGCTGATTGCATTTTCATGTTCAAGGTGAACTCATTCATTGTCCCCTCTGAGGCCTCTCGAGTCACAGCCACTTGCGGGAACTCTTGGGTGAAGGTTGCTCGAAGCAGTGAGTGAAATGCGGAGCCTCACCTCCTTCCCACCTCAGTGAGCTCTTGGGGGTGTCCTGCTCCAGGGAACAGGACTGAGGAGGCCAACAGAGGGGCGGCTTCTTCCCTCCTCTCCCTGTTGGTCTGTAAAATGGGTACATGTGTAGAAGCAGGAAGAAGAGGAAGGGAAGGGACAGCAAGGGAGACATGCCCCAGAATCCTGTGTTGTGTTTTCTTTCTAAGTATTATTTTGGGAAGTAAGTTTTGGCTCATCTCACTGCGTGGTGTGTTTTGTTTGCAGGATTTAATAATAGAAAATATTTTGGGGTGTTATCCCTCCTTTGCCTATGCAGTGCTGGAGTGGAACCCAGACAGTGTCTCATATATAATCTATACTGTATAATCTATACTGTATGCTGGGCAAGCATTCCACCATGGAGCCACCTCCCAGCTCCAAGGATGTTGCTCTTAGTTTAAGAGATGATGTGCTCGAGGCCAGCCTGGTCTCTGGACTTGAATCCTGGAATCCTGTCACAGAGGCTCTGCAGCCCATGACCTTCATGACCTTGGAGGGCTCCCTCCCGACCTCGAAGGTGGGCTATGCTGCCTTCTCGGGGAGTTGGGGGAGGGCTGCAGGAGATAGCATGCATCAGTTTGAAGGCACACACGAAGTTACCCCCAAACCGTGAGCTTCTAGTGTAGTGACTAGTGACATAGCTTATCATTAACTGTTGCCACAAACTCCTTTGTTGTAAAATTCAGACATCATCTCTTCCAAATTCCCACAACAGTACCTGGCACGTGTTGGACACTTAATAGACACAGATTATTTCTGTTCCACGAAATGTGTATTTATGACGTATCTGTACTGCCCACCCCCTGAAGGGAAAATACCCGCATGTCTGCAGTGCTCTTTTTCCGGGGTAAGAGGATTGGGGGATAATTCTTCTCTGTGGTTTTCTATGGGATTTTTGTCTTTAGTGGGAGGAGGTGTCAATTCTGCAAGAGGCTGGCAGAGGCGGTAAAAAACAAAGCTAGAAACAATGGGTGCTGCAGTGAATGGTGACCGTGGCCTGCAGTGTTGCCATGTTGTCCCCAGTTGTCACTTCCAATAGACAGCTTTGTCTCCTGGGGTGAGAACTATTGGGGAGATGGATCCACATGGGAGCCCCCTCCCACCTAGGGCTTGTTGGGTTGGGAGTTTCCTTGCCTTGGGCTTATCTGAGGGGTGTTCACAGCTGGGCTATGACCCCACAATCCTCCTGGTACTTCCTTAAAGTAAATGTGTGTGTGTGTGTGTGTGTGTGTGTGTGTGTGTGTGTGTGTGTGTAACCTCCCAATAACCCACCAGGTCTTGGGGTCCCCAAGCCTCAGATATTTCCCAGTTTCTTCGCTCCATCCCAGTGCTGGGGCCACCACTCCTGCCTTATAGAATATGGGGACAATAGAAGCCGCGCGTAACCACTGTTTACAGAAAAAAAAAAAAAAAAACGGTACAAGATTTATTTATTGGAAAGTGACTGAGGAATATGAATTCTACACTCCATTTAAAATGCTTTTTATTTCTCTCAGCCTTGGGGCTCAGAGTACATCTAATTTCACCCACAGCTATAATTCTCTACCAAACAGTTCCTGCTGTTCCTCTGGGGTCCCCAGGAACCGAGTTAGTTTATGTCTGCTAGTGACGAGGCTCAGACAGGGGCAGCAGCGGCTACATGCCAGCAGGGGGGGGGCATCTCCTGCCCCCGCTGCCCCTGCACAGATACTCTGCATGTGTGTGCAGAATGGGCTAGCACCCCAGCTGAGGCCTTTGGGGTACCCGTGGCACCAGACCATGGAGCCTTGTGAAGGCTTGGACTCCAGCAGGCAAGTGGACCATATCTCACACTGGACGCGTTGATTGCTGGAACCGCAGTGCTAACAAAGTTTGTTAGTGTATTTATCCTGTGAACATTGGAGTCTGTGATTACAGATCCAATAGAGGAATCGCAGCGGTGTTTAGAGATAAATCCGTGCTCTGAGACTAGAGGTGTCAGCAATGGGGTGGGGTGGGAGACCCCACAGGGAACGGCAGACATCTTAGTGGCTTTGCCTGCTGTCCCTCTGTCTTTTTTTTTTTTCTTTTCTCCCAGCTGCTTGTTGGCCTGTCTGTCTGTTGGTCTGCTTGTCCATCTAGAAACAGCTCTCTGTCTATTCACCTTCTTGTACCTCAGACCCTGGAGTTACAGAAAATACCAGAAGATGCTGAGCAACCAGGTCGTGCAGGTGCTTCTTGGAGAGCCCACACTCATCCTTGGCAGAGGGTGGATGGGGGAGATGTTATAGAAGCTTCCTGAAGAACCTAACTGGCTCTGTCCAGTGGTCACCAAGGCCCCTGGGTGTCCTGGCCCGCAGCCACATTTTCTGTATAGCTTACTTGTCTTGTCGCTGCAGTAAAATACCTAAGACAAAACAAAACAAAACAACAAACCAAGTTTAAAGAAGGAAGGGTGGCCGGGCGTGGTGGTGCACACCTTTAATCCCTGCACTCGAGAGGCAGAGGCAGGGGGATCGCTATGAGTTCGAGGCCAGCCTGGTCTACAAAGCAAATCCAGGAGAGTCAAGATAACATAGAGAAACCTTGTCTCAACAACAACAACAACAACAACAACAACAAAGAAGGAAGAGTGTATTTATGCTCACAGTTTGAGAGAACGCTCCATCAGGGCAGGCAAGGCACAGCGACAGGAGCCTGAGGGAGCTACTGGTATCACGTCCACAGCCAGGAAGCAGAGAGTTCCAGGATTCCAGCCCATAAAATAGTGCCACCCACATTTAGGGTCTTTTTAAAACTTAACCACCCTGATGGAGAAATGACCTCACGCCTATACCCAGAGGCCTTGGCGTTTAACCACCATACTTGCGCATCTTCAGTCTTTTTGGTATTTCCTCCTAGGTACCACTCTGTTTCCTCGCCAGGCTGGATACATCTATTCCTTCAGCTCCTTCAACCACCCTGTAACACCAGCTGCCCACCCGTGGGAGACACCATCTTTTCTTCTCTCTGCCCCTCAGACATTCTAGGCTTCCCTTCTCTGGGTGACTATACCCCATGGTGTTATCAGTCTGGGACTAAGTCCCACCCTCCCTGGCTGTGTCTCTTCCAGCATCTCCCAGCTCCCTCTTCACCAGCAGGCTTCCTAATTCCTGAACATCCCTCTGCCTCTCCAGGTGTCCTCCATCTCCCTGGGGGAGCTTATCCCACACCCCTTCTCCCTCCTCATGGCTCCTATGTCTCAGCTTTCAGCCTAGAGTGCCCTGTGACCCTGGAGTTCCAGGATCATCTTCCGTCTGCACTCCTGAGCCTAGGGCCCAGCAGTCCCACCCCAGCATCCATCAGCAGGAACCTCCTACACCTCCAGCCAGGGCGTGACAGGCTGACTGGCTCTCCTCCCAGGCACTCTTGGAATGAGATTTTTCTGTTTTTCAGCTCTGCTCGATCAGGGCTCAGGGCCTGTGGACATATTTGCCTGGGTGGCAGCCCAGGATTTCGGGGGCCCTTAGCATTCCCTAGATTGCTCACACTCTCATCAGCCAGTCTTTTCTTTCTTTTTGTTTTTAAGATGTGATTATTCATATGTCATCAAATTGACACCTTTATGGGTACAGTGAAGTGTTTCTTAGATATCACCCAGACATGGGACCAGTCTATTATCTATGTAGACTCATTCCCCTAAGTAGACCGCCCCCTCAAACCTACAAAGCCTCCCTCCTCAGGCCCTGACAGCTGCTCACCTGCTTCCTGTCCCTCAGGACTTGGCCTTTTGTGTCTGAGCATTCACTGGCTTGGTGTTTTTCAACTTTATCCACATTGGGTGGGCTTCCATGTTCCTTCCTCCCTGTAGCCGTGCATGCCCACTGTACACAGACATGCTTTGGTTACCTGTTCTTGGGTTCATGGACTCTGGGCTGTTTCCATGTTTGGATGTGTTGACCCGTGCTGCTCCGAGTTCCTAGAGGAGCCCAGGATGGAAGGTATCGTTCAGCTCTTTATCCCTGGAACTACGGAGGCTCAGTGGGCTTAGGGCATTGCAGTGTGGGACAGATTTAGATTCAAACTCCAGAGATGCTGTGATTTCATTCCCAACATGCTGGCTTTACTTGGCCTGCTGAAACTTATGAGACAAAGGCAGGAAAAGGAAGGGTGCGGAGAGACCCACCTGTGGTATTCTAGAATTCTAAATCTGTCTGATTAGCTACCTGGCTGCCTCAAGAGGGTGGGGCTTGGTTCCCTCTGCTGTTCCAGAGATACCGGATCTAAGAGGCGGAGGCCTTCTCTGCTGGGCTTGTGGGAAATCTGAGGACCAGAAGGACAAATGACAGGCCCAAGTCGGAAAAGTAGGAAGTGAATTCAGGTCTGTTTACATGTGAAGTATGTGTGTTTATGTGTGTATGTGTATGTATGTGTGTATGTGAATGTATGTGTGTACATGTGTGTGCATGTGTGTGTGTTTGTATATGTATGTATGTGCTATGGAAGGCATGGCAGAGAGGGAGTGCTGTGTGCCTAGGTGGCTAAGTGGCCTTTAGGCTGAGCTATTAGTAAGGGAGGAAGCAGCATAAGCTGACCCATTTTTGCTCAGCTCTACCCCCAGCACTGCATAAGCCAAGCATGGAGCACAAGCCTGTAATCACAGACTTGGAGCAATGGAGGTAGGAGAGTCAGAAGTTCTGTGTCATCCGTGACAACACAGCCAGCCTGGGCTACATAACACTCTCTCTCTCTCTCTCTCTCTCTCTCTCTCTCTCTCTCTCTCTCTCCCACTGCCTCCCTGCCTCCATCCCTCTCCCTCCCTTTTTCCCTCCCTCCCTCCATCTCTTTGTGTCTCTGTCTCTCTCCGTGTCTGTCTGTCTCTCTGTGTCTCTGTCTCTGTCTCTCTGTTTTTTGAGAGAGGGTTTCTCTGTGTATCCCTGGCCATCCTGGAACTTGCTCTGTAGACCAGGCTGGCTTTGAATCCACAGAGATCCACCTGACTCTTCCTCCCATGTTCTGGGATTAAAGTGTGCACCACTACTGGTTTGCTAGATCTTATCTCAATGAAAAGAAAAGGTGCCATGGGGACTTGGCTGGTATGATATGTACCGAGTGCCCAGCAAGGTTGGTGCCCATTCAATGGCAGTTGCACTGGTGAGTACAGAGGCAGTGGGGTAAAGAGGCCCTCTCTGTCTGTCTCTGGAAACAGCATCAATGGAGCCCTTGGCCTGGTGTATGAGGGTAAGCAGGGAGCAAATGACTCAGAAGCTTATGTGAGATCATACTGTGTCCCATGCCCTGACTGCCTCACCTTGTCACCAGCCTCTGATACACTTGTGCACTAGGATGAGGACATTGCTGCCATCTTAGCCCCTGGTTCCCTGCAGTCTCCACTATGTGCTAATTCCTGTCCTAGGCTCTTCACAATCATCCCCTCACTGAATCCCTACATGGTCCCCAGAGATAGGTTAGATTTTATTATTCCATTTTACAGCTGTGGGTATTGTGGCCTACAGAGATTAATAACACGTACAAAGGCACACAGTGACTAAATTAAGAGGCTTGGATTTGAATAAAAAGCAGGTGGCCCCTCAAGTCCTTGCCTTTGGTGACTATTAGATTTTATAGCCTATACCTCGATGTGCTCTCTGGAGCTGGGACAATTGATGAGCAGACCCCTGTGGGGTCTGAGGAAGGATGTCATGGGGACAGACTCTCAGCTAACACGGCCCAGGATGAGCTCCAGATCCTGTCCTCTTCAGTCATCTTTGACAAAGCATCATCGTCTGGCATAAATTGTTCGTTTAGTTGTATTTCTTTCCTGTCAATCTTTGGCATTCCTGAGGGGAAGGACCTTGCTTGGCTAACCTTGCGTGCCTCGCTCCTAGCATAGTGTCAGGCTTGGAGTGGAGAGAACATCAACTGCAGTTTGTTACTGTTCTGCTCCTAGCGCACGCCTGGACTCATCCCCTGCCTTACCAGCTAGGAACCTGGTTCTGGCAAGAGTGGATAGCGAGCTACAGTGCATATCCAGGTCCTGAGTCTGGGCAACTTCAGAAGTGCTCTTCCTAAGTTACCTCCTCCACGAACCTGCCACACCTTGGAAACTAGCTGAAAGCCCTCCCCTGTAGATGACAAGGGACAGACAACCCCAGTGTCTCATGGGAGTGACTCAAACAAGTGCACGGAACAGGCCCAGCAGCCCTGGCTGCGGAGGAAGGCTGGCTGGGCTTCTGCTGGCAGCATGGCTAGCTCAGTCACTGTTCTGTCCCTGTGGAGAGACACCATGACCAAGGCAACTCTTAGAGAAGAGCATTTAATTGGGGGCTGGCTTACAGTTTCAGAGGGTTAGTCTATTATCATCATGGTGGGGAGCATAGTGGCCATCAGGCAGGCATGGTGCTGACGAAGTCTCTGAGAGCTACATCCTAATCCACAGGGGGAAGGGATGGATGGATAGAGGGAGGGAGGGAGGGAGGGAGGGAGACAGACAGAGACAGAGACAGAGACAGAGACAGAGACAGAGACAGAGAGAGACTGGACTAGACATGGGCTTTGAAACTCCAAAGCCCACCCATAGTGACACACTTCCTCCCAGGGGACCATTCTTATCTAAACCCCCACAATGGCAAGTTCCTGCTGCTCTATGCTAAAGGTAACTGGATCTCAGGACCTTCAACTTCCCGTTTAGAGAAGCTTGAGATGGTCACATTCTGCTGAGGGACATTTGGGGTTTGTGTTGGGCTCATGGGAGATGTGGAGAGGAAAGTCTTGATAATGGAAACAGACAGGGGGCGTCGGTGTCTGAAGAAACAGCTTTGAAGCTGATATCTCTATCCTGGAGTCAGAGCAACAAAGAGGCTGCGGGCTTTGGGGCCATGCGTGTGTTCATGGCACACAGGAGCATCTGTTGGGTGATGGCGTCAGAGGCAATGGCCACACATGTCTCTGAGACAGAGTGTGAATATGAGGCATATGCCCTTCCTTCACATCTTGTGAATGTGGGTAAATCTCTGACCTGGGGTTTTCAGGGTGGGGATAACAGTAGCACTTACCCAATGGGTTGGAGGAGAAATAACTGTGACAATAATAACAGAAGGCCATTTCTCAGCCCATTGTGGGCCCCAGCCTGGGAAGAGTTCCAGGATTGTACACCCCAAAACCCTCTGAGCAAACAAGGAGAGGAGAGCTTCTTTACTGTAGTTACTTAAGATCCCGAATTTCCCAGTGATTCCGATTCTGCCTCAGCCCAGCCCCCCAGAGCCCTGGCGTAGGATTGGGAGTGGAGGGGAGCCGAGCTGCATGCGAGGAGTAAGAAACAGGGCAGCACCATGGACAGGGACAGGCTGCTGTCCAGAGTTCTGATCTAATTCTGGCAAACTTGCATGTAGAAAGGCAAGGACTGAAATGTTTGAAGGCGCGCGTGTGTGTGCATGTGCGTGCGTGTGTGCTTGCATGTGTGTGTGTGTATTTACTCACATGTGCACAGTACATGTGTGAGTGTGTGCATGCATCCAAGTGTGTGTATGTGCCTATGTGAATGCTTGTGAATCCACGAGTGTGTGTGCAAGAATGCATGTGGGTATGGGTGCACACACATGAATGTCTGTTTGTGTAGACCGAGATGAGACAATAATTAGGCTCGTAAGGTGATCTGTTTGTCAGCTCCCTAAATCCTGAAGACAGCAGCATCTCAAAGCCAGGCAGGATAAGAGTCTTGAGGAAGATTGGCGCCATATTGAGTGATGTCCTTAGCTTCCCATAATCCTCTTCCATCCTAAGAGGACCTAAGAAAATCCAGCTTTTATCCTTTCCAGAAGAAATTGGGAGGATATGATCATGGTAGATAAACTCTTCTGAGAGTCACACTCTTCCTATGAATCCATTTGAGTATTGAGAGGTGAGGACTTATGCTTCTATGGAGACAACGAGTGGAGGGGCTTGGGCAGTCTGACTCAAGACTCTTCTTTTCTGGCAGGATGTGGAAGCCAGTTATGCCAAACATTCATCTGTGAGAGGTCCCCAGGCACATTTAAGGTTAGGAGCATATCATGCTTGGCCATAGCCAGTTGTGGTGGGCACTACTGTTATCCCACAAGAAGGGGCCAAAGGACCAGTGAGATAGCAACTGGTAGGACAGTGGGGTGTACCTTATGCCCAGCAACCATGGTGTGAAGTTCTGTGACGGTCTAGTGTATAGACAGCTGCAGTGTTGGATTGTGGCTTCACTTTTATCTCTCGTCTTTACAGGAACATTGTCATGGGCAGGGCTGGGTGACTTGTTTCAAGTCTCCGATGATGTACTGGTGTGCTGCTCTCTCTCTCTCTCTCTCTCTCTCTCTCTCTCTCTCTCTCTCTCTCTCTCTCTCTCTCTCTCCCTCCCTCCCTCCCTCCCTCTCTGCCTCCCTACCTCCATCCCTTCCCCTCTCATTTCCCTCCCTCCCTCCCTCATCCCTCCCTCCCTCTTTTTCTCTCTCTTTCCCTCTCCCTCCCTCCCTCCACCTCTCTCCCTTCCTCTCTCCCCTCCCTTCCTCTCTCCCTCCCTCTCTCCTTTCTCCGCTCTCTTCCTCTGCTTCTCTTCTTCCCTTTCCTCTCTCTTTCCCCCTCTCCTCCTCCCCTGGCATTTATGTGCCCAGTTCCTACTTACTGTGTGTTTTTCTACAAACCCACAGTGTGACTGACAGGGTGTGACCATGTCCTCACAAGATGAGCCATTTTGTGCAGGTTCCCAGCAAGCCTGTGTGCACATGGTAGACTCATTGCTTATGCATCCGTCTCTGACTCATGGTGTCGTGACATGTCTGTGGGGGTGTGATACCAACATGGTGCCAGAAGCCAGCTCCTCCCCTCCTCCCACCAAGTTTCTGACTTCCTCCTTCCCAGTGGCAAAGCCGTTTCTGTGAAGGGCTCCAGCACCTGCCTCCACAGACCATTTTGTGTGCATATTCCCAGTCCCGCACTGCTCCCAAGTGACTGGGGACCTTTTGTCAAGCACATATGAAATTAAGTGAAATAAAAATCATATTAAAAATTATTACCATGTAACAGCCATTAGTCTGCGCACTGCTGTCAACCCGTGATGGATTCCTCACTTACTTCAATGAATGTTCTAACGGCAGTGATAAAATCACTCAGAAAAAAAATAGAATAAACCGTTAACCCTCTCCCCATCCACACTTGTTTTTCTTTGCAAAAAATACAATAAAGATCTTGGCAGAAAGGGCTGAGACATCTGTGCCTCTTTGGAATGAGGGATGAGCTGGTTCTGGGGTCCTGAATGTATTTCTTTATGTTGGGACAGAATTTTGCTCCTTCACCAGGTATGAGCCCCTAAGCTGGTTTTGGGGGGCCCAGGATGTTGTTGAGTCAGGTTGGGGAGGGCCCTAGTTTTCAAATGCAAGACTTCAAGTGAAGTTTATTTACTGAAATAGATTTATCAGCTCCTTCCTGCCCCATATGTGTATAGTGCATTGTGGTGTGTGTGTGTGTGTGTGTGTGTGTGTGTGTGTGTGTGCTGCATATACATGAGAATGTATCCACATATGGAAGTCACAGTGGAACCTCATGAGTCCTCTGTTGCTCTCCACCTTGTTGCATGATACAGGACCTATGGATGAACATGTGGCTTGCAGTTTCAGCTACACTGCATAGCTAATGAGCTCCTGGGGTCTGCCTGTCTCTGCTCCCACAATGCTGAGGCTATAGGCATGTGAAACCATGCCTGGCTTCATTTACCTGGGTGCTTGGATTCAAATTCAAGCCCTAGTGCTTGTACAGGAATCACTATTACCTACCAAGCCAACTCCGGTCCCCCATTCTATTTTTTGAGACAGGATCTCTCACTGGGCCCCAAGGCTTATTGACTAGGCTATATTGGAGAGCCTGCAAGCCCCGGGGATCTGCCTGTCTCCATCTGCCTAACACTGAGATCACATGCATGGTGCTGGAGGTCAAATTCCAGTCCTCATGTTTATGGGACAGTTTATTGACTGGGCCACATCTCCAGTCCGGACATCTACATGTGATAGGTTGGGCCCTTACATTCTGTACTTAGCCTGTGTCAGTGACCAGAGGTATGAGAGAAGGGTCAGCTTGGAATGACTGATAAAAGGCAGAGCATGGAGAAGAGCAGAGAAGATTCCTTTTTAAGAGGGTGTGAGGTCTTCTGCAGGCATACCTAGCAGGAGCTAGAAGCTGCGGATGTTATATGTCTTTATTGGAAGAAGAGCACCTTGGGTTTGGGTAGCTTGGACAAAACTACAGAGCTCCTGAGTCTGCAGAGCCTGGGAGGGATGAGGCTGGGGGGACAGAGGTGTCATTCTCTTTGGGGAGACATCAGGTGACCTGAGAGATCACACATGAGAGAGTGTGTGGGAGAAGGAAGTTGTAAACACAGTGCTGAGGACAGCTGGCCACGAGTTGCTGGAGGAGATGGCGGAGAGGCTGGGGAGGAGCTTAGGGAGATGCTACCAGGTGATGGGGTCATGGGGTTGTCATCAAAGCAAGGTGCTGTAATAAATCAGATAGAGGTAAACACTATGGGGGATGGAGAGATGGCTTAGCAGTTAGGAGCACGTGCTGCTCTTCCAGAGGACCTAGGGTGTAGTTCCCAGCACCCACATGGTGGCTCACAGCTCTCAGTAATTCCATTTCTAGGGGATGTAATGACTGACCTCCATAGGCACCAGACATGTGTGGTTCACAGACATACATGCAAGCCAGCACTCATGCACATAAAAATAAATAAATAAATAAACTTATAAAAATGTTTTTAAAAGTTGAAAATATGAATAATAATAAAATATGCAACCAAGACAACTTGAGGAGGTAAGGTTTTATTTGGGTTCATGGTTTGGCGGTACAGTCCTTCATGGTGGGGGATGGTGTGGCAGTAGGAGTATAAGGCAGCTAGCTGGTCATCCAGTATGCTCAGGCGAAGGACAGAGTGAGACAGATGCCACCACACAGCTCACTTCCTCCTTTCTACTCAGTCAGGACCCCGGCCCACAGAATGGTGCCATCCACACTCAGGGTATGTCTTCCCACCTCAGTTAAACTCACAGACATGACCAGACACTTGTCTCCTAGGTGACAATTCAGGTTGACGTGGATTCCAACCATCACACTGGATTCCTTGTGACCTTTTCTCCTACCCATGAGCCGTAGTCCCTGCCATGGCCCCTCGGTGGTTAGTTATTCAGCCCAGGGCCACCACCTTCAGTGACTCTAAGCAGAAGTCATGGCCAGAGAGGCTGGAAGCCCATCTAGATGAGGTGTCTTTGGAGAGGCAGACTCAGTGGCCTGCAGGTCCCTGCACCGCACAGTCCTCTACGGACCACAGTGACTCGGCTACCGTGTTACCCTGCGTCATCCCAGCAGTGCCCTGATGCTCCACGTGGCTTGAACGCTGAGCTCCTGTCATAACAAGGGATTACTCCATGCAGCTTCTGGCTTGTGACCACCACCCCCCCATGACACTGGTACAAACTGCTAGCTGAGAACAGCAAGACTATCTTCTCACAGTTTGGGGTCCAGAAGTCTGGAGGAAAGGCTTTGGGGGTGCTTCCCTACTGCCTCTTCAGTTCCATGTGAGGCCAGCGATCTTCCATGCCCTGGACTTGGGGCTGCACCCCTCCACTCTGCCTCTGAGGTCATGTGGAGCCCTCTTCCCCTCCTGTCTTGTAAGGATACCAGGACACCTGGATTAAGGACCACTATTCTAGAAAGACCTCATTAAAAAAAAAAAAAGATTTATTTGTTTATTATTATGTACACAGTGTTCTGTCTGCATGTACACCTGCAGGCCAGAAGAGGGCATCAGATCATATTATAGGTGGTTATGAACCACCATGTGGGTGCTGGTAACGGAACTCAGGATCTCTGGAAGAGCAGTCTGTATTCTCAACCTCTGAGCCATTGCTCCAGCCCCAAAACCTCATCTTAACTTGATCGCACCCACACTGCCATGTGGCTCGTTGTTTGTCTGTTTGAGACAGACTCTCACCTCTGTAGCCCCGGCTGGTCTGAACTCACTCTGTAGCTCAAGCTGGCCTTAAATAGGAGGCTGCCTCAGCCCTGAGTGATAGATTACAGGCCTGAGACATCATGCCTGCATGCCTGGCCTTTAACGTGGCCTTGTGTGTGTTCGTGTGTCCGACCATTCCCAGCTCTAAAAGGGGATTGAACTCAGGCTCCCATGCTTGCGAGGTGAGTGCTGTACTGACTGACCTATCTCCACAGCTTTCTGGGAAGACAGAATTGAATACACAGCATCTTCTAATGGCATGCATGCTGCGGACAGGAGGGTGTAAGGCAAGCAAGGATGTCACCTTGGCCTCTTGGGATGTGAATAGGGGTCTTTACCCAGAACCCTCTCAGCAGGGAGCCTGAGACCTATCTCATGTTAGCAGTAGAGGTGAGCAGAGTTTATCCTCTGCTGTTGTAATAAATGCCAGCAACAACTTAGGGGAAGCAAGGGATTATTTATTTGTTTCCAAGTCACGGCCCATCTTTCTTCAACATCAGATCCACCTACTCAGGGCTGGCACCTCCCTCAGTGGGCTGGACTCTCCATGTCAATCAACAACCAAGACAGTTCTGCACTGATGGCTCAGCAGCCCGCCCCCCACCCCCCGCCAACCCCGAGCCGGACACTCCCCAGAATCCACAAAACAGAAAGAGAGCCCTGATCCTCCACACACAGCTGGGGCATGTGCGTTCGTACACACACACACACACACACACACACACACACACACACACACACAATAAGCCATAATAAAAAGAAGAAACAGTTCAAGCCAGCATCCCCAGGGGTGCTCTGATGGTCAAATTTCAACATTGACTTGTCTGTGGGGTCACCTCGGGGAGCATCTGTGAGAGTGTTTTCACAGAGGTATGGCTGATGGAGACCCACCATGAATGTGGGTGGCACCATCCAATAGGCTAGGGGTCCCAACTGAATAAAAAAGGGAGGAAAGGAGAAAGCCTGATGAACGCCAGCATTCCTCGCTCTGTTTCTGGGTCCAGGGAGTGGGGAGTCCCAGCCCTAAAGGCCCACTGCCCTGATGGACTGTACCTTGTCAAGTCATCAGCCCACATAAACCTTTCTTGCCTTGGTTCTGTTGTCATGGCAACGAGCAAAGCAACTAACAAAGCTGCTCTCTGGCTCAGGAAGTGACCATGCAGAGGTGGGGAAGGGCCTCACCTGAGACCTTGGCCCATGTAGTACTAGAGCAATCTCTTGCGATGGCAAAGGAGGGGCCTCTGCTCATGCGTTCATCCTCAGGTATTAAAGGCCTACTGTGTGTGAGGGATGGCAAGTGTCATGGGATGTTTGCCAATGGATCGTTCCAGGAACCCCAGTAAGCTATGATGACTGTTACTCTAAAACTTCCTGGGAGCAATTGAAATAGGAGACAAGTGGGCCAGTTGTTGATTGCAGGACATGGGAGATAAGAGGAGCCTAAAGGGTTACTCAGGGACCAGGCTGAAAGGGAAGACTGTGTCTAGGGCCCCAGCAGGTGTGGGCCACAGTGGGTTAGGTTCCATGTGTGTTGAAGCCCTGAGACCATTCCTGGAAGTTGTAGGCTAGTGGGGAGCTGAGACTTGAGGAGCAGGTGATGGCAAGATGATCTCTGAGGATATGTCCGGGATTGACTGAGCAGGGCTCCTCAAGGAGTCTGACCAGCTGTGGGGCTACATGCCATTGTCTAATGCAGGGGATGATGTCTCTGTGGCCCTAGCCGTTCTTATCACGGCACCCTCTGTGGCCTTGCCAGCAGCATGAGAGACTGCCGAAGGGACACCGAGGCAAGGGCGAGGGGTACCGATTAGCTGATCCAGTTGGGGACCGGAAAGCTCCAGGTGTCCTTTCATATCTGGCCTCTATTCCTGTTGCCTCCGTTTCACTTCTTCCCTATCCAGGGTTGGCAGAGAGACTATGTGGGTTAACTTTACAAGTGAGCAAACATCAAGAGGTGGGACTGAAGACTTGTTCTGGGGTCTAAGTGGTGGGTCCCTGGGTCCCGTGGGATCTGGCTATGTTGACATAGTAAAGACAATGAGGACCTGGGCCAGACACGACACTTGAACTGGTAGGGAACGCAGTAGCTTCCAAGGTCCGTTGGGAGTGGAAGGAAATTGAAGTTGAGTGTGCAGGTGTGTGTGATTGTTGGGACCTTATGGTGGGTTTGAAACATGGGGGGACTGTGTGTGGCTGTGAGGAGAAGGAGGAGGGGGAGGTTGGGTGAATGGATTGAAGGCAAGACTAAGAATGTTCCTGTTCCCACCTGGCCCCATGGACTCTCATCTGAGCAATGGAGAGCTGTGTTTGCACAGGCACTGAGAACAATTTCGAAGGAGGACACCTGGGCTTGGGGTGATGGCAGAATGGCTACTGTTCTCTGCCCCTCCTGCACATCATCATTTCTTCATGGACCATAGGGGATGTGGGGGTCTTTGGGGCCAGGGGACCTGCAGCCTTGATGTCTCAGACATAGCCCTTTAGCAGAGACACAAAGCTTACCAAGGCAGGAAGGAGAGATCTATAGGTGATATTGTCCCTGCAGAATCCCTCTTACTAAGGAGGAAGCCGCCTTCCAGTGTGCTTCTGTGGAATGACGGGCAGGCCGGGGCTATGATGTCCCATGGTCAAGGGCGGGAAGTAACAAAGCCAAGGTGTGCTGCTTGGATGAGATGATGAGATGGCCATGGGTGCCCAAGGCAGCAGATACTAGGACAAAATCCAGGCAGCTGTGCTCACAGCAGAGGTTGGTGTAGGGGAGGGATCCAAGTAGTAAGGCTACAGTAGAAAGAGCCATTCACTGACAGGGACATTCAACTGCATAGTCAGCACCTCCATGGGGCCCTCACACCTCTCACCTTAGTCCCAAGAGTGACGTCCATTTGCCTCAAGCCTCATGCAGGGACAGATATTTAGACTGTGTCCTCTGAGCTGAACTCTCTAACCAAAGAGGGACAGAATAATGCTATTGCCTTCTATGCAAGTATTGGGAACCCTCCATTCATTTCTCCCAGATCAAGTCTGCATGGCGAAGTCACTGTCTTGGATAGAGGAGAGGTCGGGTAGGATTTGGCTGCAGGCAGAGCTGTATCTAGGTATTGCAGACGTTTCTGTATAGTCACGTCTTTGTGGCAATGAAGTGCTTGCTGGCGGCTCTGAAGCGAGGTGGCCGGGCTCCAAGCCTTGGTCCCGTGCCACCAAGGGAGAGATGGCAAGCTTAACTTGTGTATTACTTTTGTTCATATCTAAAATGGAGACAGCAATGCACCCTATGTTTGGATACTGTGAGGATCCCAGGAGATGCCCAAAGGAAGCTGCTGTGGCTTGATGTAAAATGTCCCCTAAAGGCTCCTGTATTTGAACACTTAGTACCTAGCTTAAGGCACTGTGTGGAAGGTTGTGGAACCTCTAAGAGACAAAGTCTCGCTGGAGGAAATGGATAGTTTATAGCCCTGCCCAATTTCCTGGTCCCTCTTCTTCCTGACGGTTGGTACATTGTGACCAGCCACCTCTGCCCTTAGGAAGCCATTGGTGGACCAAGGTGTGAAGGTATCTGTGAGAGAAAACTTTAGATGTCACAACATTCTAGGTTTTGTTTTGTTCTGTTTTGTTTAGAGACTTATTTTTTTAGCTGGGTGAGGTGACACACATCTTTAATCCCAGCACTCGAGAGGCAAAGGAAGGCAGATCTCTCTAATCTTAATGCCAGCCTGGTTTACGTAGAGATTTCCAGGATAGCCAGAGCTACAAAGTAAAACCCAGATAGGGGTTGGGAAGGGATAGAGGGGGACCAGAGGTTTGTGTTTTGTTTTTTTGTGGGGTTTTTGTTTTGTTGTTGTTGTTGTTTTGGTTTTGTGAGATAGGGTTTCTCTGTGTAGCTTTGACTGTCATGGACTCGCTTTGTAGACCAGGCTGGCCTGGAACTCACAGCAATCCGGCTGCCTCTGCCTCCCAAGTGCTGGGATTAAAGGTGTGCGCCACCACCATGTGGCTTGTTTTTGTTTTTTCAAGACAGAGTTTTTCTGTATAACTCTAGCTGTCCTGGACTTGCTTTGTAGACTGGCCTTGAACTCACAGATATTCACCTGCCTCAGACTCCCAGAGCTCTGGGATTACAGGCATACATGTGTCACCACATTCAGTTTAAGATTTTGTTTTTCAGCCAGGCATGGTGGCGCACACCTTTAATCCCAACACTCGGGAAGCAGAGGCAGGTGGATCGCTGTGAGTTTGAGGCCAGCCTGGTCTACAAAATGAGTTCAGGACAGCCAAGGCTAACATAGAGAGACCCTTTCTCGAAAAACCAAAAACCAAACAAACAAAACAAACAAAAAAAGAATTTGCTTTTATTTTAATTATGTGTATATGTATGTCTTAGGTTTCTACTGCTGTGAAAATGTCACAAGGAAGGGACCCAAAGATAAAAGTCCGAATTAAGAATCTGTATTCAGCCCACTGCCCACTGCCCACTGTCCACTGCCCACTGTCCACTGCCCACTGTCCACTGCCCACTGCACTGTCCACTGCACACTGTTCACTGCCCACTGCCCACTGTCCACTGTCCTTTGCACACTGCACACTGCCCACTGCCCACTGTCCACTGTCCTCTGCACACTGCACACTGTCCACTGCCTACTGTCCACTGTCCACTGTACACCACACACTGTCCACTGCACACCACACACTATCCACTGCCCACTGTCCACTGCCCACTGTCCACTGCACACTGTCCACTGCACACTGTCCACTGCACACTGCCTGCAGAGAAATGCTCCTCATGGAAGAGCCTTGAATGCATTTTACAAGGAGTTTTTAAAGCCAAAAAACACAGAAAAACTACATCCTGGTTGGTAGTTGCAGGGGGAGGTAAAGCAAAGCAAGCACTCTAACAGAAGCCAAGACCCACACAGTTACCTGGGCATTTGGCCCCACATTTCTAGCATAGGGCTGGGTAGCCTACAACTATCAAGTCATACTGCATCGCTGAGAGAAGTCAGGGCAGGAACTCTAGGCAGGAAGCTGGAGGCAGGAGCTAATGCAGAGGCCATGGAGGAGTGCTGCTTACTGGCTTGCTCCATCTGCTTTCTTATAGAATCCAGGAATGCCAGCCCAGATGTAGTGCTGCCCATAGTGAGTTGCTGCCTCCCACATCAATCAGCAGTCAATGAAAGATCCTACAGGCTTGCCCACAGCTTTCTC
>OU015750.1:10797855-10818233 GCA_907169655.1 Acomys percivali | reverse complement strand
GTGTGTGTGTGTGTGTGTGTGTGTGTGTGTGTGTGTGTGTGTGTGTGTGTGTGTCTTATATTTTGTCTCTCTTTGGGTGGCCTGATGCAGCTGTGAGATGAAAAAAAAAAAAACACTTTATGTAAAATGCTTGGCACAGTGCCCAACATACTGGGCTGGGAAAACCCTCAGGAGAAGCTCCTTTTGTGACTGTCACCTTGAGCAAGTGGAGGCTAAAGGTCAGATGCAGGCAACATGGTGTCTGGAGCGCCAGGTAGGTCTAGACCATTGGTTCTTAGCCTGTGAATCCTGACCCCTTGACGGGTCAAATGACCCTTTCCCAGGGGCCACATATTAGATATCTTGCATATCACATATTTACATTACAATGTATAGCAGCAGCAAAATTACAGTTATGAAGTAGAAATGAAAAAATTGTATGGCTGGGGGTCGCCACGGCATGAGGAGCCGTATTAAAGGGCTGCAGCACTGGGAAGGCTGAGAACCACTGCTCTAAAGGAGGGCAGCTGACTTTCACTGTCCTGGTTTCCTTTCTGTTGCTGTAATAAAACATTCTGACCAAAAGCAACCTGGAGGCAGAAAGGGCTTACTTGGTGTGTATCACTAAGACACATCAAGGCAGGAACTGGAAGGCAGGCCCGCTTGCTCTTCCCCACAGTTTTGCTTCTAATCAGGGATTCCCTCACAGCCCAGGAAACACACCAGCAACTATAGAGGAACAGTGCTGCTTGCTAGCTGGTGCGCAGGCTTAAGCTTAGCTAGCTTTCTTATACAACCCAGGACCGCCTGCCTAGGGCATGGTGCCACCCACAGTGGGCTGGCTCCATCCACATCAATGAGCAGCTAAAACAGTTCCCACAGACACACCCACAGGCAGGCAACCCCTCAGCTGAGACTCTCTCTTCAGAGGACTCTAGGTTGTATCGAGTGGAAAGTCAGAACTAACTGGGACATTTTTGATAGCTCCAACAGTGAGTTGCTTTTCTCGGGCTGCCACCTCATCCTCATAATGGCCCATGAGGAAACTATCATTCTCTTTATGGATAGATGGAGAAACCCAGGCTCAGACCAGTGATGTGGCTTCCTTGAGTTTATATGACTGGTTTTGTATGGAGAATGAGGTTTGCTTGCTCCAAGAAAGGGTCTCTTTTCCTTCCTTCCTTCCTTCCTTCCTTCCTTCCTTCCTTTCTTCCTTCCTTCCTTCCTTCCTTCCTTCCTGTGTGTATGTGTAGGCCAGAGACAGACATTGGTATCTTTATCATTCTCCACTTTACTTCTTGTAGGAACCAGGAATCGTTTCTTGGCTAGGGTGGCCAGGGATGTGGGCTCTGGGCATCCTCCTGTTGCTACCCATCTAGAGCTGGGTACCAGGCACGCTGGATGACAGGAAGTTGCTCACTGGCTTTGATGTGGGTACTGGGGCCTTAGGCTTTTACAGCAAACACTGTTGACTGGCCCCTTTTTTCTTTCTCTTTCGTGTGTGTGTGTGTGTGTGTGTGTGTGTGTGTGTGTGTGTGTGTGATGTGTGTGGTGTGTGTGTGTGAATATACATGGGGGGGTGCACTCACCTGTAATGATGATCATGAAGGCCAGAGATTAACAGATTAACATCAAGATGTTCTCTTCAAGCATTCTGCATCTTTAAAAAAATTTTTTTGAGACAGAGTCCCTCACTGAACTTGGAGCTCTCGGATTTAGAGGCTGGCTGGCCAAGCAAACTCCCAGGATTCACCCATTTTTACCTCAGCACGGAAGTAACAGGCATACCCTGACATACCCAGATTCCCCCCTCCAATGTGATCCTGGGAGTCAGCACAATCCTCATTTTCTTTTTTCTTTTTCTGTTTTTCTTTAAATTTTTGCACATCCAGTGCTTTTCCCACTGAGCCATCTCTCCTGCTCTCCTTTCTGATTTTCTGTTCTGAGATAAGGTCTTACGTGGCCTAGGCTGGCCTTAAACTTAGAGCACTGAGGCTAGCCGCAAACTTGTAATCCTCCTGCCTCCACCTCCTGAGTGCAAGGATTACAGGCACGTGCAGCTCAGCCCAGCTCTTTCCAACCCAGACTTGCAGAGACACAGATTTATATAAGCAAGCATAAATGGACTCTTGCCCACAAAGACGCCACCACATCTGTGGTTTCCAGTGTTATTTGTTAACTTCATCAAACAGAGTACAGTTCCACTGCGCTAATGTCAATCTCCACAGCTCATTGGCTTTTTTAAAAGAGCGAGTCTCCGCTCTCATCTCACTCCCTCAATGAGAAAGGCAGCCCTTCAGCCAGCCAGCTCAGGGAACCCTGAGTTTCTCACCCCAGAAAGAGCCATAAAACACGCTGGGCATGGGAGCACGCGCCCATTTGACAAAGACAATTTGATTTGTCCGCGGCTTCTAAAATATTCATCCCCCTTTGATGGACTATCGTTTTATAAATATAGATTATCATTAACTGACACCAGCGGTGCACTGCGGGTCGACCCAGCGCCACACCACCAGTTGGAGCGGGGGGGAAAGATGTCTAATAAAACAGGTCATTATCTCTGTCTGTGAATCCTGATCTGTGACGTTTGACTCATTTGCAGAGCAAGGGTCAGTGGCTCACACCAACTACATCTGTTTGTGCCTTTCACAGCCTGGATTCCCCTGCTGGGGAGAATGGAAGGATGTTTCTAAAGTTCAGACCCAGGGATGGAAATGGGACACACAGGGCATTGGAGAAAAGAAAGGACTGCAGGGCCATGTGGAGGGGCTGGGACTGCAAGGTTCTGGAAAAATGCTAGAACACTGATTACGGTAGGCATGGGGCTTGAACTGGTCAGACTCATCTCTCAGGTTCCCTGGCTATGGGACAGAGGTACATATGTTAAACTCTCTGAGTCGCCACTTACTTGTTTATAAGTGGCTCTTTGTACTCTTGCCTGTCTGCTGGCAGGTGGCTCCTCTCATGTTTAAACTCATGACCTGTCACTGCAGCCCACAGCCATGATTACTTTCCAGGGCAGAGATGGTTGGGTTTCCTGAGTTCCTGAACCTCCCTGAGGCACAGGATCTACACAGACAGAGAAGTCCCGACTAGCATCCATTATCAACGACTGTGGACTTTCATGGGGGCATGTTGGGGGGCTCACTGTATGTACCCAAGAGGGATGTTTTCTTTTGAGCTCCCTGCAAGACAGACAGGAGACACAGGGAGGGGTTGACACAGAGGACCCCAGCCCAGAGCCTTTGCTCAGTGAGGTACTAAGAAGAAGCTGTGGGCACAGGGCCAAGAGTGGTTTACAGTTGTGTCTGTAAACACTCTGTGTTTACAGAGTGTCATGTTGAGATGGACAGGTCTAGTTCAGTCTTGTTCTGCTATGTCAGCCCGTCCTCCTGGGCATTGTAGGCCCTGGTAGGACCAGAAAGAGATCCATGGTGTTGGGTGGGTGGGTATGAACTTAGTGGACACCTGCCCCAACACATTGTGCTGCCCCAAAGGGGACAAGTGTCAAGACTAAGGAGGTGTGTGTCATATGCATGGAATATATAACTAGGGATGGAAAAATTAGCAGATGTGGAGGTTCATCCAGTGGCGGATGGCCCGAGTGAGGAGAGAGTGAGCGGAGAGGTGAGGAACGGAGACTGACAGCAAACTCTCCATCCCCAACAGTGGTGCGTTCAAAGAGGGTGAGGTCAACTCTCACACTACAGCCTAGGCCTTGGCCAGCAGAGGGAATAGGTGACCTTGACCCTTCCCAAGTGCTCAGCAGGGAATCCCTAGTGTTCCTGGAGGCTCACTGGTCAACGGTTATTCCAATACCTCATCTTGACTGGAGAGACAACCTTAGGGGATCTCAGCCCCAAAGTTTATTTAAGTGGGGGGGAACCCATCCAGTGACAAGGAGTGTTACACCACTGTCAAGTGTTAGATGTCGCCATCACGAAAAAAAAAAAAATTACATCCCGTCCTGACGAGCGACTAATCAAGGCAAGGCGAACGGTCCCGCAATAAATTACGCGGGCACGAAATAAACCACACAAACAGACCGATGATAATAAATGTAAATTATTTCTCTGAAGAAATTTTCTTGGTATATGAGTAATTCGAACCATCAGGAAGGCGTCTTCCTTAACATTAATTACAGAAGATGACAAGCGGGCTGATGACTGGGAAGGCTCATTATCTGAGAACATATTCACAACTTTGCAATTTGCGAGAGATGTACTCCGGCTAAATTAATCTCCCTTCTTTGCATGAGCCTCTTCTAATTTTCATGTTATTAACAGGTTTGCAGTATCAGTCAGCGCCTGTCACTCTAATCAGGTTTCGGCATGTTCGCGAAAGCGAAGCGTCATTTATAAGGATAAGGCCTCATAATGGCGCTTGCTTTCATGTGGAGAATTCTACAAGGCCGCTTTTAATAAGGCACTTTAATCATCTCCTTTGCTCAACTTTTGGCCCCACTGTTCCTTTATGAAGAGTCATTAAAAGACTTGAAGTTCATCAAGGAGGGAATATTCATGACATTGTTCGGGTGAGGTTGGGGCTGGCTCCGAGGAGAAGGCTACAGGGAGTGAGGGCAAGAGAGTGACCCGAAGGCAGCTAGGAGCGACCTGTGTCCTCCGTCTCCACCAAACAACACCAGGTGCGTCCAGCCTGGTTGTCTGTTCAACTGAGACACGCCTAAACCTGGGGGGTTGTGCAGACCACAGGGCAAGTCTCAGGGTCCGTGAGCATCAGAGGAGGGTCTGGCAGGTCAGTACCCTGGACAGCTCCGAGGATGCCTGCCATCCTTCTTCTGTGGAGGGGTTCCAGCCAGCTCCTGGTCTCTGAGTGTGGTCAATCTCCCGCACCATTTTTGTGTGATTTGGGGGTTCAGAGGACAAGGGTACATTTTCTGTCCTAAAAGGAGTGTCTTCTCGGAGGTTTCAAGAGCCTGAATGGGCTTATAGGCCAAACATTTGTGTGGGTGTGGGTGTGCGCGTGTGCATGCAAGAACATGCCTCTGTGCATCTGGGTCCCCTCTCCCCTTTTATGTGTACCTGGGTTCCCTCTCTTATGAACCTGAGTCCCTCTTCTGTGAAACTGGGTTCCATCTCCCATGAATCTAGTCTTCTTCCCTTCTGCGAATTTGGATTCCCTTCCTGTAAATTTCAGTCACTTTATCTGTGAATCTTCCTTTGAACACCCCCTGCCCCCATGAATCTGGCCTGCTCTTATGAGCCTTGGCACCCCTCTTTGCTTCATGGCTTACAGGGGAAAGCAGAGGTCATTCTGGACTCACTCACAAAGACTCTTCTGCCCTCTCAGCTCCGTCCACTCTGGAGCGGGAAATATGCTTGCACATCTCAGCAGAGACGCATGGTGTTGGTTTGCCTCCAGCGATCCTTGGTGGCCTCTGCAAAAACACTGTTGTCACACAGAATCCTTCTGGCTGGGCCAGCTCATCTGTTAGTGAACAGAGTACCAGGCTGGGAGAGGAAGGCAGGCCATCCTCCTCCTCAAGATGGGAGTCACCTGTGACCTTGCACAGGCCATCCCTTTCTTCTAGAGTCCTCTGTGTAACTCCTGAAGGTTTCTCCAGCTTCCGTGTTTGTCCTGTGTCACCAATGCTGACCCTTATGTTCTCATGCTCACCCAGTGGTGGGGCTGGGAGGGTAGATGTTTCTCTCCCCGTGGCTTAGGCTGACTGTGTGGTGGCCTAGGTCTGTCCTAGCTAGGCTAATGTTGGAGCCCCTCACCCTCCCCTGAGGCAGGAACTTACTATGTAGCTCAGGCTGACCTTGGACACACAATGCTCTTGCCTCAGCCTCCTGAGTGATGGCATTTTGCACGGTGAGCACCATATTGACCAATGTGAGTATGAATCTTCAGTGTTGATTGGTCACCTTTCTCTGAGGCCTGTGTTCTGAGATTTGTGGATGCTGCCTGTCCCTGTCCCCAGACACAGTGCATTGGCTCTCATCTCAGCAGGTCAGACTCACCTGAGAATGTAGAACTCAACTAAAGGAAGATCAAGTTAGGTTGATGGTCCCTGACCTGTATGTGGCAAGAACACTCCAGACAAGTGGGACCCATGTCTCATCCCCTACCATGGGTCCTGGAGAAGCAGGAACGCAGGCTACAGAGAGGGAGGAGGACAGAGTCTCCAGGAGTCTGCAGCATCCTTTTCTTGGTTCCAGGTCCTTCAGGAAAACACTGGGGTCTATAAGTTATCCCTGGATTATGCGCACGCATGCGCACACGCACACTCGCATGTGGTGGTGGTGGTGGTGGTGTGTGTGTGTACATGTATATGTATTGGTACACATTCATGGATGCTCATGTGGAGGACAAAAGTCCACCTTGGATGTTATTCCTCAGGTAATTTTTAACTTTTTAAAAATGTCTGTGTGTGTATAATGTATAAGTTTATGGGCACCATGTGTGTGCAGTTGCCTGCAGAGGCCAGAGGTTACAGGTTACAGGTTGCTATGAGCAACCTTAAGTAGGTGCTGGGAACAAAAGTCAGGTCCTCAGCCAGAGGAGTAAGCACTCTTAATCACTGAGCTATTTCTGTAGTTATCACCTTAGTCTTTGAGAAACTATTTCTCATTGGCTTAGAGCTCATTGGCTAGGCTAAGTGGCCAGTGAGCACCAGGAACCTCCAGTGCTAGGATTACAAGTGTGTGTCATCACACTTGACACAAAGCACACACACACATATTTACACACATATACATACAAACACAAACTTACAAGCATATACATACAGACATGTATACATGCATACACATATGCATATATCTACATCTACATGCATACATACAAACATACACATCTACATATATACACACATATATACATACAAACATGCATGCATATAAATTTGTGTGTATGTATGTAGGTCAAAAGACAACCTGCAGGGGCTGGCTCTCTCCTTCCATCATGTTGTTCCTGGGGATTGAACTAAGGTCACTGAGCTTGGTTGCAGGCACCTTTACCCATTGGGCCATCTAGCCAGTGTATGCTTAGCTTTTAATGTAGGTTTTAGGGATCTCACTCGGGTCCTTACATTTGTTATAGCACTTTACCAACTGAGCTATTTCCCAACCACTTTGAAACTTAACCTCATTTATCTATTTAAAACCAGCACATAAAGTTAGACACTGTCCCAGTCCCTGTACTACTGCTGTGACGAGACACCATGACCAAAGCAACTCTTATAAAAGAAAATATTTACATGGGGGCTTGCTTACGCTTTCAGAGAATTAGTCCATGATCATCATGGCAGGAAGCAGACAGGCATGGTGCTGGAGCAGTAGCTGAGAGCTTTGCATCCTGATCTGCAGGCAGCAGGAAGAGAGAGACACACTCACAGGGCCTGGCATTTGAAACCTCAAGCCCACTCCCCATGACACACACCTCCTCAAGCAAGTCCACACCTCCTCATCCTTCCTAAACAGTTCCCCAACTGGGGACCAAACATACCAAAATATGAACCAATGGAAATCATTCACATTCAACCCCCCACAGATAACATTATGACATTTTTAAAAAAATAAAAGTGTTTTTATGGTTCTTCATTTCTTACCTTTCTCTCTCCTGTTCCCTCTTTATAGCCCTCCTCCAAGATTCTTTTCCTCAACCATGTCCCATGCATCCTTTAGAACAATCCCCATCCTTCCTCGTCACCTAATATTATACCTCTTGGTCTCCTTTGTAAATGTTACACTACACCCACACTTACACCTGTTTGCATGCATACATGTACATATACATTCATACTTATTATACACTAGGGGTCACATATGAGGGAGAACATGTGGTTTTTGTCTTTTTGAGTTCAGAACACCTTTGTTTAACATTAAAATTTAAATATTAAATATTAAAACTTTAATATTAACACTCTAATTGGGGGCTGGAAGGAGAGAGTTCAGTGGTCAAGAGCTCCTGCTGTTCTTGCAGAGGACCTGGGTTCAGTCCCCAGGACCCATATCAGCTGACTTGCAACCACCTGTAACTCCAGCTTCTGGGGAAACAGTGCTCTCTTCTGACCTCTGCAGGCACCATACTGCCCCCTCTCTCCAGGGAGCCCACTGGACCTGAGATGCTGAGGGTGTGGCGTCGTCTTGGAGATATGCTGGCCTATGGACAGGCACAGGAGAAAAGCCCTTGAGTTTAGTCTAAGAGCAGAGGGCTGATATTTAGTGATCAGTTTTCGTCCAGGCTCCCTGCCACCTGTGTTTACTTCTCAGCCATCTTGTCCCCAAGTCTCTTCAGAAACGACAGCCTGACTCGGCTCTGTTGTACAAGGGCCATGGAGGGACTTGCAGGGTCATAGCATGACCAGAGGGACACCCTGTGTAGCGTTCATGGATCTAAAGAAAGAACCCTGAAAGAGCAAAGTTGGGCAGTCTGGTCCCCCGCTGTGGGTTTAGGGGAACCCTGCCTGTGAACTCCTTTCCATGGCCCATTGGCATGCTTTCAGGTGGGCAGCAGGGACATCTATGCTCAGCTCAGTAATGCGGGGGTCACCTCTAAATTTGGAGGTGGGTGGGGCTGGATGCTCATGGCATGTCTCTTCAGAGGTGGCCACTCTGTCTTCAGCTAGCATGGCTGTGACAGAGAAAGACCCCTGAGATGACAGCATGGGTCTGTTCTGCAGATGGAGCCCCACCCCACCCCACCCCCGCCACCAGGTTGAACCATGTGGATTTAGGAAGTGGCAGGTCTGCAGCTCTGAGTTGGTGAAGCATTGCCACCTCCATGCCATGCTCCAGACCTGCAGGGTGTGTAGAGGCTCCATGTGCTAACAAGATGGAGGGAGGTGCATGAGGAATGCCAAAAAACAAACAAACAAACAAACAAAAACAAAAACAAATCCCGACCTTTGCTGCAAGGCTTTTCCCATGATTGTGAACATGTTTACTCTTGTGAAGAATGTCTTCATGTCCCAGCTTTGTTGTAAAGCATCTCCCTTTCGGTGGATCTCTTCTGCGTTCACCCTGGCCAAGAAAGGACCTAGCCACTCAGGCCTGCCTGCACATGGCAACCCCATAATGCCTGTGAGGCTGTGTGTGTGTCTCAGTCCACATGTCACTGTGGACTTGTACATTGTGTATGTTCAGAAAACTACCATTTTTTTCCAGACCCCCCCCCCTCCTCAGGGCCATGCCCTCTGAAGGCCAAAGTTCAGAGTTCAAGAAGGAAGATCCCCGGGGAGAACTTGGGTGATGCAGCGAGGTCAGGCAGGGCAGAGAGTGGCAGTGGACCACGCGGTGAGCTGGTGGCATGTCTCTTCTGAGGGCCTCGATTTTCTGCCTCACTGTGCTGAGGTCTCTCCCTCTATGGCCTTATACTTAGGAGACCTTCCTTTATAGTTTGTGTTCATGTATATTCTTGGTTTTTTATTTTTTTTGGTTTTTCGAGACAGGTTTTCTCTGTGTAGCCTTGGCTGTCCTGGACTCACTTTGTAGACCAGGCTGGCCTCGAACTCACAGTGATCCACCTTCCTCTGCCTCCCAAGTGCTGGGATTAAAGGCGTGCACCACCACCGCCCAGCTCATGTATATTCTATAAATGGTCAGACACCATGAAAGATGGTAGCCAGCCTCTAAAGTGACTTCCAGTGGCCCTGCCTCCAAGGATTTACTCTTCTCAGTGCTATGCTGGTCTGTATGTCTTACAGAATATGCTAGAAATAATGGCATGGCATTTCCCAGGAAAGCTGTACATTTAAATAGGTTCCATCTTGATTGTTTTCTCTCTCTCGTCTTCTGACCTGGGATACTGAGTCTGCAACATAAGGACATCTGGGCAATCTATGTGAGGTCCCCAGTGAGGAACTGGAGCTGCCCACGCAGCAGGGCTGCATGCAACCCTGCCAAGCTCCCAACAGCCCCACCTACAATTGGAGGCCACTCTAAGGAGCCTGCGTCTCTCAGCCAAGCCACCCCCAGACTCTTAATCCTCAGAAACTTCAGATGTTCTAAGTATTTGGAGACGTTTGTTCATGGCAGTGGATAACTGGTATGCTGGTCTTTGTGTGTGTGTGTGTGTGTGTGTGTGTGTGTGTGTGTGTGTGCGTGACATGTATCAGAGGGTAGGCGCATATACATGCCATAGTGCACGTTTGGAGGTCAGATGACAACCTTCAGCAACTGGTCCTCTTCTCCCATTTTTACGTGGGTTCCAGGGACCCAACTTAAGTCATCAAGGCAGCACAACAAATGTCCTTTCTACTGAGTGATCAGCAGTAAAATCCTGTTTTTCTATTCATAAGATAGACTGGGGAGTTGAGCTAGTGTCAGGTTCCCCAGGGCACCAAGGCTTTGGGGAAGGAAGACTGAGCAGCCACAGCCACAGACTGCTCCTCAAAGTGTGTCCGTTTCAGCGCCAGGCCTTGAGTCCTACCCTGGGGGAGGTCAGGACACAGATGACTAAGTCTCTCCACGCACATGCTGGAAAGTCAGGTAAGGGTTAGACTCACCCTCCTTAGCATGGAAAAGCCAGCACTTACATGGCTGCAGATGCCTTCACATGCTGTGTGCCATGGTCTTGTGCCGTAACCCCCACCCCTTTTTTTCTCTCCCAGACCTCTTATATTTCTGACAACCATCTCAGGGGACAGTGATGATGCTCTTCACCAAAATGGGAGGCCCTCCAAAAGGAACCCTATTGTAGGCACAAGGTAGAACTGTCCCTCGAGGACTGATTTAATCTCAGGTGCCTGTGGGACGTCCAATGAGAGCATCTAGAGACTTGACTGGAGCTCAGAGGAGCCAGCTGGGTCAGGCACTCTCACTTGCCTGATGCGTGTGAATAAGGTCGCCACAGTCACATGTGCGGTGTTGGAAAGACGCGGCTGTGCCTGAGGACACTTACACAGAGGAGACGGACACTAATGCCACTGAGAGGCTGGCCCCAGGGAGGAGAGCAAGGAGAAGGGATCAGAGGGACCCAGTGGTGGGCACCGCCATAAACAGAGAAGCTTCGGGGAGGGGGATAGAGCCTGCTTGGTGCATGTGTTTATCCAGAGCTACCTCAGACACACAACCCATGTTCAGGGGACACCCAGTAGCTGCTGTACCTGCTCCACTGAGAGCCAGAGGAGAAGTTACACCGAGGCGCTAAGTCGATTGGGGTATAAAATGTCCCCGGAGGGTTCATATGTTTGAACACTTGGTCCTCAGCTGATAGCACTGTTTTTATTTGTTTGTTTGTTTGGTTGGTTTTTGGTTTTTTGGGGGGCGAGGGCGAAGTGGGTTGTAGAACCTTTCGTTGTAGGGGAGCCAGCTGGAGGAATTGGATTTCTGGAGGGGTGAGCCCTAAGGTTTATATTCCAGTCCTGCCTCTGGGCCTCTTCTGGCTTCCTGGTTTGAGGAGATTCCTACAACTGTGAGCCAACCCTTTCTCTCTAGAGTTGTTTCATACGCCCCACCGAACAGAGCTGTAGCGTGGTCACGTGCCCCGTTGCTAGGGGTGTGGGGGACGCTGTATGACCAGTGTCAGAGCTGTGGGCAGTGGATAGAAAATGAGTTGGACACTCAGCAGTGACTCCTCTGGCTCTGAGCTCTAGTAGGAAGAAAGACATGGTCAGTAGGTGCCCACGGGGGCCGGGGTTGGGGGGCGGCCAGGGGAATTCTCGATCCTTTGTTTCTGATTGCTTAGCAGGTAGGGCTGCCTCAGGAGGGAAGGAAACCCCGTAGCACTAGTCAGTACCACCCCACCCATCCATCCTTCTTCCTGTTTTTCCTTTGTCCTTCATTCCTTTTACCCTCCTGCTTTCTTGCATTTTCTTCCTTCTCTCCCCTTCCCAGGTTCTTTCGCAACGTGACAAAAAAAGGAAATCCAGTTTCCGCCCCGCGATCCAGGGTGTCTAAGATGTGTGTGGCTCTTGACGTGGACTCCGGAGAAGGGTCTGTGGAGGCGTCCCATCCCATCCCTGACTTGGACCCAGCTCTCCATTTTATCACCTTCCCCTGATGCCTGCCATAATGGAGCCAAGCTCCAGGTCTCCAATACCCAGATGTGTCCACTGCTCCAGACCCAAAGTCCCCCTGTTCTGAGTGGGCAGTGCAGGGACCCTGGGCCTCCTGGAGGAGGTAACAGGTCGCCCTGGCAGGGCTGCATGCACAGCCTGGAACTTGCAGAGCCCTGTCAGCTGCCTCCCCATGTTCTGTGCGGTGAAGTTCTCCGGCAGTATCAGTGCACTGTTCAGCCTGACAGAAATCCCACCGATAATTGGGAAGAGTGGAAAATGAAAACATTAAAATTTGCCATGTCATCTGCTCGCCTTTTCTGATTGCCTGATACCCGCCGTCCACTGACAGGTGCCGTGTTATTAACACTTGATTAAAAATCACTTCAGGTTTGAACCAGCCCGTCGAGAAGGGAGCGCCTTGACAGGACTTGTGGGTCCTGATTGACAATTAGTAATATTCGGTGTGTCACAACACAGATAGTGTGACTTATTGGCGCCGGTGTAACGCAACACATTTCATCTGAGCGCCTCAGATTCGTACATAGGAATCAGAAGGAAAAGATGGAGTCTCAGCCAGCCGCCTTTGATTACCAACAAAGGCGAGATTGTACCTCCCTGGCTCACACAGACCCGGAGTTCCATCAATCAGAGCCGCGGAGATCCCAGGCTCCTCTTCCGAAAGGGAACCTCCCGGACCGGAGCTCATTATGCAACCCTCAACTTCTCCACTGGCAGCGGAGCCCGGTCCCTCCTGTCTGCAGATATGAAAGATCTTCACCCTGACGCTGCCTCTGCGCTCTAAATTACCAGCCCCGCTCCTCTTAAAACAAAAGGCTTCTCATTTAAAAAAAATAAAACCATCATGTCTTGATTGACGGGTTACAGACTTTTCTTTCAGCTATTTTTCTTCTAACTTGGTGTCTGTGGGAGTTGGATTCACGGGCCAATTTTTTCCCCCTCAGTTCTAATTCAATTCCTTTTAAGAGCTTTTAAGAACAGGGCAATCCAAGGTCTTTCCTTTTTTGGGTCTGACCTGAATTTCATTCTTCTTCTTCCTTTTTTTTTTTTTTTTTTTTCTTCAAATTTCCTTCTTTGCTAAGAATATCCAGGCAAAGCACAGTCGTTCGCATTCACGACAGGTGATGAAGTTAATAAGTTAATGCAATTGTCTCCGAAACACTTTGGAAGAGCAGGCTCAGGTTGGATTGCAGGTTTTTTTTTTTTTTGGTTTGTTTGTTTGTTTTTTGTTTTTTTATGTGAAAAAAAGTGAACAGTTGTATAGGCAGCTCACTAGCTTATCATCATGCATGAACTGACTCTCAGGATTCACCGCCACCTAAAACATTCTCTCTTTCTCCTCTCTCTCTCTCCCTCCTCTCTCTCTCTCCTCTCTCTGTCTCTGTCTCTGTCTCTCTGTCTCTCTTGTGCATGCATGAGTGCTTGTGTACGTGTGTGTGTGTGTGTGTGTGTGTGTGTGTGTGTGCATGTAGAGGTCACCTTGCTTTTTTTTTAAGATTTATATATTTTTATGTTCTATGTGCAGGTGTCTTGACGCCTGTGCCTATCATACATACAGTACCTGCAGATGCCAGAAGAGGGTGTCAGACCCCCTGGACTTAGAGATGAGTCTTGTGGGTCCTGGGAACTGAGTCTGGATCCTCTGCAAGATCCAGTGTTCATAACCACTAAGCTCTCTCCAGCCCTATCCTGCCTTTTGAGATGGATGCACTCTCTGGGATTGTTAGGCTGTCTGGGCCATGAGCCTCAGGGATCCATATGCCTCTCTTTCCTTAGTGCAGGGGTTACTGGTTTGCTGCCATGCTCATCTTCTCCATGTGTTCCAGGCCTTGAACTCAGGTCCTCTTGCTTGTGTGGGTAAGCACTTTAACAACCACCAAAACACCCTTGCTTTGTTCATTTCACCTTGGACTCTTCCTATACTGTAACTCAGATTCCCCACCACCAAAACTCTGGACCCATGGTTCACTGCAGGGTTCTCTATGCTAGGATGCTCTTGGGCCAGTGGTCAGCATTCAGCAAACATTTGTGGAATGGATGAGTGGATGGATGGATGAGTGGATGGATGGGTGGGTGGATGGATGGGTGGGTGGATGGATGGGTGGGTGGATGGATGGGTGGATGGGTTCATGGGTGGATGAATGGATGGGTAGATGGGTTCATGGGTGGATGAGTGGATGGGTGGATGGGTGAGTGAGTGGATGAGTGGATGGGTGGATGGGTGGGTGGATGGGTGGATGGATGGATGTGTGGATTGGTAGATGGGTGGGTGGGTGGGTAGATGGCTAGATGGATGGATGGGTAGATGATGAGGAATTAGATGCTAAGACACTGGAGACTAGCCCAACCATGTAGGGTAGCAAAAGACCATATTTGGCCCTCTTTTTCCCCCCTTGCCACCCAACCTGAGCAATGCTGCTCTTCTAGCTCTGGTTTCCTATTGTCCCTAGTCCACTGAGGAAGTCCCCAGGGATGGTCAGATTCTATGGGTAGAAGAGAAACACAGTACAGATGGGATGGATGCATGGGGACAGTAGTGGTTCCCTCTCTTCCAGGACATCCCCAGCTTTACTCATTCCATGCTGAACCTTTGAAGTCAGTCAGACAAGAAAGCCCACTGGATCCCTGATGGTACAATGAAATCACTCACTGCTGCTGGACCAGGAGGTTGTCACCCCTTTCTCTACCTGGCCCCTCAGCCAGGGTCACCGCCCTGCTCTTTCTTATAAAACTCTTGAGGTGCTTTCTTGGGCTTGCCTTCAGGGGGCCTCGCCCAAGCCCTCTCCTGTTAGCCACCAAGTGCAGTTTCTCCTAACAGCTCTAACAGTCACCCCACACCAGTCCTGGCACATCTGAGAACCCCACTCCTCAAAGGAGAAGCAGACCAGGGTATCTGCTACGTAGCCCATTTCCCAGGCCTCCTGAGGTGTCTGGGTTTGGAATGTCAGGGCCATGCCTGTGTTTGCGTCCCACCCTGAGGCAGGGAGCAGGAGGTGTTGGGCTCTGCCTCTGCAGAAAGAGGAGGGCACATCTGTGCTCTCACTTTCACTGGTTAGGATCCCATGGTAGAAGTTCAAAGGCAGAGCTCCTAACCCTGTATTTACCACAGACCTTCCATCTGGGAGGGAAAACCAAGGGTTCCTTGCCAGGATTACTGCTTCTGAATGCTAGGATCACTGAGTTCTAGTTTTATTTCTGTTGATGTGATAAACAACAAACAAAGAAACAAGGGGGCTGGAGAGATGGCTCAGAGGTTAAGCGCACTGCCTCCTCTTCCAGAGGTCCTGAGTTCAATTCCCAGCTACCACATGGTGGCTCACAGCCATCTAAAATGTGATCTGATGCCCTCTTCTGGCCTGCAGGTGTATATGCAGGCAGAACACTGTATAAATAATAATAAATAAATAAATCTTTTTTTAAAAAGTAAAATTTGAAGAAAAAAAAAAGAAAGAAAGAAAGACACAAAAAACCCAATGTGGGAAGAAAAAAGCTTTACTTTAGCTCCCATCTACAGGTTACATTCCTGGGGCTGTCAAGTGGGGAAGTCAAGGCAGGAATGTGAAACAACTAGTCAAATCCATATTCAAGATCAGAGAGGAATCAGTAGCTCAGCTTGATCACTTCACTCTTGTATAATTCAGGATTCCCTGCCTAGGAATTGGTACCACCCACAGTAGGCTGGGTCCTCCCTCATCAATTAACCTAATTAACCTAGTCAAGACTGCACCCACAGACATACCCACAGGCCAACCAACCAATGTGGACTCTTCCCAGGCGTCTCTAGCTGTGTTTGTTAGCTGACAAAGCTGCCCATCGCTCCTCATCAACTTGACACACCATCACATCACTTTTAAGCCATAACTTTGCATTCTTTATCTCCAAAGTCTCAGCTGGACTCCCAGAAGGGCCAGGCTAATTCTTCCGTGACCTGAATGCCTCAAACAGGTCCCACATTTTTTGTTGTTGTTTTATTTTTGGTTTTTACAGACGGGATTTCTCTGTGTAGCCCTGGCTGTCCTGAAACTCACTCTATAGCCCAGGCTGGCCTCGAACTCACAGAGACCCACTTGCCTCTGCCTCCCAAGTGCTGGGATTATAGGCGTGCGCCACCACTGGCAGGCTTGGCCCTACTTGTTAAAGGCTCCCACCTCAGACTGCTCTCTGAATACCAAGCCTCCACTTCATGGCCCTTCGCTGCTATTGTTGCTAGTGCTGTCCGGCCGCAGCGACTGCTCTCTGAATGGAAAATTCCAGGTAGAGGCTTTGTCTGAAGACTCATCAGGACACTCTTTTCCAGGAAAGTCACTACGTAGTCACTCAAGAAATGAGGGGCAGGGTGGAAGGCGTAGTCTCACTCTGGAGCAAGGGGAACCATGCTGGGAGGACAGAGCCAACAGGGCTCAAGGGAGAAATTCTAGAATGCCCAGGGTGACACAGTGGACTCTAAGGGCTCATAAAGCATGGGTCTGGGGGTCCTTGCGATGAGTGGGAGACACAGAAAGAGCAGGACACAGAGGACGGACAAAGATGCAAACCCCACAAGCCCCAGATACTGGCTGTGCAATCTCAGAAAGTCCCTTAACCTTGACAATTAATTACACCTGCACTTCCAATATTTAAAGACTAAAGACATTAGGGAAATGGCTTGGCCAAGAGTCTAGACACATCTTGAGGATTGGATGATCGTTGAGTGACAGAAAGCAGCCATGGGTCTTTGAAGCACCGGCTGGAGCTGAAAGGACAGCTCTGCGGTGGATGGAGCAAGTTTTAACCCAGCCACAGTTAGGCAGTCTCAGCAGATGGACCGTCTTAGTTCCCTGAGGCCCAACACACACGCAGCCGTGGGGCTCATCCGAATCCAATATGACCGGCCGAGCGTGGTGGTGCATGCCTTTAATCCCAGCACTTGGGAGGCAGGGGCAGGTGGATCGCTGTGAGTTCGAGGCCAACTTGGTCTACAAAGCAAGTCCAGGACAGCCAAGGCTACACAGAGAAACCCTGTCTCAAAAAAAAAAAAAAAAAAAAAAAAAAGACACTGCAGTGGGTGCAGAATCCAATATGACAACAAAAGTTCACAGCCAGTGTTATTTGGAGCCAAAAACAAGAGCAGCAGCTCAGTTAACAACTGGATCCCGTGAGTCAGGCTGTGCACACGGCTCCTCCAGCAACTGTTGAGGAAGAAAGGGGAGGGCACTCAGTAAAGCAACGGGAAAATACTTAGAATAAACTTAATGAGAAATGTGTGTGACCCATATAAATACAACTACAAAATTTTATTGGTGAAATAAAAAAGAGACCAGAATAAATGGAGAAGGTTCCGCATTTCTTCACGGGAGTGTGGAGGTCCTGTAAAGACATCAGGCCGCCACCGTGGTTAATTTGCCGATTTAACACAGCATCAAACACCCCACAAGGACGCCAGGCCACACCTCTGAAATTCCCTCGGGAGACTAGCAGGGGATAGTTCAAAAAGGAGAGGCCCGGGTCTACCACCTTCCTGACCGTTAGAACAGTAAGGATTGGAAAGATTAAAACATTGTTGAGAACCAACCAATCAGTGCGGAGGGGGCGGGGAGATGGTGCTCAGTGCTTGGGTTTGAACCCTGGGCACCCTGGTAAAAAGGCAGGGGTGAGGGTGTGTGCCTGTAATCCCAGCTGTGGGAGGAGACAGGAGGTTCAGACCAGCCAATTTGCCAGTTGGTGAGCTCCAGGTCCAGGGGAAAATCCTTCCTGTCTCAAAGAAGGGAATGACCAGGGAAATGGCTTGGCGGATAAAGGGGCTTGCTGCCAAGACCAATGATCTGAGTCACATCCCTGGGATCCATGGTAGGAGGGGCGAACTGACACCCTCGTGTTGTCCTCTGAGTTCCACACATGCGTGGGTACACACACACACACACACACACACACACACACCATAGTAAGCATGATAAAATACCTTAAAAATAAGGTGGAGGAAGTTAGTTAGAGTGGTCAAGAGCAGTTACGCAGTTACTGCTCTTACAGAGTACCTGAGTTTGATTCCCAGCACCCTCATGGAGGCTCACAACCATCTGCAACTCCATCCTCCATCTGCAACACCCTTTTCTGGCCTCTGTGGGCTCTGCATGCATGTGATACACAGACATCCACGGGGGCAAAGCAGTCACGCACTAAAATTAAATAAATACAGATCTTTAAATTTTTTTAAGCTTTATTTATTTTATGCATATGAATGTTTTGCCTGCATGTGTGCGTGGCTGGTGCCTGCAGAGGTCAGAAGACGCCATTGCATTCCCTGGCACTGGTGCTCTGGACTGTGGTGAGCCATTGTGTGAGTGCTTGAAATCAAACCTGGATCTCCTGCAAGGACAGTGGGTGCTCTTAACTGCTAAGCCAACATACATCTTTTTTTTTTTTCCTTAAAAGGTGAAGAGCCATTGAGGAAGACAATATGACATAGAATTCTGGCTTCTTTGTGAACATGCATGGGAGTATATGCCTGCACACACCTATACACACATGCACACAAATAAAAAATAAAAGGAATCAAATGCCTAGAGACAAGAAGAGATTTTATATAAAAGTTAGCATGCTGAGCAGCACCCCCACAAAGCCATAATTGGCGGTGAGTGGCTCAGTGCTATTGGAACACACTGATTAGTAGCACACAGGAAAAAATGTAATTTATAGACATCTGATACCTCATCTCAGAATATCCTCATCTGCATGATAAATGAAGTTTGAAAAAAACAGCAGAGAATAGATGCAGGTATTCATTAGCTCTTGAGAATACTAATTTTAAAGGGCCAATAAAATGAAGTCTATAGAATTCACAAAATATGTGTACTATAGTGATGACTAAGACTTTGCTCTAGGGACAGGAGCCATATAAGCACATTAAATGCTCAGGGAGGTGTCTGTGCCTGCTTGGTTTAATAATATTTTTCAGTAAGTAAGAATTAAGGCTCTAAGGTCCATGAAGGACCCTGGATGCTTAAGTGTCACAAAGCTGCATTATGTAGCATACAATCCTCTTGTCTGCTGATGCAACATTTTCAGAGTTAGGAGACATGGATGTTGGCTGAAGAACCCACCCAACAGTTTCTTCAGTGTCTGTGTTTCTGCTTTGCTGTCATCTCATTTTCCACAGGTCAAGGTCATAGACTGTGTTAACTCACCCTAGATGTTTTTAAAGATCAAATCTTTTGCATTTTGGGGGGCTGGGGGAGGGCAAGCTCTCAGCCTCCTTGTCAGTGTGGCTGAAGCTGGCTGGACTGACCTAGGAGACACAACTCTGGGTGTGCCTGTGAGGGTGTTTCTTTCCAAAGAAATCAGCTGAGGTTGGGAGGACTTCTCCTGGACACAGGCGGCCTGTGCCATGGGCTGAGTGTAAGGAGGACTCGCGGCTCAGTGAGGAAAGTGCTGCTGTGCAACCAGGAGGGTCCGAGTTTGGATCCCCAGAACCCGTATTAGCCAGATACAGGAGTGTATGTCTGCAATCTCTGCTCCCCCATGGTGATGCAGGAGAATTGTTAGGAACTCTGGGGCCACCCAGCCTGGAGTACACCTCAAGGACAGCAAGGACATCTGAGATCACATTCTGACTTCCACACAGGCCATGGCGTGTGCGTGCACACACACACACACACACACACACACACACACACACACACACACACGGGCGGAGGAAGCACGGGATACAGAGGGGCATGCACACACACAACCTGAAAATAGAGGGTGGCTTATTGAGTAAAAGATGGGGTTTGTAGGAGTAGAGAGACAATATGAGAAAGTAGTGAGAATGACAAAAACACACTGTATACATCTATGAAATTGGAAACAAATATTTTCTAAAGCACAATATAAGTTTATTTAAAAGAAAAAATAAAGAGAAAAAAGCTTACTATGGTGGGTGGAGCTTCTGTGTAAGGGAATAAGAGGTTCTATGCATAGAGTGGGAGGTTTTGTGCATGGAGTGGGAGGTTCTGTGCATAGGAGGGGGAGGTTCTGTGCATGGAGTGGGAGGTTCTGTGCATGGGAAGGGGAGGTTCTGTGCATAGGAGGGGGAGGTTCTGTGCATAGGAGTGGGAGGTTCTGTGCATGGAGTGGGGGGTTCTGTGCATGTAGTAGGAGGTTCTGTGCATGGAGTGGGAGGTTCTGGGCACAGGAGTGGGGGGTTCTGTGCATGGGATGGGGAGGTTCTGTGGATAGGAGGGGGAGGTTCTGTGCATAGGAGGGGGAGGTTCTGTGCATAGGAGGGGGAGGTTCTGTGCATGGGAGTGTGAGGTTCTGTGCATAGAATGAGAGGTTCTGTGCCTGGAGTGGGAGGTCCTGGGCACAGGAGTGGGAGGTTCTGTGCATGAGAGGGGGAGGTTCTATAGATAGGAGGGGGAGGTTCTGTGCAAAGGAGGGGGAGGTTCTGGCCATGGGAGTG
>OU015750.1:10770154-10781651 GCA_907169655.1 Acomys percivali | reverse complement strand
GAACGCATCAACAGATGGACTGGATGGGTAGATTGGGTATATGGGATGGATGAAGGCATATGTGGAATGAATGAGTGGATTGGTAGGATGGGTGAGGGGATGGGTGGGATGGGTGGGTGGATGGATTCATCCCTCCTACATTCACAGCTTCCCTTGCAAGCAGACATGGCCATGTGACAGAGTCCCGCCAGTTGGGTGTGTCTGAAAGTGCCAAACTTCCAGTGCTGGTCCATGTGGTCCTAAAGAGATACACTGAGTCCTGAGGAAACAACAGCAGCAGCAACAACAACAACCTATAGTCGGAGGTATTTGGTTTGCTAAAGTCTGTGTGGGCAGACTCCAATTCTTCCCACTCCATTGGGCTCGGTCCCTTTACTGTAGTGAGAAATCATTGCCATTGGACAACCGAGTCTCTGGATAACTGAGTCTCCAGAATAACTGAGCCCAGCTGGCACATGCCCGTGACAGGTGTTGCAGAAAGCTGGTCTAATTGTTCTTTGCTTTCAGGGTCCCTTCTGGCTTGTTCAGAATGGGAGAAAGCCACATTCAAACATTTGTCCCTCAGACCTTCTCTCTCCTGAAGGAGCGAGCAGGCTGTGCAAGCCGGGGGGTGGGGGGGAGGGCGGCTGTGGAGCACGAGGGTCAGACTGCCAGGAGGAATTTGGACTCAGCATGTGTTCTAGCCCTGACTTGTCTGTGACTCTGAGCTGTCGCTTGCTGCTTCGGATACTGATTCCAGCCTCACAGAGATATGTCAGCCTCAAAGCTCCGGACTGCCCGCACTGGGTCACGCCTCTGCCATGGGAGCATCTGTAAAAAGGAGTCATTGTGATCATTATTGCTTTTCTTAGGTCCTGGTGTCTCCACTGCAGGAAGCCCCTCGCTGAAAGCATTTTGTCTCCTTCCATTTCCAAGCCAGACGGCCCCATTTTTCTCCGGCTTTCCGCCGTCGTGAGCTGCCCGGTGCCTATTACACAAACCCCAATGCATCTTTGAAGTGAGCAGCTAATTATGTTCCAGGAAGTTATAGATCTGGAGTTTCCCCGGTGCCAGCGGCAATCGCCTGCTCCAGCTCTCATTTCACAGAGAAGCCTTCCAGGGCCTGATGGAGGCTGTAATTGGGGCCCCCTTTCCAACCCCGGGGACCCGTGGGGGTGTGCCCTCTCCACCTGGGGAGGCCACTAGTTCTTCACCTTCTCAGCGCCTCCTTTACAGGCCCAGCCCTCTCTCTGCAGAGAAGTGGTGGTGTCCAGAGAGCTGTCTATAGTGGGCTAAGGGAGGTAGAACTGGAGCTCAGATGTCCAGAGCCGAGACCAACGGGAAATGTCCCTCCCTCTTAGAAAACATATGGTTGATACTAAAATCTTTTTGTTGCTGCTGATCAATTGAAAATCTTGTGTCTTTATAGACAAAGGATTGGACCCACCTCCCACCCTTACGCTAGTCCACCCTGATTGGCTCATCTCAGCTCTCCTGAAATCATACAATCCCTCCCAGGCTATCCCCCAGGGGACCACTTCCTCCCTCCACAGTGACCTTACCCAGTCCAGTTCAGGGAACAGAGATGGGGGGAAGGATGTGAGGTGCCCAAGGTACAGTTCTTTACACCCACCTCCAACACGAGCATCTTTATAAATCAGGTACCTGGTTGGATTCCACATAGTCCACGTCCCATCCCAGTGAGACCCTTCTCATCTCCTGGGACACGAACGCCCTTCATCCAACAGCTCTTCCGGGACCGCTGATGACTTGGACTTACCCAAGCGAGGGCTCCAAGAGGGCAGGGGCCACGGCTGTTCAGTCACTCCTTAGCAGGAAGTACAGCTTACAGTGGGCACTTGCTAATCACTCCTCCTAGTGGCCAAGGTGAAAGTTAGTGAGAGATGATGGTGTAGCACTGGGCTATGAGCATGTAGTGGATGCCACCAGTGTGAGGACAATTCAAATCTGATGTCTTCTGGTGGCCATACCCTGGAGTGAGTCTGTGAAGTTGGGGCAAAAGACAAAGATCCGGGTGTCTAGGTGGAACCAGGACTAGTATAGACCTACTGTGTGACATATCCTGAGAAGAGGGCTGCCCTAATTCAGTGAAGCTCCTACACATCATCCCCCACTGGGTCTCTTGTCCTGGGTCTCTTTTGTCACATTAAGAGCCATTTCGGAGTCATGAATAACCCATGCCTGTTTTGATTTGCGTCTTGTCTGGTCTGAACAGATAAGCCTCTATTCCTATGTTGAATCATTTGACCTTATCTTAATAGATGCGGAGTCTAGGATAAAGAAGGCCATGGTGCTGATAATTTCTGACTAGTGGGAATTTACCCAGCATGCTCTCTCCTAGGGGAGCCTCACTTTATGAGCTATCTTGACAATTCTGAGTGAGCTCCCAGCCACCACATGCAGAGGTAATAAGGAGAGACGAAGCCCTTGGGCTTTGTGCAGGGCTGAGAAGATACTCTTTCTTCAATGGCATGATGTTTTTAACCATTCCATGAAGGGGTGAAGCAAATGGACAGAGAAAGGCAGCTCCCCAGGCCTGGCTTGGGCTGGGCCGGGTTCCCCAGTGAGAGCCATCTGCCTGTTCAAGGGGACTGCTGCTAAAAAAGTGACCCTCCTTCATCAGAGATGAGCAAATTCACAGGGGAGGGATGATGTGCCCCCAGATGTGGCCATGTGCCTGAGAGGAACAACTGAAGCCAGGCATCCTAGAGGGCACTGTCTGTGGTCTCCTGGCTGTGTTTCTGGGTTCTCTGTGGAGTGAAATGCCACATAGCAGGGGAGGAGCTCTGTTGTGATAGACAAGAAGAAGGAAGGAAATACAGGAAGAGGCAAGGACAGCCCCAGTGACCTGCTTCCTCCAACTATGCTCCACTTCCTACGTTTTTTTTTTTTTTAAACAACCTCCTCATAGTGCCATCACCCTAGCAATGCAGCAAGAGGTCAGTCTATGGGATGCGTAAGAACCCTGAGGGCCAGGTCACTTCTCAACTTGCCCATCAGCCGGCAAGTAAATCCCCAATGCATGAGCCTTTAGGAGGAACACACTGATAATAGTCAGCTAGCTATGTACCCACCTATCCAGACATATGTACATACATACATACTTACATACATACACACATACACACACACCTACCCATACACACACACACACACATACACCTACCCATCAATCCCTCCACTTATCCATCCATATAATACATACTCATTCATCTGTCCATTTTATAGACTCACCCATCCACCCACATCCATCTATTTGCCCATCCACCAATCCATCTATTCATCCATCTATCTACCTACCCACCCATCTATCCATCCATTCAAACATCCATCTATTATCCTTCATCTACCTTGTGTCTAATGACTAATCCATCTATCTACATACCTACCTATCCATCTACCTTCTCATCTATTCATCCACTTACCCATGCAGCTGTGTATCCATGCATGCATGCATGCATCCACCTATCTATCCATGCACTCATTTAGCCATTCACTTACCCACCAGCCCTCCCATCTATCCATTTACTCACACATCCATCCATTATCCTCTATCTGCCTTCTGTCTACCCACCGCCCAGTCATCCATCTATTTGCCCATCCATCCATCCATCCATCCATCCATCCATCCATCCATCCATCCACCAATCTATGTACCCATTCATCCACTCACTTGTTTATCCATCTATCTATATGTCTGAACATCCACATTCCCACTCACCTACCCATGCATGCATCCATCCATCCCTCTTACTCATTTAACCATCTCATACTCATTCGTCTACTGTGTCATCCATCCACCTACCTACATATGTGTTCAACTGCCTACTCACCCATCCATGCAACTATCTATTTATATATACATATACACACACATACATACATGCATGCATACATACACACACTTACATGCATACGTACACACATACATACAGTCATACACACACACATACACACACTATTCATCTACCCAGCCAATGGTTTCTTAGACCCAGCCTTGTGCAATGCACTGTGATAAGCACCTGCAGAACCATGGAGAGAAATGCAGCCATTTCTCTGCCCCTAGCAAGCTTCATTAGAAGGGGGAAAAATCTGTAAAGCCGACAGACCTTGCAACAGCAGAAGGAGCCCCTTCTAAGAAGTGTTGACAGTGGTTCCTTTGTGGCCTGGAGCTTAGTTCATCCACGTCCCCACTGCTTCAACCAGACTACGGGTACCCTGGGGTCCCCTAGGAGCCACAATATCTTACACAAAGTTGGATCAGAAAAAGTTAGGAGACTGAAGAGATGAAAGGAAAAATGGATGTGAAGAAAGATGAGTGATATGACACATGAACTACAAGACCAAAGTCAGGAAGCCTGTCCATCCTGTCAATAATGCTGTGAACTAGAAACTGGGATCTGGAACCATCCCCCTGCCCCCCGTCCCTAACCAGGTACAAATCACCCCAACAGTGCTCCTGGTCTATGAATCCAGGACTTGGCCACCCTGCCCTGCCAGGTCTTATTATTGTGGCTCAGATGACTACCAGGGCACTGAGCTCAGAGTAGGGGCCATGGCTGTCCTCCTACCAGGCTGAGTGGGTCTCTAGGTCCCTCTGACCCTTCTGATGGTGTCTCCCGCCCCTTTCTAACAGGAAGATCGATCTGCTGGGTGGAGAAGCCGGGATCAATAGAGGAGTTGATTAGTTCTGCGTTCTCACCGCCATCTGTTTCCAGCCAGATGGTGTCATGGAAAGGGCATGGATGCAGAGCCAGCAGCCGGGCCGCGCGCGTCCAGCCATGCCACCCACGCTCACAAACAACCACTTCCCCCTCTCCTCACCTTTCAGACCTCGAAAATGGGGGTTCCTCCTATTGCCACGGGGCTCGCTCTGAGACCTCGAGGGCCAGGCACTAGCTATGATAGAGGAGTGTGGATGCCGCTAAAGGGGGAAAGGACCTGGCCACCCGTGTTCTGATGATGAGATCCCAGCCTCTGGGAGGCAGAGACGACATCCAGGCCGTTCTTTCCCACACTGGTGTCTCTGTACCTAGGCTTCCGTCTTGGGCTCCACAGCTTTGTGGGCCGGTGCAGCAAGTGGGGAGCTGGGTTAAGCAAGAGAATGTACATGCTGGGGGGTCCTGCCCATGCCAGAGAACACAAGAGGTCAGGGACTTTGGACCTGCCTGTGTCCCTGGACAGCCAGAGCCCTGGGGTGCAAGTTCATCATAATGAGAAGCAAGGCATGAGAGCCTCCATGCTCCACCACACATAGAGGATCTTGAGAGTGTCAGGGCTTCCTGGGCCTCTTTGCTTATTTCAATGGAAACCTGTTGAATTTTCCTGGTTGTAAATCTAATCCTGACTCAATAAATATAGAAAAGGCCAGTAGGGAAAATTTAAGGTCCTTCTTAACTCTGTCACCCAGAGATAGCCACCCTTCATGGCATTCCTCCTTCTCTATTTTCTTAGTGACAATAATACTTTTAAAGATTTGTTTATTTATTATGTATACAATGTTCTGCCTGCATTTGTGTCTGCCCACCAGAAGAGGGCACCCGATCTCATTATAGATGGTTGTGAGCCACCATGTGGTTGCTGGGAATTGAACTCAGGACCTCTGGAAGAGCAGCCAGTGCTCTTGACCTCTGAGCCATCTCCCCAGCCCAACAATAATAATTGAAATAGCTTCTCTCATTGCTTTCTTGCTCATCCCATGGGTCTTCAGGTAGACCTCTACACCATCTCTGACATATGTGTTTGTGGAGTGGACCTTGTCATCACTGCTGCGGTGCCGCCTTGCCTGTACTCTCATACCTCCAACAGCCGACTGGGAAGACAGCCGTGGAGAAGCCTAGTGAGTTGGTGAGCTTCAACAACAGGCACCCAGTAATAACAATATGGGGCCCACCACAGAGTGGCTGCCCTGCATCCAGGCTTTATAAAGATGCCTAGGGTATATCACATTCCTGAGTGCAGGGCCCGTGGAAGATTAGCTCCCCACCAGCAGGGGCCACCTAATGAAAGAGCCTCAGAGTCACACAGCAGTACATGCAAAGGCCTAGGGGGTCAGTATATGTCATATGTCCCCTACCCTCAGTGCGATGCTAAGGGGAGAGAGTTCTCTACTCTGCTTGCAATTGGATGGGACTTTGGTTGGGGTGTGGAGAATGGACCACGAGAGGTCTGTGCCATAGGACAAGAGCAGTCAAAAATGGTGGGTAAGAAGGGCTTTTCCAGGACCTAGATACTCCATTGCCCAAGGAAGATGGGTTTGAACTAACGTTAAAAATGAAACTCAGGGGGCTGGAGAGATGGCTCAGAGGTTACAAGCACCGACTGCTCTTCCAGAGGTTCCGGATTCAAATCCCAGAGCCCACATGGCAGCTCACAACTGTCTGTAACTCCAGTTCTAGGGGATGCGACCCCTCACACAGAAATACATGCGGGCATAACACCAATGTACATAAAATAAAAGTAAGTTTAAAAAAATGAAACTCAGTAAATTTGGCCTCTGGTTTTGGGAAGGTGTTTGGCAGGGCCCCCATCCTTGCCAATATCTGAGCTCACCAGCTTGCCCCTTCACTGAAACATCCTCACAAACAAGCTCACCGTTGCACTCTAACCCACTCACACTCATGCACACTTGCACATAAATGCATGTACTACTTGAATGCCTGCACACTTGCACAGTCCTTGTACTCACATGGCCACAGTCCTGCATGCCCCACATTGCACATTCACAGGCATGCACACTTGGGTGCTTGCACGCTTGGGTGCTTGCACACTCAGCTTCAACCATTCCCTCTCCAGTCTCCTTCCATTTGCTCTGCCTCTGTGTTACCATACCTGTCTTCTCACTCTGTCCTTCCCTTTTGCTATGTCTTTACCTCTTTCTCCCTCCCTCTGCCTGTGTGTCTTTGACTCTTTGTGTCTTTCGGTCTACCTCTCCCACCCTAGCCTGCATCTCTCTCCTGGACCCTAATCATGTCCCATCCCCAGGACTCGCCCTGTCTGGGGGTCCACTGGGATGAATGCAGCTAGCTGGGGACCTGCATCAGCCCCTCCCACACTGGGAGAGGTGCCTCTCTCTCTTCCCTATTGCCCGTGTGGGTGCCAGCTATTTCACCTGCCTTTGGATATGAAGCTCAAATTGCACATCAAAAGGATAATGCATCTTTAAGCTGTTACAACGACTTCTCAATTTTTCATTTCCTGTCAGGGTGGGAGCTGCAGGGGGCAGGGCAGCCGCCGAGCCTGTCTCCTGCCAGCCAAGTGTCTGCCTGGATTTGAGCAGTAGGAAACCCAGGGGTGATAAATCGCTATTTCTAAGTAAATTTCATGCATTTGCCCTTTGGTTAAAGTCTCCCCTCTCAGCACTTTCCCTGTGCACACAGCCCGACTAATAACGCACCGTGCAAGCTCTCTCCGCTGTGACAACTGATTGCACTTTGAAGTAATAATGGCTGATTTAATAATTGGTATAATTTTTCACTAGTACCTGAATGTCATCGACGCAAAAAATAAGCTACCTGGGCCCACGGCGGCAGCACTCTCCCTTCTCAAGGAGATCAATAATGCATTAAACCCCCAACCCGGGACCCCAAGGGGCCAGGCCCAGGGGAGGTGGGGGAGCCTGTAATGGGGGTGGGTGGGGTCATGCTACAGCACCTGGAGGGTGGAAAGGCTGGGCACACCCTGGCTGGAGCCACAGAGATCAACGCGAATCCTCAACCATGACTCGCCTGCTCTCTAGGTGCCACATCAGTGGCTCTCCCCTCTCCCCTCAGAGGTACCTGCGAGAGCAGGAAGGCTGGAGACATGGGAAGACTCAGCCCCAAACAGAAGCTGCCACCCACACTAATTGTGTACTGTCCATATATAAGCTTGCATGTGAAGGGGAAGGGGCAGGCATGCATGCACGCAGGTGCGCATGTGTGCGCACGCACACACGTGGAAATCCAATCAAACCCCCTCATTGTTGATTATCATGAGGGCCCTGGCTTCCTTAAAAGCCACATGCTTCTATGGGAACAGGGTGGCCAGAGAGAGGCACGGGGTCCCTCAGGGGGCATGTGTGTGTTGGCCCATCTGTCCTGGTGCTGCGTGTATGGAGCTGTCAGTGTCCGTATGTGTGCCTGACCAGAGTGGAAAGAACGCTACCTACAGGGACGGCACAGACCCCACAGGTGCCGCTCTTCCTCCCACACACACTCTGTGCCTGTTGTCATTTCTGAAAGGAGGTCATGAAAGCCAGGGCCTCTCAGGTCTTGTGACGATATAGTAGTGGGATGGCTGTAATCATCTTTACCACTCCTTCTTGGTCCTGGATGAATTGTATGGGAGGTGGTGTGTGTGTGTGTGTGTGTGTGTGTGTGTGTGTGTGAGTGATATGTGTGTGCGGTGTAGGCGTGGGTGTAAGTGGTGTGTGTGTGTGAGTAATATGTGTGTGCGGTGTAGGCGTGGGTGTAAGTGGTGTGTGTGTATGTGTGTGTGATGTGGAATTTGTATGTGTGTAGTGTGTGTATAAGTGGTACGTGTGTGTGGTGTAGGGTGGGTGTGTGGTATGTGGTATGTATGTGTGTGTGGTGTGTGTGTGTGATGTGGAATGTGGGGGATGGAGTGTGTGTGTGTGTGGTGTGTGTATGTGGTATGTGGTGTGGGGGTGTGTGTGTGGTGTGTGTGGTGTGTGTGGTGTGTGGTATGTATGTGTGGGTAAGTGGTATGTGTGTGGTGTGTATGTGGTGTCTGTGTGTAAGTGGTATGTGTGTGTATGTGTGGTATGGTGTGAGGTGTGTGTGTAAGTGATATGTGTGTGTGGTATGTGGTGTGTATGTGTGGGCGTGTGGTGTGTGTTATGCTTATGTGTGGGATGTGGTATGAGTCCACGCATTCATGCTTACATGTGGAAACCAGAAATGGTGTCAGGGGTCCTGCTCCATCATTGTATGCCTTATTCCCTTGAGACAGAGTCTCTCACTGTACCTGGAGCCAGGCTGGTGGCGAGCAAGCCTCAGGGCCCCTGTCTCCATCTCTAACAACGTTAGTGCGTCACATACGCACACAGCCACCATCAGCGTTTTACATGGGTTCTGAAGTTTTGAACTCAGATCCTCATGTTTGCATAGCAGGCACACTTACCCACTGAGCCATCTCCACTGTCTCAAGTGTATTTATTCAGGTCTGGAGTCTGGCGCTGAGGCAGTGAGCAGCGAAGCCTGTAACATCTAAAGGTCAAGTGCATCCGCACAGAGAAGTCACACTCCCCAGGGATGCCCAGATTGTCTCCTAAGGTTTTCCAGGGTTGCACAGGCGTGGAGTCCTTATCTTGGCCATAGCTGGACAGGGGGGGGGGGGGAGGGGGGGGGGTGGCTAGTCCTCTCCAAAGCATCTCTTCTGCCTCCAACCCCCCACCCCACCCCCACCCCGGAGTCTGGCTGTGAACCAGGAAATGGATTTCAACTTCACCTCCTCCTCCCAGATAGATCAAACATCTTAAGTGAGATTATCCCACGGCCCTCCATTGTTTCTAACTCATTTCCTATTTTCCAGTTGAAAAACCTGCCAGAAGCGCTCGGTGGCAGAGATTAAAACAATTTCAGAAGCAGGCACCCAGTGCTTCTCTTTGGATGGTAAGCAAATTGGATGTCTGTGAGAGGCAGGCAAATTTTATTATCAACACATAGTTTGCTACTTAAGTATCCTTAAGACCCCGGGCGCTGAAGAGTCCTCAGCAGGAGGGCTCCCAAGTGGGGGCAAGAAAAGGGGAGGGAGGAGACCCCCAACCGGGCTCCTTCAGGCCCAGGCACAGTGGGGAGCTGTCAGACCCTCAGGAGCATTCTAACCCACTCTTGTCGTTTTCTTCCACCACTAGGCACCAGCTTGGCTCTCGGGATGTATCTCTCTGAGTGCTTTGACCAGTTTGTGCCTGAAGAAACTGACTCAGAGAAGGGAAGGCACTTGTGTGATCTCACACAGCAAATAGACAGTGAGTCAGAACTTTGACCCTCACTCATCACTGAAGAAGATTGCAGAAATGACTGATTCATCTTTTCCCTGTAACCTGGGAGTGACAGAAGAGACAGCTCTGGAGGGTCAGAGGGCTGGCGAGAGGGGGTGGGGACCCTTCTCTCAAGCCCTTCTGGATGGCAGTCTAACTCAGACCACAGCCTTCACTAGCTAGCTCACAGCCAACCAGTCTCCAGACTTGTGATGGAAACTAGTCAGCCCTGATAGAGTCAGTGTGGAGGCTTCGGCATCCCCACTGAGCCCAGAAGAACCATCCCTGTGGCCAGTAGGGATGCTGATGAACCATCCCTCCAGCTGCTGATGAACACACAGTTTTAAGTGACTGCCAATGACTTAATATAGGTGACTTGTTACACAGCTAAAGCTACCCGATACAGGATGTAAAGTGCTGGCCCACATTCCCTGCATTGCTTCCGAAGCCCATGCTCACTCTGTCCCGTGGGAACTGACAAGGAAGGCTCTGGCTGCTGCTTCTTGCGCACAGAATGAAGTGGTGTGTGCTGTCCTCACATCCTGGTGCTTCCCTGACTTTTCCTCAAGGCCGCTTCCCTCCCACCAGATTCCTTCAGACTAACAAGGAGGCAGTGGGCTGCACGCTCTGCCAGGACTAGGGCAGCTCAATCTCGTGAGGAAGGCATTACCTCACCTCTTCCAGGTGCAGGAACAGGCTCGGCAGTGTGCCCCCACAGACAGCCAGTGGTGGAAGCGTTGCCCAGAGCCTGAATAATGGGGGTGGGGTGGTGTGTGTGTGTCACAGAATGCCCCCAGGCAAGCCCTTCTGGATGGCAGTCTAACTCAAACCACAGCCTGCCCATGTCACAGTCCCCACCTGGATGCCAGTTGGAGCACTGGGTTCTGATGTGGTGTCACCTCAGAAAGCCTCATCCCTCCCAGGGCTCAGCACCTGGGGCCACCTATTGCATCTGGGCACAGGTGCACAGTGGGGTTTCCTGGGCTTTGCAGGCTTGGACGGTATAACTGAGGCGGGAGGGACTGCCAGTCTGGCATGTGCAGAGTTGGAGGCCACCAGGTGTGGCAGGTAGGGGAAGGGACAGCAGATGTCTATTGGGGCCACACTCAGACAGATGCTGTTCAGACCTCTGCCACACAGAAAGGACCCTGGGACAGCAGCTACCCATCTCTCTCTCATTGAGGATTTCACTGGGCCTCTGTTGGGCCATGGAGTCCAGAGTTTTTCACTCTGTGGTAGTTCCAGCTTCTGAGGCAGCCCCTGTGATTCTCTGGCCTTTCTCAGTTGCTCCTGGAGGTAGGAAGCAAGTGCTTAGGACTCCTGGTGACCTCCCCAGCTCAGCAATATCCCATGGGGCTCTAGGCTCCAGTTCTCTAAACATGGTGCCAAGCAAGAGTGGACTAACAAGATGTCTTTCAGCTAGAGCACAGGCTAGTAAGATCTTGACTAGAGCCCAGGTTAGCAAGATCTCAGCTAGAGCACAGGCTAGCAAGACCTCAGCTAGAGCACAGGCTA
>OU015750.1:10759194-10769965 GCA_907169655.1 Acomys percivali | reverse complement strand
TAGCAAGAGCTCAGCTAGAGCACAGGCTAGCAAGAGCTCAGCTAGAGTACAGGCTAGCAAGACCTCAGCTAGAGTACAGGCCAGTTCTGGCTTCACTTCCTCCTCAGGGCAGAGGAACTGGCTCCATCATGAGCCAAGGAGGACAAGACAGAGGAGAATGGAGGAGGAATCATTATGACACGAATTCTCAGGTGCGGTGGGTATGGAGTGCTTCTTAGCTGCATGTCAGAGCCTCAGTGTGACCCTGTCTGCTCAACTGTGAGCTGGGGCTGAGGCACATCTCCCACGCCCAGGACTGTGAGTATGGACTGGGATAGTGCCCACCTGGCTAAGCCCAGAGTCCATCCTGAGCCCACGAATTAAGTTATCAATATTGCTTTCCAGGAACTGGTAGGCCAGGGAACAGGGTGTTAGAGCCAAGAGGGCCAGGCCCAGGGACAAAGCAGCAGAGAGTGTCACGGCCCTGGCAGCCTGCATTGTTGGTGTTGTTTTCTTCCCCCACTCTTTTTTTTTTTTTAATGTATGAATGTCTTTTTACTTAATTAATTTATTCAGATTACATCTCAATTGTTATCCCATCCATTGTATCCTCCCGTTCCTAGCTCTTTCCCGCTTTCACCCTATTTCCCTCCTCTATGTCTGTGTCCTCCCCCACTGTTAAGACTGGAGGCTTCCTTGAGCAGGGCTGGCTTGGCTATCTTTGTGCCAGGCACTCAGCATGTCCTGAGAGAGAGTGTTTGTGAGGTACCCAAAGGTTGAGGGGTACATGCTTTGGTCATTCAAAGCTGGCACCTGTGTCAGGTAAGGACTGGGTTATCCTCTGAAGGGAGGAAATTCAAGACCATGGTATCCTACTGAGTCTTGACTTATGTACTTGTGTGTGTGCGTCTTAGACCTCCGCCACATATCCACTCCCTACGTTCAAACTGACACTGAGGCACTAGGACTGTGAGCCACTGCCCCCAGGTTACCCAGGGTGGGAATGGTAGCACGGACTTGGCTTTGCTGTCTGGGCTGCCTGGCCCCAGCGCCAAGGCTCCCTCTCTTCAGTAGGTCTTCCCATGATTGCCCCCTCCCCCGCACGCCCACAGCCCTGACTGGGGGTGTAATGCCAACATGGCCTTCACAGGAGACTAAGCAAGTCCTTTGTTTTCCTCCATAAGCAATAGAATGAGTGAATAGGCCCTAAGGATGTCTAGGAGGAGGACCATACCCTCTGGCCTTGATGGCTTGAGCATAGCGTGGGTGTAGTGATGAAAGGCCATGTCGCCCTAGCTTTTCCCTTGCAGATGTCAGGCTCCCCAGAGAGAAGCCACCTCCCTATGTTTCAAAGCTCCTGGTGTCATCCTCATGATGCCAGGCCGCAGCCAGCTGTGTCCAAACTTTAGTGGTCAAGCTGGCTAGTTTTATGCCACCTTGTCACAAGCTAGAGTCATTGGAAAGGAAGGAGCCTCAACTGAGAAAAATGTCTCCATAAGATAGATCAGGCTGTAGTGAAGCCTGTAGACCATTTTTTTATTTAGCGATCGATGTGGGAGGGCCCAGCCCATTGTGGGTGTGGCCATCCCTGCGCTGCTGGTTCTGGGCTCTATAAGAAAGCAGGCTGAGCAAGCCATGGGGAGCAAGCCAGTAAGAAGCACCCCTCCATGGCCTCTGCATCAGCTCCTGCCTCCAGGTTGCTGCCTGTTTGAGTTCCTGTCCTGACTTCCTTCGATGATGGACTATAACACAGAAGCTTAGGCCAAACAAACCCTTTCCTTCCGGAGTTGCTTTGGTCTGGGTGTTTTGTCACAGCAGTAGTAACCTTATCTAAGACTGGCTTTCTTGCCCATCTGTATGTAATTGAAAATTTCCCATGAGAAATCCAAAATGTCCTCTCATGTTAGGCCCACCCTGGGGTGCTGTGGCCCCTTTGGTACCAGACTGCCCTCCCTACAGGCTCTCCAAAGCCCCACTGCCTCTGCTGTCTAGCCAAGTTTCCTTGGCCAACCACTGAGCTAACGGCAGGCGTGGGCACGGTCGTTCGGAGGCAAGACCTCAGCCCCACCTAGGTCCCAAAGCCAGTCCCAAGAGGCACCAATGCAGCCGTGGACGGAATGCTAGGCCCCTTCTAAACCTCATGCCTGCTGGGGAGGTGGGGTGACTTCATCTTTTAACTTCCCAGGCAGTTCCCTTAGCAACGGGGCCTGGCTTTGACAGCCGCCTCTGCAGATAGTCTGCTTTTCCAAAGGTGGCTCTTTACCCCCAAACCCTTTAGCTAGTTAAGTGAGAGTCATTGCAGGGGTGTGAAGCCCAGGCTCCCTGCAGTCTCACAGAGTCCGAGCTGTACCCACAGCCTGAGCCCACCCAGGCTGCGACTGGAGCCGCCATCCCAGACTGATCCTGTCCCTCCGGGTCTGTTGTCTGCACCTACACACAAATCTTGTGTGTGTGTGTGTGTGTGTGTGTGTGTGTGTGTGTGTGTTCATTAATTGAATCGGGCTTCTTAATACCTCCCCCACTTTGCTTCCCCCACACACTCTGCCCCCCCTTGCCTTTTCTACCTCCTGACTTTTCCCTCCCTCCCTCACACCTGCGACCCACCTGCCTTTCACCCTCACACTAGCAGTTAAAGCGTCTGCGCTGACATTTAATGGTCTTAATATAGGCCCTGGTGACAGAGGAACGAGAGCGCAGGGTTTCCACGTTGCTGGAGGGAGAACTCCTCCCGGCAACCCCTGTCCCGAGCACGGAAGCATCCCCTCCCCGCTATGTGGGGAGGGCTTCAACAGGTCCCACAGAACGGATAGCAATGTGATGGCTTTACCTCTTTTTTTGGAAGCCTTCTTTCTCCAGGTGACCGAGAAGGATGACCATGCGTCAGATTCATCGAGTACCCGCATCAGGTGCTGCCCAGGGAGCCTGGACCTCCGGCTTGATGTTAGCGGCGACTAGCTGTTGCCCCACGTCACAGGTTGGAAAAGGGAGCGCAGATACGGTTCAGGTTAGGGAACACGCTTACAGCAGAGAGGTTGAAGGCGAGCACCTGCCATACAGGTCTGAACGCTGGGAATCAGGAGGACAGAGTCACGTGTCTTAGCAACGGCCACAGTGTTGGCAACCACGGAAGGCCACAGTTTGGTGAAGGAGTAGGAGAAGACGCTAGGTCTTTGGAGCAGTGGAGAAAGGTACTGAGAAAACAGGGCCTTCAGTGAGGTCATTCTCTTGGGAATTCTGTCCCTGGGGTCTAGTGGGGGAAAAATAGATAAAATGAAAATCGTGAATGGCTGGCTCCCGTCTACTCGGCCTGTGAGCACAGAGCGTGTTGAGAGGCACCGAGACAGGACAGGGGCTCTAAGTCTGGTCCTGGTATGGTTAGCTGTGGCAGGAGGGAGTCCCGCCTCCTACCCTCCAAGAGGAGGCAGTGATGGATGCTAGCCGGAAAAATGTAGGCTAGATTGTTGGAGTTGTGGCTTTAGTAGACCAGGGGAAGGAGGGGAGAGGTGGAGGGGTTGAGGAGCACAGAGGAGGTCGGAGTGTTTGTGATCTCCTCGTCACCAAGACCCCCCCCCCCAAGAAAAACAACTGAAAAGACGCAAACTTTGATTTGGACACAATTTTAGCATGTGGTCAGCTGGTGTCCATTGCTTTGGTCCAAGTAGAAGGGAGGATGTCATGGCAAGCAGCCACGGTAGGGGCCAGCAAACAGGGGTGGTGGTGCGGTTGCAGGGTCGCAGTGTGATCTTCAAAGGCTCACCACTAATGACCCACTTTCTCCAAGTAGACTCCGCCTCCTAAACGTTCATCCACCTATCAATAGCGCCACCAGCTGGGGATCAAATGAACAACACCGGAACTTTGGGAAAACAGTTCAGATCTGACTCTATCAGCTGGGAATAATAACGGGGCAGGGACTTGAAGAAACAGGACTGGGCAACGAGCCACGGTATCAGGCGACCTTGCTATCCTTTCGTAATGGACACTGTCCCACCCTTCTTCATCAAACAGGTGCCTTGCGGAGTGCGTCACAGGTGCTCTCAGAGCTACTGAGGGAGGGAGTCGCGCTCATTGCAACTGGTGTGTGTGTGTGTTCGAGTTCGCATGTTCCAATTTTGCTTTTGGTTATTATATTTTGTGCTCTTCCCAGAAAAATCACCTCACGGCTGAGGACACATGTCCGTCCCTTTATAAACACCATCTCTAGTGACATCACATTGGCAGCCGAAGATCTCCTGTGATGGGCAATATTTACACCACAGAAATTGCCCAGAGCTCCTCAGCACTGTTCCTCATACCTCAGAACGCTTACCTTGGTTAATGCAAAAAGAAATATATACATATATTATATTACCATGTGTGTGTATATATGTGTGTATATATTAATATATTATATTATTATATATAATAATATATAATATATAATATATATTAATATATATTAAGATCAAAAGAAAGTAAAGGGGAAATCACATTATGTGATTATTTACCTAGGAAATTTGAAAGAACAAGCAGGAACTATTACAATTAATCAGGGATTCGGTAAATGCTGACTTAAAAGAAATATTCAGAAAAATCAATGGCTTCCCTGTGTACCCACATTAATCACCTGGAACGTATGATGGGGAAAAGATGACATTCACAATAGCAACAAAGACAGAAAAATATCCAACAACAAGTTCAGTCATAAATGTGTGAGGCTAAAACTTCACATGAAAATGAGAATTGACTACGTAGAAACACGCCGGGCTGGGCTGGTGGAAAAGAAGATTAAAAATTGTCAATTCCATTAAGATTAATCCATACATTTAATTCAGTTCCAATGAAATCCCAAATGTATTTTCGTGCAACATCAGTTCATTGGGAGTTATAAATACACAAGAACGCCTAAGAACATCTTAATAAATGAAATTGATCAGGGCGGGAGGCGCTCCTGAGGTCAGATATTTAAATGCAGTTGTTGAGGTGCTCCACTGCCTGCTGTCCGAGCTGGTCTGAAATAGTTCCCATTGACAGAAGGACTCGGTTCCGATTCGTCGAATAAGTGAGTTGATACTGGGCTGTTCTACCTTAGAGCGTGGAGTACTGAGCACATGCACCAAGCCCTGAGGCAGATCCCACCACCACAAAAGCTGGGCTTAGCGGTGCACACCTGTAACCCCAGCACTTGGGAGGTAGAGGCAGGAGAGTCAGGAGTTCAAGGTCATCCTTAGCTACTTATGGAGAGCAAGGCCAGCCAAGCTACACGAGACCCTGTCTCAAGACGAAAACAAAAGCAAGTAAGCAAGCAAGCAAACAAACAAACAAGCGAAAAGCCCAAGTAAGTTAATAAGTGAATGAATAAGCCAAAATGCATTGCAGATTTATATAATAAGACAAAACGGTAAAATCGGCATAATTAAACAAATGAGCCGACGCAGGAAAATAACTGAGGTGTGCATAGCTATTTATTATATAATGAAAGTGGCATTTCACATCAGTGGGGGGAACATACATTATTTAATAAATAGTGCTGGGATAGTTGGCTAACTGTTTGAAAACATAAAGCTAGACAGATGTAGAGCAGCAGCTAGATCTGTTAAGCGAGCTGTTGCCGCAATAAGCTCGGATGTGATGGGCTGGCGAAAACCTCGTTGCGGGCCAGGTGTGGTGGCACAGGCCTGTGATCCCTGCACTTAGGGGAGTCTGGGGAGATAGCTCCACAGGCACAGTACTTACAGTGGAAGCCCGAGGACACAGAGAGAAGCCCAGAGCCGTGGACCACCACTGTAATCCCAGCACCAGAGAGGCAGGTTAGACTGCTGGCCAGCGAGCCTGCTCAGCAAGTGCTGGGCCAAGTGAGGGGACTCTGAAAAGAAGGCAGGTCACCTGAGGTTGACCCCTGGCTTCCACATGCACATGCACACACAGCAATGCACTTTTACACACATGCACACGCACATACACACACACACACACACACGAGTTTTATATTCATAACAAAAATGCTGAATCTAATACCCAAATGCTCTTTATTGCAGCTTCATGCTCTTCTTTGAACCTCCATGATGAGCCTTTTGTCTTCTCTCAATACACAGATGTACCCACAATACACAGCCATCTCTGTGTGTAAATATAGACCCATAAATGGTTTCATTTATATGTAAATACACACACACACACACACACACACACACACACACACACACACACACACAGTCTTTTGCTCCTAAAGAATTTGAGGTTATTTGTAGACATAGCCTTCCCTCCTTTATAGACACACATGGAATGCTCCCTAAGAACCAGGACTATCCTTAATAGTCAAATTACATTTATTAAAAAATATGAGGCCGAGATCAGTGGCACATCCCTGTAATCCCAGCACTCGGGGAGGCAGAGGTAGGAGGATCTACAAAGCAAGTCCAGGACAGTCAAGGTCACACAGAGAAATCCTGTCTTGAAAAACAAACAAACAAAAAGAAAAGAAAAAAAGAAAGAAAGATAAAAGACAACATTATCACAACGCCCTTATTTTCCCATGGTTCTTATTGCAATCCCCCGGTTTTCCAAGTCATGACATTTACACTATTTTGTTTATGGCCGGACGTCCAACCCAAGTTTGTGCATCATATTTGGTTGTCATCCGCATTACCCAGTTTTTGGTTGCTGTGATAAAATACCGCAAATACCAAGAACATCTTACAAAGGAAAAGTTCCAGAGTGGGTCTGGGAGACACAGCAGTAGGAGCAGGGAGCTGAGGGATCACACCCCAGCTACACCCAGGAAACAGAGAGAGACAGACCGACAGAGAGACAGCAAGACAGACCAGGAAGTGGAGTGGGCTATAACACTCCCCCCCCGCCCCCCCCCCCCTTTCTCCAGCAATGCTGCTCCTCCCAAAGCTTCTATAACTGCCTTAAACGGCGCCACCTGCTGGGGACCAGGTGTTCAAACACATGAACCTATGGGGACTCTTCTCATTCCAACCTTCAGGGTCACTTTACAAAGGTGATGCCTGGATACTGTGTTGCATGACTGTAATCCTTTCACTTTGGTGATGGAGGATGGAGGATTAGGAGTTCAAGGCTTTCCTTAGCTGCACAGCAAGTTGGAGGCTAACCTGAGCTCCATGGAATCCTGTCTCCAAAAACAATCCCAAGCAAAACGGGAACAAAAGTGAAAGCAAAGCTAATAGAGCCTGCACGGTGGAGTGGAGCCAGGGCTTGAGTTCTTCTTTGCTTTTTATTTTATTTTTTTAGTTAAGACAAAGTTCATGTAACAGAAACTTTAAAATCGTTAGAATGGTAGGGTTAGCCATTTAATAGTATGTTACAACACAGTAAACCTCCACTGTGCAAGTTCAGAGGCTTGCTCTCCCCTCGGCAACCATTTCTTTCTCCAGAGACTCAGGTCCTGGTGGCCGGGGATCCCGCTTCTGCCTCTCTTTGTCCAATCTGGACATTTCATAGAATTGGGATCATAGAACATGTGGCCTTTTTATGATTCCGAGTCTTCCATGTCTCATGTTTTCTAGATTCTTCCACACTGCAGCATGTCTCTGCATTCTGTTCCTTTTCATGGTTGAATGGTATTCTTTCTTTTTGAAAAAATTTTCAATGTTTTATTTTTCTTTTATGTGCATTGGCATTTTGCCAGAATGTATGTTAGTGTGAGGGCGTCAGATCCCCTGGAACTGGAGTTATAGGCAGGTGTAAGCGGCCATGTGGATGCTGGGGATTGAACCAAGGTCCTCTGCAAGAGCACCCAGTGCTCTTAACCACTGAGCCATCTCTCCAACCCAAATAACATTTTCTTACATGGATGTGGCACCATCTGTTTATCCATCCTCCATTTGATGGTGGTGGGTTGTTTGTTTACGCTGTTTTTGACTTGTAAACCCTGCTGTAACAGACGTTTTCACATAAGCTTTTGTGTAAACATCAACGTGTGTGGTGTGGTGTGTATGTGAGTTTGTGTAGGTATGTGCACCTGTATGTGAATGCCTGAGGTCAACACCAGGTATCTTCTTTTTTTTTTTGATAATGTCTCTAACTGGACCTGAACCTCATCAGTTGGCTGGGAAAGCTAGCCAATGGGCTCCTGCTGTACCTAAGGTTGCTGGGAATCCAAACTCAGGCCTTTGTGTCTGTGTGGCATCTCCCCAGCTCTGCCTTCATCCTGATGTTACAGAGACGTACTCACTCTCATCCTCAGACAGGATGCCAGCTGTGTGGAGCTTATAGATGCCTTTAGCCAAGTCTGTTCTTCTTTATGAACTATTTGTTTTTTATTTTATAGGTATAAGTGTTTTGCCTCTACCTTCCCAGTACTGAGATTGGAGGCACACATCACAGTGCTGAACTTGTGTGGTACTTGAGATCAAACCTAGGACCTCATGTATCCTAGGCAAGCACTCCAGCAACTGAGCCCCAGCCCAACCCTGCTGATTGGTTTTTTTTTTTTTTTTGATACAGAATCCACATTTGCATTCCCACAACAGATCACAGTCCTAACACGATACATGATTCAACTTGCTAATATCTCATTCAAGGATTTCTGCATTGTATATTCATTCACTGTACTAATTGATGTTTTGCTTTTTGCATTCTGTTGGGATAATACTGACCTCGTATAATAAATATTTTTAGAAGAGTTTGAGTAGACTCAGTGTTAATTATTCTTTAAACATTTGGGAGAATTATTAGGAAAGCCATCTGACTCTGAGCTTTTCTTTGTTAGAAGCCATTTAATTACCAGTTTAGCCTATCATCACCATCATCATCATCATCACCATCATCATCACCATCATCATCACCATCATCATTGGGAATAGATTAAGTCCTGAGTGAATGTGTACTGTTGGACCACAATGCCTCAGACCCATGAAAGTGGCAAAGCCTTCCCTTTGTCTGTGTGTGTATGTGTGTGCAGGAAATGTCAACCGTAGCTTCCTCCTCCAGATGTTTATATGTATATAACCCCTTACAGAGATCTTCCACTGAGATTAGCTAACCCTTCCTCCTTTTGCTGCTGCTGTACATAATTAGTGTGTTGCATTTCCTGGTCATATACTAGATGCCCTCCAAAAGAGCAAGTGTAGCCCACCCATTCTTACCTTACCTCAGTCAAGTTTTTAAAAATATTTTATTTAATTTTTAATGTGCATTGGTGTGAGGGTGTCAGATCTTAGAGTTACAGACAGTTGTGAGCCGCCATGTGGGTGCTGGGAATTGAACCCGAGTCCTTTGGAAGAGCAGGCAGTGCTCTTAACCACTGAGCCATCTCTCCAGCCCCCTCAGTCAAGTTTTCAGGACCAAGCCATGCAGGCTGTTGCTTACTGTCATCATCATCATCTATGGATGAATTTTTGCCATCATGTGTGTTTATGCGCCATGTGCATGCAATTCCCAGAGAGTCCAGAAGAGGGCATTGAAGTTGGAGTTACAGATGGTTCTAAACAGCCAGATTTCAGAGCTGGGAACTAAAATTAGGTCTTCTTCAAGAGCAGTACATACTCTTAACCACTGAGCCATGTCTCCGGCTCCTTTTTTAGTGAGGGAGTTAGCTGTAGTGACCGTTTTAGAATTTTGGTTTCTTAAAAAAAAAAAAAACTATTACATTTTTGTTTAAATCCCAGGTGTGAGGATAGGGGGCTGCTTCGCAGCAGCTGACTATGATTTGCCTCGTGCTCTGGCGGAGGTGTGGTTTTGCCAGCTGCCGATAGTTTGACTGTGTTACTTTTGGGATTCTAGGGACTTCTCAGAGAGTACATAAAGGCTAGGACCCAGAGAGGTGGGGGGGGGGGGGGTGGGTGGTGGGTGGGTGGTGGTTGCTGTTGGTCAAGTTTGTTAAGTAGTCATGAGCAAAGAAAAAAACAACAAGAAAAAGAAGAAATCAGATAGCCTGACCCTGAAGACCAAACTTGCCCCCAGTCAGCAGGAAGTAGTGTAACATGACGTAGCCCGTGTCTCACCCTTGACTTTGTTCAGTGATCACTTCCCGTTCCCCTCTTCTTTTTTTCCTCTCATATCTAGTCTTAGGGTGCTGAGTGGGAGGAAGGAAAGGGATGGAGAAAGGTGGAAGGAAGAAGAACCCATAAAGTAGCAAACGCCAGTTACAGTTCCCAGCTCTAATTTTCCCCCTGATCGTGCTTTCATCACTCATAAATTCTGGTGTGTTATGCTTTGAGGAGATACGTTGCATGTTTTCTGTATTTCACTCCATTAAGTCTTGTTTTAAAATTTAATATGCTGTTTATCCTAGAGAATGCTGCCCTGCCATTGCTGTTGCAGGCGGATGTGCTATACAGCTGTCTTTATGATGCAATTCAGGCCTTTCTTCTCTTCCTCTTTTTCTTTCTAAGTGTTTTGTCCATTATTGGCAATATCGTATTGAAGACTTCAGCTAGGAAAGGAGAGCTCTGTTTTTCAATTCAAGTTGCTAATACTTAATTCTTACATTCTGGAGCTCTGCTGTTAGGTGCATATAGGTTATAATCCCAATGGCTCTTTTATCATCATTTAATGTATTTCCTTGTATTTATAAAAAAAATCCTGTGCCCCTCCCCGTGTGTGTGTGTGTGTGTGTGTGTGTGTGTGTGTGTGTACTTGTTTGCAATACTGTGTATGTGTGTATGTGCAGTTCAAAGGACCTGGGGATTGAATTCAGTTTGTCATGCTAGGAGGTAGGTATCTTTACCCACTGAGCCATCTTCATTTCTGGTATCAGTATAGCCACTCTAGCTCTCTTAGACTACTTTTGCACATGTTCTCTCTCTCTCTCTCTCTCTCTCTCTCTCTCTCTCTCTCTCTCTCT
>OU015750.1:10741228-10759184 GCA_907169655.1 Acomys percivali | reverse complement strand
TCTCTCTCTCTCTCTCTCTCTCTCTCTCTCTCTCTCTCTCTCTCTCTTTTACTTCCAACCTATTTCTGTCTTTTAATTTAAGATGAATCTCTTATATGCACTACATAGTCGGGTCATTAAAAAAGCCCATTCTTCCAATCTTCTACCATTTAATTGGGTAGTTTAATCCACTTATATTTAATGTAATTATTATTAAGGAATAATTTACTTTTATAATTTTACTCTGTTACTGTCTTATTTTTCATTACATAAACCACTTTTACTTCTTTGTCATTTATCTCACTGTATGTTTTAAAGTTACTTTCTTAGTATTCTCCCTGGGGATTACAATTAATGTATAATTTATAACACTCTATCTTTGAATTCGTACTGACTTTATTTCAAAATTATACAAGAATTCTGTCTCTCTATAGCCTCACTTCCTGTTGTATATCTTTCTAAAATGTTTTCTATTAACATAGATTGATCATTATTATAACAAATAATATATAACTAGTATTTAACATGATTATTTAAATCTTATGGAAAATAATTTGGAAGCCAGTCACACGGGAACACTATCTTTTATACTTGAATAGCTACCTATATTGATATATAGCTTCCTATGAAGGCATATAGCTCTGTGCGTGTCCGTATGGTTTGTTTTATTGTCTAATGTCCTTCAGTCTCAGCCTAAAGAACCCCTTCTCTATATAATCCCCTTTGTGCTAAGTGTCCCTTCACCACTTAAAGGCTTATATGTTAAACGTACCTACTTTCTGTACGTGAAACAACAAACAAAACTGTCCTTTGTATGTATCTCAGCATCCAGTTCAGGAGCCCCCGCCCATGAGTTGCGGTGTGAGGAATTCCATCTTTCTGGAGCATCTACCCTCACCTCTCCATCTTCGTGGTGAAGTGCCCTGCTCACACTTCCTGTCTAGATGCCTGGTCGCTGGGGTGTATCCCTCATGCAAGAGAGGCGTGAGTTCCAGGTGCTCAGAGGACGCATGCGTCTGTGGGAAACGCCCTTTAGCTCCCCCCCTTGATAGTTGCTTACTGCACTTGGTGTGAGGGCTCCGTGTGAAGTGACTTGGGCATCATGCACAGACAAGATGCCCTGGGACATCACTGTTGGGATGGTCGCAGAAACTGGACTCTGATTGTGGCTTGTGGCTGGGAGGGTTGAGGACATTTGAATCCCATCTAGAGAAGGAATTAAGGAGAGAGTGAAGAGATGATGGCCCTGAAATAGAGAAGGAGATGTGGAAGACAGGGATGGACAAAGGCCAAGGGAGGAAGGAGAGAGAGAGAGAGAGAGAGAGAGAGAGAGAGAGAGAGAGAGAGAGAGAGAGAGCGCAGTTAGCACGGGAGCAAGTTGGAATTGAAAGGCGTCTGGCAACCTTGCATTGCCTAGGAAATGATATTAACATTTTATTATTGTAAGGTGAGCTTTTTAAAACGGAATTTTAAATGTTACCCTGCTGTTCGGGAACACAAAAACCTTTAATTTTATGCAAATGAACAGCAAGGCGCTGAGCGCTTAATGTAAACGAACACTTTCTTTGTAGGAGAGGTTGGAAGGGAGAGGGGAAAAAAATTCCCCAGGATTCTTTAATTGCTGTCTGAAATTATGTAAATCCCAGCATCAGGCAAAGCACATTACCCCGCGGCCCTCCCTGCCAGCGCTGCTAATGTCTAACAAAATATCGGTGGGTGACATTTAGACGGGGTAATGCAAATGAGAATTAATTTTTTCCAAGACAAAGGGCAGCTGAAAGATCAGCCCATTCATATACAGGAACCGAGCGAGCTCACAATGCTGGGGGTAGGGTAGAGGCTGACCCCCCTTCCCAAACAGGGGTACCCTCTCGGGCCTGGGTCCCTCGGAACGCCAGCCACCTAGAGCCTCAGGTTACTAACCCTTTGATTGTATTCCCAAGCAGTTTTTCATAGAAATTGGGTTAACACATGTAAATAGTCATTTTAAAAATATATGTTCCTGCTCACATAGGTGACCCGGCCTAAACTGGGCTACTCATACTTCCACGAACTCACCTACTGCTTGCTCAGGGCGGTGTTGAAGGCACTCACAGGAACTTAGGTGGGGGTGGGGCAATGTTCTGGTCCCTCAGCCAGAGGCGCAAAGGCTGATGGGAAACTCTGGAGGACTTGGAAGATGGAAGGTGGGTTGTTGGTTTTGTGTTTCTTTTCTTCTTCCACTCAGTTTTTCTCCCTCCCTCCATGTTCTCTCCACTTAAGAAAACATTTTTTGCTTAAAAAAAAAAAGTTTTAGTAAAGGAGGCTTGCCAGAGCAACCCAGAGCCCTAACGAAGCCCCCACCCCCACCTGCAATTCTTTTCTCTGCCTGGGACCCCAGTCACACAAAGCCAACCCGTTCAGGTCTCAGCTCCTGCCGGCTCCGGCTTAGTGCCCAGCTTCACTTCCCAGCATTTTCCAACGAGATCAAGCCTGAGGGCCTGCCCTGGTTAACCTTCTGAGTCAGGATTCTAGAATTTTCCAGGCCCTTTGCCCAGTGGAGAATCTATGCATAAATGAATGTACTAGGGGACAGTGGAGGTCAAGGTGAACGTAGTGGTTCATTCCCAGAAAAGGATGAACCAGGAGGTAGTCATGACTCTAAGAACTCCTGCAGGCTGAAGAGACATCTTGGACTGGAGGGATGGGAGTGGGGACTTGCTCAGAGAGGGGCGGGCTGAGGGGTTTGTAGGTCGGGAAGAGTCTCCCGTTAGCCTCTTATTCCAGTGGGACTCACACCTTAAATTGCACAGATCACCGTAACTTCTTTTTGTCATACTCCTGGGAGTCTGTTTCCGTCTTTCCTGCTGGTTTTTAATCTTGAGACCCTGTCCCCTCTTATGGTCTCTGAAGGACATTTTAGGTCTTCTTCACATCCAAGGTGGCTGATCTCCCTCAACAACTGAAAAGAAAAAAGGTAGTTATCGACTCTAAAAGGATATTTTGTCTGCCCCGCTGGCTTTGAAAGAATGACCCGATATTTAATCTGTTTTCCTTCTTTAAAAAGCCACTTTAAACGTATGTGGAATTTCTCCCCCACTTCACATCTGCAAAGTGAGCTCATTCCAGCCTGCTAAAACCAGATTACAGCACTGCTTTTGAATTCTTCTGGAGCATAAAGAATTTCCTCTTTCATTTAAAAAAAAAAAAAAAAAAAAAAAGAACAACACCCACATAATTCCCCTCAAGGTCTAAGAGGGAGAAAGGAATTACCCTGGACACACCACACGGAGGAAATTGACTGTAAGGACTGGGTGCCCACGTGACAGTGGGTAGAGAAGCTGGCAGGGCAGCGAGCCCATGCCCTTGGTGGTAGTGGTTGCAATCTGTTGCCATGAGAGGGACACAGGAGGGAGGTGTGTTCCAGGGATCAAAGGCAGAGGTGATGAAATAAAGTCTGCAGCCAGGGGAAGGAAGACACGGGACACAGCAAGATGACAGAAGGGTCTCTAAATGGGAGAGAAAGAGAAGGGAGGGAAGGAGGGAGGGGGAAGGAGGGAGGGGAGAAGGAGGGAGGGGAGAAGGAAGGGAACCTGACGCTTAGGCTTTTTCCTTCCTTTTGCCCTCTGACCCCACCTGTCCCGCCCATTGGACTGACCCAGCTGGGACTGGCTGTACGGGCTGCCAATCCAGCCCTGCTCTGATTTCAGAACCTAGCAGAGAGAGATGGAGGAGACAGATTCCCTGACACAGGCCTGTAATTCCACTTACATGGAAGGCTGAGGCAAGAAAGTCACCATGAAAGCTATGTTTGGGCAAGTAAGCAAGGCCTTGTCTCAAAACGGAAAATACAAAAGGGTTGGGGATGTAGTGACCGAGGGAGAGTGCTGCCTAGTATGTTGCACGACCCGAGGTCAGCAGTTCTCAAGTTGGGGGTTGAGATCCCTTTGGGGGGGGGTTGAACCAAGCTTTTCATAGGCGTCGCCTAAGACCCATTGGAAAAAGCAGATATGGACATTATGATTCATAACATCTGCAAAATTACAGTTATGAAGTGGCAATAAAAATGAGTCTATGGTCGGGGGTCTCCACAACATGAGGAACTGTATTAAAGGCTCACAGCATTAGGAAGGTTGAGAACCACTGCTCTAGGTTCAGCCCTAGATATGAAGAAGAAGAAAACAGATGATTCGTTAAAGAGATGTGGACCATGAACCTGTGAACCAGGGAAATGTGGGCACTGTCTTAGTCAGGGTCACTATTGCTGTGATGAAACACCATGATCAAGCAACTTGGGGAAGAAAGAGGTTTTTTGTTTGTTTGTTTGCTTGTTTGCTTGCTTGTTTTGGCTTACTTATCACAGTCCACTGAAAGACGTCAGGACAGGAACTAAAACAGAGCAGGAACCTGGAGGCAGGAGCTGATGCAGAGGCCATGGAGGGGTGCTGCTTACTGGCTTGCTCTGCATGGTTTGCTCAGCCTGCTTTCTTACAGAGCCCAGGACTACCAGTCTGGAGGTGGCACCACACACAGGGGGCTGGAACCCCCTCCCCACCAATCACTAATTAAGAAAATGCCCTACAGGCTTGCCTGTAGCCTGATCCCATGAGGACATCTTCTCAGTCAAGGTTTCCTTCTCTCTGATGACACTATAGCTTGTGTCAGGGTGCCATAAAACTACCCAGCACTGAATACTTAGAGACCCAAATGGTTGCTTAGATCTGGGTCAAATAAGTCAACTGGGAAAAACCATTTGTAAAATCAAGGAAATGTCAACGTTAACTGTCGTTCTGATGGCGTCAAGACATTATTGTGGATGCCACAAGGCGTTTTTGTATTTTACTTTTACCTAGATAATTCTTTGCTTTCAGAACTATGGATTGAACATTTTCCATTGAAGTGATCTGGCGCCTGGGATTTGTTTCAGAATAAAGCCATCAGAATCTGGGAAGGATAGAAAATAAAAAGAGTTGGTGTCAGAAGAATTGAGAAATAACCTTACAGAGGTCGTGGGTACCGTTAGCTTTCCTTTGGGGGCATGATTAAAGTTTTCTATAATGGAGAGTTTCAAAAATAAAAGATCAAACTAACAGCAATGTTAGGGAGAAAGGACGAATAATATTCATATTTATAGACAGCAAAACAGCTCAAAGAGTGAAAGGTGCTTGCCACCACGCCTAACAACATGAGTTCAATCCCCGGATCCCCACTGTTGGAGGAAGGAAGGAATGGACTCTTGCAAGTTTTCCAGGGACACACACACACACACACACACACACACACACACACACACACACACATTAGGGTGGTTTGAATAAAAATGATGCCCATAGGCTCATAAGGAGTGGCACTGTTAGGAGATGTGGCCTTGTTGGAGTAGGTGTGGCTTTGTTGGAGGAAGTGTGTCACTGGGTGTGGGCTTTGAGGTTTCAGAAGTTCAAGTCAGGCCTAGTGGCTCACAGCCTCTTTCTGCTGCCTTGGATCCAGATGTAGAATCTCAGCTCCTTTTCCAGCGCCATGTCTGCCTGCGTCCTGCCATGCTTCCCACCATGATGATAATGGACCAAGCCTCTGAAACTGTAAGCCAGCCCAAATCACGTGTTTTCCTTTACAAGAGTTGCTGTGGTCGTGGTGTCTCTTCACAGCAATAGAAACTCTAACTAAGACACACGCGCACATGAACATACACCTGCATGCACATCTCTGCAATACACACGTACAGTGAGTTAATATACTAGCTAGTTTCAAAATTAAATAGCTTTACTTCTATATAAAACAGTAACCAAATAGACTTTATAAATGAAGACCCATTCATTAGAAATCACAAATAAGATATAATATCTGGGAAAGTTTTAAAAGAAAAATACTACCAAAAAATACTACAAAGTAGGTCTGGAGAGATGGCTCTGTTCTTGCAGAAAACGAGAGTTTGGTTCCTAGCGCCCACGCTTGGCAGCTTACAACCCTGTACTCCAGTTTCAGGGCATCTGTGCTGGCTAGTTTCTGTCGACTTGATACAAACTAAAGTCACCTGGGAAGACGAAACGTCAATTGAGGAATTCCCTCCATCTGATTGGCTTATAGGCATGTCTGTGGGTCATTTCCTTGATTAATGGTTGACGAGGGAGTGTCCAGCCCACTGTAGGTGGTGCCATCCCTGGGTGGGTGGTCCTGGGGTTTACAGGAAAGCAGGAGGCAAGCCAAGAGGAGCAGGCCAGTGAGCAGCATCCTCCATGGCCTCTGCTTCAGTTCCGGCCTCCAGGTTCCTGCTCTGTTTGAGTTCTTGTCCTCACTTCCCTTTGTGACGGACTGTGATCAGGATCTGTAAACCATATAGACCCTTCCGGTCGTGAGCTTTATCACAGAAATAGAGAGCAAACCAGGACAGCGGATATGGTAGATATAAACACACCACCTAGAGCAATGTGCCACGCCGTGGGGGCATACTTGACATCTAAGCCATGTATGTTCTGATGACCAGAAGGAAAGACAAAACATTCCCCTTGAGAACCCCAAGACATAAGCCGATCACAGTGTGGACTGGAGATACAGTCCAAAGAATTAGGGATTAGTCTGTGGTTTCCACACCTTCTTTGGAGGGACGCAGCTCTTGTTCTGCTTTAGTTTCTTTTCCTGGTGCTTTGATAACACACCCTGACAAAGGCAACGTAAGGAAGAAAGTTTGTACTGGCTCACAGTTCGAGGGGATACAGCCCATCCTGGTAGAGGAGACATGGCTGCAGGCAGGAAAGTCACAGAGACAAGAGCAGGAAGTTGGCTGGCCACATTGCATCTGCACTCAGGAAGCAGAGAATCAACAGGAAGTGGGGCCATCCTATAAAGCCATAAAGCCTCAAGCCCTGCCCCCACCCCCAGCGACTCACTTCCTATCAGAAGGCCCCACTTCCACCCAGCACCTCCAGCTGGCCACCAAGTGTTCAGACACACAGCCTATGGAGTATATTTTACATTTAAGCCACAGCTTACCCGGCCCACAGAAGACACCAGTAGGTAAAAGCCAAATGATTATGAATCCACTTGAAAAGCTCAGGAAAAAAAACACACAAAGAAATGGTGTGCCCTGCAGGGTGGATGCAGAGGCAGAGGGTGAAGGAATCAGACCTGCACACTTAGGAGCAGAATATCATTTGGAGGAATGAGACATTATCAAAACTTAAAAGGCAGATAAAAGGAATCACAAAAAAAACTTAAGGAAATAAAAATGTAATTGACCTGGGAAATTCAATGAATGGAATAATACAGATTAGACATGGCCAGAGCAAAAGAATAATGACCTGGGAGATAGAGCTGAACAAATTACCCAGGACCAAGTAGGGAGAGGAAGGAAATGGGAGACATAAAATAAAAGCCATTACATATTGAGAATAGAGATATTATGTCTGAAAATGTGTAACCTTCAAAGTACCAGAAGGGGACAATCAGTAGATTAGGGGATGGGCGTTCCTGAAGAGAAAGTATCTATTTTTGAGAATCAATGAAGGACACAAATACTTAGATTTGGGAGGCTGGAAAATCAAATTCAAGAAAAATAAGAAATCTATAATAAGCTGGAGGAATGGGGACTTCTGACGTGGCTCGGTTGGTAGAGGAGCGCTCGCACTAGCAGGCACGGGGCTCTGGAGTTCCATCCCCAGCCCTACAAACTGGAAGGAAAGTGGATGAGATGTACAGCCAGCAATGTGAGGAGGCAGCCGCCGAGAAAAATCCAGGGAGCCTACACAGTGACAGCAGATCACGTCTTATCACAGCCACCCTGGGTGCCCACAAGACAACTGTTAACACATGGAATTTAGATTTAAATTTGTGTTGTGTGTTGGGGGTGGGTGGGTGCACTCATACAAGAGCACATGCACACACACAGGACATGAGCATAGAAAGGAAACTGTGAGGGTGGGAAGAGAGAAGGGAACAAGAGTAGCCTATGACATACGGGCATGACCATGCAATATTGAGACCTTTCACTCTATGTTGATTTAAGTACCAACAACTATAAAATAAAGGCATGCTGCTAGCAAAGCCTAGATGATTTCTGTTGGTAGAATTTCACTCAGTTTTTTTAGCAGTTAAAAAATGCTTACTTTATTTTTTAAATTTTAATTTATTGTAATTTATTCAGATTACATGCCTATTTGTTATCCCTACGCTTCTATCTTCCCATTCCCACTCTCCCTCCCTCTTCCACCCTAGTCCCCTCCCCTAGACCTCTGATAAAAGGGGACCTCCTCCCCCACCATATGACCACGGCCTATCAGGTCTCATCTGGATAGCCTGCTTTCCCTTCCTCTGTGTGCCCACTGGGCCTCCTCCCCACCAAAGGGAAATGATCAAATTGGGGGCACCAGAGTTCATGGCAGAGGCAGTTCCTACTCCCCCAACAATTGTAGAGAATGAGCTGTCCATTGGCTACCATCGAGGCCAGCAGATCAGCACCCAGGAGGGCCTGCACAAACTGTTGCACCAACCAAGGGCAAAAATGCTTACTTTGAAGAGAAAGAAAATGGATTGGCCTCTGACCTCTGAATGGCAGAAGGGCAGAACCAACTCCTGAGAGCTCTTCTCCGGCCTCCACAGGTGCACCGTGGCACATGCAGATATAGATGCAGATGCACACAAAACACATAAATATAATGGAGGGGGGAGCAAGGGAGGGAGGGAGGGAGGGTGCAAATGGCAACCAGGCATAATAACGATGGATGTCTGTAATCCCAGTGCTGGCTCGGGAAGCTGAGGTGGGAAGGCATAGCGTTCAAGGCCAGTCTATGCTATGTGTGGGGTCTTACCTAAAACAAACAAATAAACAGAAGAAAATAAATAAAGTGACCCCAGGGAGGACTGTCTGAGCTACCAATGGAAATGAAGAGCAGAAAACCTGGTAAACATTTCAGTGTCTCTAAACAAACATTTATCCTAGGAAACAACAGCAAATCCGTGGTGTTGGGGGCAAAAAAGAAAACACCGAATATGGATAGCATGCCTATCAGGTGGGATTGCCAAAGACCTTGAAATGCATCGGCATCTTGTGATGTTCGGATACTAATCTTAGAATGTATTAAGCAACGCCCGTTAACTTTTATAGTCAAGCAAACACAGAGGTATTTGTTTTGAGCCCTTCGGCTTGGGCTTGCCTGTTTTGCACCAACAGAGTAGTACATTTTCCTACCTAACCTAATATTAAAAGTGTATTTTAAATCCATTAAGGCTGCTTGGAATATAAGTCAACACATAAAATAATGGAACAAACTAAGGTTTCATATATATATACATAGCATATATACGGACTGGGGAGATGGTTCTGAGGGTGAGAGGGCTTGCTCTGCAAACAGGAAGACCTGGGTTCAAATCTCCAGCATGTCTGGAGAAGCTGGGTGTGGCTGAAGTGAGCCTGTATTGCCAGCATTGGATGGTAGATACGAGTGGACCCCAGGAGCACATTGGCCAGCCAGCATTGCCAAAATGGCAAGATGTCAGTTCAGTGAAAGACTGTGTCTCAAGGGAGTACAACAGAAAGCAACAGAGCAAGACACCTGCTACACACGTGTGTGCACGCGTGCATGCACATCTTTAGGGAAAACAAGTAGGCCGAAACCCATCACTTTCCAGAGATGCCAGGTACTTGGCTGGATTTAATTCTGTACAAAGCCCATGTGCTTGAATTACTGGCTTATTCTTGGCATTGGCTGGCTAGTCAGCCTAGCCAGATCAGGGAGCCCTGCTCAGTGAGAGACTCTGTCTCAAAACATCAAAACAAAACACAAGGCGAATGGTACCTGAGTTTGGCCTGTGGCCTTCACACTCAAGTGTACACATCTACATCCACATGTGCACTGACTCACGTGCATCCCCCCCCACATATGCACCCATGCGCGTGCGCATACACACACACACACACCTACACATGTGCAGTCTCACACATAACCATGCACACATATGAATACACAATTACCAAAACCACACTCTCCTCAACATTGCTGAGCTCCTCTGCCATATCCCTGGAACTACAGAATGCCTCCCCTGGAAAGCACCGAATAGCCGGCCTGATCCCCACACATCCTTAGCCAATGACTGACATGTGTGTGAAGGCCAGAGGACAACCTCAGGTGCTGTTCTCAGAAACGCTGGCTACTTTATTTTGAGACGGGGTCTTTCACTGGCCTAGAGCCTGTCGGGAGGAGGGGGCGCAGGGAAGGCAGCAAACCCCAGGCATCCGTCTCCCCCACCTTTCCAGCACTGGGATTGTATGTGTGTGCTACCCCAGCTAGCTGTTTACACAGGTGGTGGGCATTGAACCCAGGACCTCACTCAGGTGTTAGGGAAGTGCTTCACCACTGAGCTACACGCCAGCCCAGACACCCAGTCCTGGCATCTCGCGTGTTTTTGTTTACCTCAGTCCTCTCTGCCTTGAACAAAGGCTTGTGACATTTACCATCTAGAATCCGGGCACAGTCCTCCGCCCCCACCCCCCCACCCCTTTCCCCACCCCCCGTCCTGAGATTACTGCTGAACGTTTTATGGTGCGCTGCAATTGTAAACAGAATTTGCTTCCTGTTGCATCTTGCGACTGGTTATGGACGGCATGTAGGCAAAACTATTGATTTTCAAATATGTATCTAATATTTGATTGCGCATTTATCTAGGGAGCTTTTCCTTTGGTGTTTTTATGTTTTGTGGGGCTGTGGTTGTATAAACTGAGCAGGGTGAGGACCTCATTCTTCTCCTGTCTGATGATTAAGCCCCTTATGTCCCCATATATTTTACAGCATTAAGCCGGGGGTGGGGAACTAAATAAATGTAGAAGTGGCCATGTTTACTTTGTTCTCATTTTCAGAGCGAATGCCGGGAGCCCTGCCAGGAGAATCCCACTGTTATTTTTATTATATTTTATTCTGTATGTGAATTGCAGGTGCGTTCACATAGGTATACATACATATGTGAGCATGTGTACTTGGGAGGCCAGAGGCCAAAACTGGGTGCTTCCCTCGAATGCTCCCCACCATATATTTTTTTATAATTATGTTTTACTTATGCAATATGGGTATTCTGCCTGCACATTTGTCTGTGTCCCACGTGCATGCCTAGTGCCTGAGGAGGCCAGAAGAGGTCATCAGATTCCCTGATGGAGTTACAGATGGTTGTGAGTCAACATGTGGGTGCTGGGAATAGAACCTGAGTCCTCTGGAGGAGCAGCGAGCTCCCTTTAACCTATGATCTGCCCCTCCAGCTCCTACCAAGGGTTTTTAAGCTAGTAAAGAATGTTGAATTTGCTTTGATTAAAGGGCTTTTCTGTATCTAGTCAGGTTATCTATCACTTTTTTTTGTTGTTGTTCCCTCTGTTACAATGTATTTTGACATTCTTCCTACATGTAAGTGATACTTAAAGTCTTGGGATAAGTCAGTTGCTTTTTAAGGATGATTTTATGATTAGCAGGGTTGATTTGGGCTTATTAATTTTCAAGTGAATTTTCACACTGCAGTCCATCAGCCAGATGAATCTGTAACTTCCTCTTCTTTTTTTTTTTTTTTTTTTCACCACTCAGTGTTGGCTCCAGAGTCTACCGACTTCTTAGGTGATGGAGGTGAGGTGGATTCAGTTCGGTCAAATTGTAGGCAGGAGTCTTTCCGGCTCTGTGTCAACTTAGATACCTGAGGTGTTTGAATGAGAAGGCTCATATATGGTCCCCATGTGGTGGAACTGTTTGGGAAGAATTAGAAGGTGTGGCCTTGGAGGAGGTGTGTTACTAGAGTGGGCTTTGGATTTTCAAAAGCTCATGCCATTTCCAATTAGCTCTCCCTCCCTCCTTCCCTCCCTCTCTTTCTCTTTCTCTCTCTCCCTCCCTCCTCTCTTTCTCTCTCCCTCCTTCCCTTCCTCCTTCCCTCCCTCCCTCTCCCCCCTCTCTCTCCTGCCTGAATAAAAGGTTGTGAGCTCTCAGCTACTGCTCCAGCACCATGTTTACCTGCCGCCATGCTCCCCATGATGATCATGGCCTCACCCTCTGAAGCTGTAAGCACGCCCCCAACTGAACGCTCTACTCTATAAACTGCCTTGATCATCCTGTCTCTTAACAGCAGTGCGCATTCACTAAGACCATGCCCACATGTCTCCGTGTGTGTGCTCTGTCCACAGCATTGGGCTCAGCCACACCACATTTAAACAAGGCAGTGGGGAAGAGTTTTAAAGAGCAGACCTTTAAAGTGTGACAGAGCTGGATACTGGTCTTCCTTTCTGCCGTCACCGTGAGAAAGACAAACAATTCCTTCTTCAACCAATGAGACACTTAGACCTAGGCCTGCAATGTGGACCCAAGGCCAGGCAAACCCAAGATGACAGAGGCCACTGAGCACGTGATCCACAAGACATGTGACCAAGTGTAAGTGATGGCTGTTTGAAGCCATGCAGATGGAGATGGTTTGTTATACAGCAACACTCTGGTGGTAGCTGAGGGGTACACCTGGCAACTGCTTCACATTTCCTCTGTCTCAGAATAATTTCCTGTAGCATGGAAGTTAAAGTGGCTTGCAGGTTGTAGTCCAGGCAGTAAAAACTTAGCTGCCTCCTACACAGAAAGGCCAAGAAGCTGGCAGTTGATCTCTTCATAAGAATCCCAAAGAGGTGTGTTCTAACACCAGAGAAGAAAGGCCTGAGGAACAGCATAGAGGAACTCGCCAGCAATAGTGAGGGTAAGCATGCTAAAAGCAGAGCATCCTCTGCCACGTGGCTGCCACCAGAAGGATTTTAGTTGTCTTCAGGTGTAGTCACATTAACAGCCAAGACAAACACATGGGTTCTGGTCATCAGGCTTTCTTAGCAAGTCTTCTAACCACTGAGCTATCTCACGGGCCCTGCCCTGCTCTGTGATTGGTTTTGTTTGGTTTGTTGTAGTTTTGTTTTTGAGACAGGATCCCATTATGTAGCCCTGGCTATCCTGGAACTTCTGTTGTAGGCCAGGGTGGCCTCGAACCTCCAGAGATCTACCTGTCTCTGCCTCAAGTGCTGGGATTAAAGGTGTGCACCACCACTCCTGGCATTGCTTCATGACTTTTTTTGTTTGTTTGTTTGTTTTAAGACAAAGTCTGTCAACATACTCTTGGATGTCCCTGGAACTTGCTTTGTAGACCAAGCTGGCCTTGAACTCACAGAGTTCCACCTGCCTCCTCCTCCCAAGTGTCTCCCTGGGCTTCATGACCTTTTAACAGACCGTGAGACTTAGACTCACAAACAGTGCTATAAAGCATGAGTGTAGAAATGTCCAGATGTTGCTTGTGAGACCCCACAGCTCTACACACATGCTAAATCCCCTGCTTTCCCTTATAACTGTTTCACTTCTCTGAGCTGATCCCACGTTTCCAGTTTTCTCCTACCAAGCCCTTATTATTGTATTGCCAAATGTCCAAGTTTTTTTGTCAGTCTGGTACATATTTAAAATGATTTCTCATTGATTTATTTCACTTTAAAATGCTTTAGTTTTATTAACACGTGCCAACTGTATACGTGAAGGAGGTTCAGTGTGATATCCCAATGCGTAGACACAGCACCAGCTGCTCAAGTCCAGATTTCCTCTGTCTGTTCACCCCCTGCTCAACTTCTAACCATTACTATTCTATAGTCAAAATATTCTTGTCCGTCTTTCATGTGAGAGAGAATGCATGATTGTCTTTCTATGTCTGGTTATCTCACATACTGTATTATGCCCAAGTTTGCCCATTTTATTGCACATAACGGCTTTACCAAAGATGCTTAAAGGAATAGTGTATCCTAAAGCAGAAAGTAAACAGTTACCACAATAAAAACACATGGAACCATAAAACCCACTGGTAGATGCTCAAAAGAGAAGTAGAAAAGGTCAAAACCTCTCCATATAGCAAACCACAAAGATGAGTAAGGCGGGAGAATAGAACAAACGCATCTGAAGCAAACTCAAGGCTAATAAAATAACCGAAGCTAGTCTGCCTACCTCCAAAACACAAAACAAAACAAAGCAACCTTAGGCTGGTATAGGTTAGATGTCACCACACAAGGAACCCACAAGCACCAGAAGACAGAAACCATGCCCCAAGACAGCCTAATGTGTCCAATCGACAATAAAGGCAAATGTATTAGCTGTTTCTAATAGACTGTGCAAACTTTACAATCTGTTTTGTCTGTCTACACACACATAGGTGGTGCTCTGAGTGAAAATTTTCCCCCTGTAGGCTCGTGTGTTCAAACAGCTGATCCCCACTTGATGACGCGTTTTGGGGGAAGCCGTGGAACCTTTCTGGAGGAAGCAGTTGCTGAAGGTGGGCTTTGAGGGATGTGCACGTCACCCCACTTCCTGCTGTCCATCTCTTACCTTCCTGTATGTGGATGAAATGTGATCAGCCAGCTTCCCGCTGCTACCGCCTTACCATGTCTTCTCCACTATTATGGACTCTGTCCCTTTGCAACCATAAGGTCCTTCTTCCTCGAGGTGGTCATGGCATTTTTCACAGTAACAGACAAATGACTAATACTATATATATATATACTATATATATATACATACATACATACATAAATGTTAAATGCAATACAAAGTAATGTTTTAAAATATTTCACTACAAGGCTGAGGCTGAGATTCACTGATGAACACTGTTTTGCATTTGAGAGAGCCCAAGTCTGACCTCTAGCCTCCCTATCACTCCAATGGGCACCATTTTTCATTATTTCCAATTAAATTTTACATGAGCCTTGTCTGGATATAATAGCTACATGAGAAGAAAGGTCTGTGTTTAGCTGTGGCTCTTCCCTTTCCCCACCACACCCCCAAACATCGCCCGGGAGAAGCACAGACAAGCCAGCACACTTCTTCAGTTCATAGCTAGGTGAAGAGGGACCTACAGCCATGGCTTTGAAGTTCTAAGTGATTGTCTTTGGGTTTGTGCTTTCTAAAGTCATACTTTATTATGATTTGTAATTACATATGTGTGCATGTGAGTGCAGTACCCACAGTAGTCAGAAGAGGGCATTGGAGTCCCCTGAAGCTGGAGTTCCAGGCAGAGATGAACTGCTTGGTCTAGGTGCTAAGGACCCAACTCAGGCCCTCTGCAAAAGCAATATGTGCTCCTAATCACTGAGCCATCTCTTCAGCCCCTGTACCTGTGTTTTGTGACATAGGGCATGCTGAGAGCGCGAGTCTGGACTCTCATGCAGTCTTGCTAGAAGGGCCTGATGATATAGGTGCACATCTTGGCAGTGTGTGTGTGTGTGTGTGAGCAAGGTAGTACAACTTGGCACAACTCACCAGGCAGATGAGCAAAAATCTCTAGCCCACCCTGATGCAACTTCCAAGAGTGTTCCCCACAGAGGCTACAGCCCCACTGGGAAGGGGTCCTGCATTGTCATAGGTCAAGGCTGTGGCCTGTAGAAAGGACTTCCTGTCCTGGCCAGGGCTGGCCCTGGTTGTTGCTATACACTCACCTCAGTGCATGGCCTGCAGTGGCAGCTTTGAGGACTCCTCAGAGACAGGGAGACAGGGACAGAGGGTGGAAGTGAGGGGAGTGGGACCAGGGGAGCTGAGACTAAAGAGATGCAGACAAGAAGATGCACCACACGCTGCCTCGGGTCCTGGCATACGAAGTCCATAGCCCTGACAGGGATCTAGGAGGTCTGAAGGCTCAGAAGGTGTGACAGAGAGATGTCAAAATGACCTGATCCATCACTCTTTCCTTCCAGCCAGCTGCCTTGGACCTGGCTCTGCTGGGTGTTCTTTGAATCCTTTAGCCAATAGAATGTGGTGACCATGGACTCACGTGTGTGTCATGCCCATGTACATGTCAGAGCCAGGAGCCCTGGGCCTCCTGTGTTGCTTCCTTGCAACCATGTAAACACTCTGTGCAGGCCTTTCTGAAGAGGGGGACCTGCTGCCTATCTGCTTGATCTGAGGGGGTTTTGTTTTTGTTTTTTGCTTTTTCTGCCTTCAGACTCTGCCTGGACATGAGCCCTTCCAGGGCTACTAACCTGTCCATTTTCAGACTGATCTTGTCCCATTACTCCCTTGGGGTCTCCAGCGTGCTGGCTGTGGGTCTTTGGACTCCCTAGCCTCTACAAGGATAAAGCCCAATTCCTTATCATGAATCATTTGTTTGTTGTCTAACACACACATACACACACACACACACACACACACACACACACACACACACACCATTGCCTCTGTTTCTCTGGAGTACCCTGATACAACTGCCTCCCACTAGCCAATGTTGAAAGACCCAGCCTTGCTCAGCCATCCTGCCCCTGCCAGGCTCCTATGCCTGTTGCCATGGTGGCCACACTGATGTGTCTCCTGCTTACCCGCTGCCTGCTGCTGTTTCACAAACCTCTGACTCCACTCACAGGCCTCCAAACCAGCCCCCCTCCACATAACTCTCTGGCATCCTCGTGTCTCTCAGACTACAGCTGACTCAACCCTGAGAGGGAGCTGGACAAAGCTGGCCCAGGGAAGCACTGACCAGTGGGTAAACAGAGTGTGTGTGTGTGTGTGTGTGTGTGTGTGTGTGTGTATGTGTGTCTGTCTGTCTGTCTGTCTGTGTGTGTGTACGTGTGTCTGTCTGTGTGTCTGTGTGTGTCTGTATCTGTGTGTCTATGTCTGTGTGTGTCTATGTCTGTGTGTCTGTCTGTCTGTGTGTACGTGTGTCTGTCTGTGTGTCTGTATGTGTCTGTATCTGTGTATCTATGTCTGTGTGTGTCTATGTCTGTGTGTCTGTGTGTGTCTGTATCTGTGTGTCTATGTCTGTGTGTGTCTATGTCTGTGTGTCTGTGTGTGTCTGTATCTGTGTGTCTATGTCTGTGTGTGTGTGTCTGTCTGTGTGTGTGTGTCTGTATCTGTGTGTCTATGTCTGTGTGTGTGTGTCTGTGTGTGGGGTGGGTGGGTGTGTGCATGTGTGCATGGGACTGGGTATGAGGATTGGGGAACACATGCAGATCTCCCTACCACCAGCCTGTCCTCTACCAAGCTAGTGAATGGTGGAGAGCTTGCAGGCTGCCCTCATGAATATTTATGATGCAGAGAGGAAGTTGCATAAATCTTCCCTGATACTTAATTAAACCAAACTTCTTTTGATTTCCCCTCTTTCTGCCTCACTGAGTGTGGCCAGCATGCCTATTAGATGCTCATCCTCCCCCAGTGGCCGAGGCTGGACAGAACTCACCTGCTACCCCACACATTCCCGACCACTCCAGCATCAGTGGAGCCAGGGAGGCAGGTGACCCTTACAAGCCCTTGGCAGACTCCTGTGTGTGAACTTGGCCTAGTGAGGGATGGAGACCCAGATAGAGCCCTGGTATCCCAAGGACAGGAGAGAAAAGGGGGTTGGGGAGCAGCTGAGAGGGACTGTGACCTTCACCCCTTCTTGAGCTTCACTGCCTCTGGGGAGCACAGGTGACCCATAGAGAGGATGACATGGACTGTGTTCCCTCACTTCCCCACCCCCACCCCTCCTCCTCATCCTGGTACCACCACTGAGAACCCTGATGCAGCCCCGTCAGAGCTGGGTGTCTCCCTGCACTCTAGGAGCTGCTTAGCGCCAGGCTGACATATCTTTGATAGGGCATCATATACAGGAAGCAGCTTGACCCCTGAAGGCCCCTCTTAGCGTGGGATTGACACCAAGCATTGACTTTGCTTCAGGCTTATCCACAAATCTCAGCCAGTTTTTATTAAAGAGCCGCGTGTGGTGTGGAACATGCCAGGGAGACAACCTTATTTATAGATCTCGATCGGCAGAGAAGAGCCCACGCTTGCTTCCGCTGGGGCCCCAGCTTGCCTCCTCCACCTCAGGTGGGAGGGGGTGATTGGCAGGTTCGGATCCTCATGATGGCTCACCTTCCCAGGCCAGCTGCACAAGACACATGGACCCATGTGCAGACAGACACACAGACATGAAGCTGGAGCAAGCTCATACACATTCCTTCCTTCCCTCTGCTTCCCCACCTCTCCTTCTCCCTCTCCCCCTCTTTTGCGCA
>OU015750.1:10702881-10738779 GCA_907169655.1 Acomys percivali | reverse complement strand
AGTAATTATTGCACAGCATTGTGTTATAGGCTAATTAAATAGATCCTAGTCTCTCTGTGTGGTTATTTGGGTATAAAGCCAGTTAAGGGGTAACTACTGATTTTTACTAAAGTAATAATTCAGTATTAAATATTAATAATCAATCAACAAATCAGTGAGGTGTTCTGTGGGATCCTGGAAGATTAAGAGTGTTGAGAGCAGTGCAGATGATGAAGGCCTGGCTTGTGAAGTTTCAGAGGGAACCCAAGATTCTACCCAGCCATTTGCATGAGGGAATCTGTGGTGTCTAGTCATCTGGAGCTGGTGAATCAGCTGTGATTAAGAAGAGACCCAGCATCATGAAGGTAAAATCTCCTGAGAAGTGTTTCCTGAGAGTCAGCACACAGAAGCATGTGGTCCAGAGATGGCCAAAGTTGTACCATGTGCTGGCAGATAAACTTGGTAATGTAAGCGTCACCCAGGTGGTCCTGGTTTTGAAGGCATGAAGGGGTCAATTGTGCTGGCTAGTTTTTATGTCAACTTGACAGTAGATAGGGCAGTGGTTCTCAAGCTTTCTGATGCTGAGACCCTTTAATACAGTTCCTCATGTTGTAGTGACCCCCAGCTATAAAAATTATTTTGTTTCTACTTCATAACTTTGCTACCGTTATGAATTATAATGTAAGTATCTGCTATGCAGGATATCTGATATGTGACCCCTATAAAAAGGTTGTTCATGCCCAAAGGGGTCGAGACACACAGGTTGAGAACCACCAAGCTAGAATTATCTGAAAAGAGGGAATTTCTATTGAGAAAACACTTCCATAAGATCCAGCTGTATGACTTTCTTAACCAGGCATTGATGAGGGAGGACCCAGACCATTGTGGGTGAGGCTATCCCCGGCCTGGAGGTCCTGGGTTCTCTAAGAAACCAGGCTGAAAAAGCCATGAGGAGCTGGCCAGTAGGCAGCACCCCTCCATGGCCACTGCATCATCAGCTCCTGCCTCCAGGTTCCTGCCCTGTTTTTGAGTTCCTGTCCTGACTTCCTTCAGTGATGGACTATGAAGTGCAAGTGTAAGCCAAATAAACCCTTTCTTCTCCAACTTGCTTTTGGTCATGATGTTTCATCTCAGCAGTAGAAACCCCGATTATGACAATGTGGCGGAGCAATGCTGGAGGAAACTGAGGCAGGTGTGGTAATGAGGATCCACACAGGAGAAAGCAGTCTTGGGTAGGGGGCACAGCACTCAGGGTTCTGGTCCACACAGAGAGTGGGACAAGAGCTTTTGACATTTCCAGCCTTCAGGTTCCTTGAACTGGTGGAATACAGATTGCTCGTAGATTCAGCGGCCTCGCCAAACCCAGGGTAACTAATGCTGCAGGTCTATTTTCAACCCCATACTCGGCCTGCTCAGTCACATTGCCAACTTCCATCACAGGAGGCTCTGGGTACCATCTCATCCCTCTTCATATGTAGGAGACCAAACTTTAGCTGTCAGGTCTAGATACAGTCTGCCTTCCCGTTCTTTCATCTTAGGACGGTGACTGCTTACAGCAATTTCACCAGTGTTGTAAAGCTTCCAGGAAGGTGTTTTGTGAACGTTGAAGGGCCCAAGAAGGTGTTTTAAGGTTGATACATGCAAGTTATGAATGTTAGGAGGTCTAAGAAGGTGTTTTAAGTTGGTAAATGTAAGTTGTGAAGGTTAAAATGCCTAAAAAGATGTTTTGTTCATCCTGTTGCTGTGCTGTTGTATTAATTGTTCTGAGTACTGACACTGACCAATGGAGCTCTGGTTTATTAATCTGACGATGGTAGAACATTCCACTATATAATCCTATCATAGTTCCAAGCTCAAGATTTTACATTTCCTTTCGTTTGTCTTTTCCTTAAAATGCCTTTCATTATGCTTAAATCACCCAGTCTTCTGGACAGACATCTTTCATCATGTGCAGAGATGCTAACGTGTCCCTTTGCCAGCCTGCTTTCTGTCCTCCCACGTTACCATTTCACAGGTGTCAGAAAAGTTCCATAAGGCTTCTGGCTTTCCTAAGCTCACCTCAAAGAGTATTTGTGCTTTTAACATAAAGTTCTTTTCCCAAGCCTCCAGGTATGTTGTATGTCTACTGACTTCTCCCACAATGTGTAAAATTTCCAACCTTCCACCTTTTTCTGAGAGTGAGATTCCTCCCACTTTTCAGTGGTTTTGGGACTCCCCTCCCCTAACCACCTGATTGCCAACTTTCCGTACCCAACACCAGCTAAATTCTCCCTTCCTAGTCGCAAAAAAAAAAAAAAAAAAAAAAAGCTTCCATTTGTCCAAGAGACCATCGACACCTCTCTAGTTCACAGGGAGTGGAGGTGACCTGTGTCTTCATGACTGAGGCTGTTCCTTCTCGCTGACCTACAACTAGAACAGTTCCCACTGGGTGAGAACTGACACTGTCATCCCCGCTGCCGGTTGGCCTCCGAAAATTCCTAGTGCCCTAGGTAGGTGGCTGTGTCCCCGGGCCAGCTCAGCCACAGAGCTGCACTCTTTTGGTCGCTGTCCAGTACTGACAAGTCGCTGGAACAGTCTGCGCACCTGTTTTTTGAGTCACTATCTGTTCCGGGGATGCCCTAACGGATTACTGGCTTACCTCCCCATGGGAAGCATCCAGATGTCTGTTCCTCCTAGCATGCCTTTGGGATGCCTTCTGGAGAATTTCAAATCCCTATGCCCACATTAAGGGCTTCTAGGCTTACACGCTTCTGCAACCAAACTTGGACCGATCCAAAACTAAAGCCTTTTAATTGTTGCCAGAAATCAGGGAAAAAGAAACACAGTTCCCCATGTCCAAACCTTTTTTTCTTTGCTCTCCCAAAATTTCAAGCATCATCTCTTTTCTTCTTTTCAAGCCTTTTCTCTTTCTCTTTGCTCTCTTAAGAGTTTTGTTGTTTTTGTTGTTGTTGTTTTTGTTTTGTTTTGTTTTTGTCTTTTGTTGTTGTTGTTTGTTTTTTCAAGACAGGGTTTCTCTGTGTCACCCTACCTGTTCTGGAACTCGCTCTGTAGACCAGGCTGGCCTCAAACTCACAGAGATCCGCTTGCCTCTGCCTCCCAAGTGCTGGGATTAAAGGCATGCACCACCACCTCCCAGCAAGAGGTTGTGAGCCACCATGTGGTTGCTGGGAATTGAACTCAGGACCTTTAGGAAGAGTAGGCAGTGCTCTTAACCTCTGAGCCATCTCTCTAGCCCCTGAAGAGTTTCAAATGTACACCTACAGGGAATTTTCTCCCTCACCTACTAACTTTGTCTTCTGCCCACATGTATGTTCCAGTATCCTGCTAGACTTCTTATATCTGGGGCATTGTCAAAGCAGCTACCCACAATTGCTCAAGTCCAACCTTGGAAATTGTGCCAACTAGGCATTCATTGCCCCTCCTAGCTGCAGATGTTCTCAGACCCTGCACAGCAAATACAACAGCCTGTTCTTCCGGAACCTGACCAACATCCCAGCCTTTAGCCCCCCTATCGCTGCCCTATTGTCAGCAGGAAGTAGTTAAAATGACTACTTTTGCCCCTTATCCATTTACAAAAGGCTGAAATGGTGTGCTCCAGACCTGGGACACACAGCTCCAGGTTCTCCCAGCACTCCTCAGTCCTTATCTGCTGCAGGACATGGCTGACATACCCTGAGCTCTACCCTGAACTTTCCAGGGCAGAGCTTTTCCTTCCTCTTTACCATATCATCCAGACATTTTGTTGCTATTGCTTTTCTCTCTCTCTTTTCCCCTTACATGGCAGCCAAAAGCTGCTTCCAATGAACCTATATTTATATATTTTAACTTATATAAAAATAATCCAATGTTCCTCAGTTTTTAATTATAAAAAAAAGAGAGGAATGTTAGGATTCTGCTTCAGTCTGTCTACTTGTGATGTCATTGCTTACCTGCTATGGAGGTGTGACCCTGGCCAGTATATAAAAGGACAGACCTACCTTGCCTCTCTCTCTCTTACCCTCTTACTCCCTTTCCCTCTCTTATTTTTCATCTCTCTTCCTCTCTCCTCCCTCTTCCTCTTCCTGTCTCTGTCTCTGTCTGTCTGTCTGTCTGTCTGTCTGTCTGTCTGTCTCTCTCTCTCTCTCTCTGGGGTAACCCCCCTTTTCCTCTCTCCCATCTTCATTTAATAAACCTCATATAATCTAATATCTGCTGCCTGGCATCTTATTATCTTATTGCCTTATCTCTTATTTATTAATTATAGAAGTCCCCATCTGTGAAGTGGGTTGGTACTTTTCCCTCTCACCAGATTATTGTGGTTAAATTATGAGGTGGATTTGAACACAGCAGCCAAAGCACAGGAGGAACTAGACCAGCTTCCATTATGAACTCAAGGCATCCTAACCATGTACCACAGAAAGTCGGAAACAGCAGCAGCGTCAACAGCCTGGGACCAGGGCCTGTGTTGGAAGACCTGAGGCTCCCTGGGAAAGAACTCCAGTGGTCAATACAAGGATAAAGTTCTGGACAGATCTGACTGGATAGGTAAGGAAAAGATGTAGGAAGGAGCTACCTCCCATCCTTCCTTCTGGACACCCCCCCCCCCGGGAGGGCTCCTCTGGTAGAGAAGGAAGCCACTCTCGGTTAGCTGAGACTAGGTGGGACAGTCAGAGCACAGCTGTTTTGAGTCCAGTCTTGGCCATTCTCCCATGCCTGTATTAAGGCCTCTCTGAACTACAGTTCCCATCAGGGAGGCTCCAGAGGGAACCAGAAAGAGCAGCCTGGGAGGGAAGGAGAGCTGCATTGTGGGGATTGTAGTTACTGTGGACGGTTTCCTTTAAGGAAAGAAGAAAAAAACAAACCAATCCCCATGGCCGAGCAGAAATGTATTTGATAGAGGGGTGTGTGGGGGGGATGGGGGAGGGGATCAGGCTATTGGTCTCATTAATAAAAATAATTTAGGATTGGAGAGACCCTCCAATCAGTCTGCAGTGAAGTTACAAGATTTAGCAATAGAGCTCAGCTGGTAGAGTGGTTTGCCTCACACACGTGATGCCATGCGTCCCATCCCCAGCACTACACAAGCCAAGAAAAGCAAATCGTGTGTAGGGAGGTGTGGAAAGTGTCCTGAAGCACCAGTTTGTAGGAAAGATTTGCCCCAAGGAGCTAGAGGAAACTCTGGAAAGCATTTGCTTCGGCCCTATTCTGGGAACCCGTGAACTGAAGGAGAAGCTAGGACAGGAGGAAAGGAAGAGCTAATGTAAGGAGGGGTGTCAGTGTCCTGGGGTCAGAGGTCATCTGGGAGTGAGACGCCTGATGTCTGAGCTGCACGCACTGAGACAGGCATTCAGAGAGGTGAGTCTGGCATGGAGAAGGTGGAGGGGCTCCTGAGAGTCAGTCTAGAGGAAGGCTGTAGAGGGGGTGTCCACAGGATGAAAGGACCTGGGCTGGGCACTCAGACTTCCGGTTGCCGGGAAGACCGTGAATAGGACAGAGCGGTAAACTAGGAGTTTGGTGTGAAACGGGGGTCTGTGATGGAGCTTCTGGTGCCCTGCAGTGAGAGGCAGAGGTAGACCAGTAAGCTGGCGTAAGGCTCAAAGTAGAGGTTTGCAAGGATGAGAGAGTGAGAGAGATAGCGACACTGATCTTGACGCCTCCCTGTGGTGTGGCCCCCTTCCCACAATGGGGCACACTGCAGGAGCTGATCTCTGTCTATGCCCACCCCTTGAAGCTGGGTTGGCATTTTGACTGGCTTTGGCTAGTGAGATGCAGGAAACTCAATAGGGTGGCAGCTGCCTTAGGGGGCCAGCAGCTTTCCAGAGCCTGTTGGCTTTTATGTGGGTGTCAGGAACCCTGGGTCCCCATGTTTCTGCAACAGGTGCTTTTCCCACCCAGCCCAGCCATCTCCCCATCCCTTTCTGTCCCTTTATTGCTTTCACCTAGTCACATTTCTAAAGGGAGCAGAAATAAAAACTTTCTCAGCTGGAAATCCCAAAATAACACTTACCCTTGTTTATATATACTGAGTTTTGACTCTGTGTGTGTGCCTGTGCATGTGTGCATGCATGTCTGAGTGTATGTGTGTGCATACACATCTGGGTGTCTGTATTTGCGTGTGTGTGTGTGTATTTGTGTACTGTGCATGTACACCTGTGTGTTTATTTGTGTGTGTCATAGTTATGGGTTGATTGAAATGCGGAAATGAGCTAATTGCAAGACAAAGTTATAGTACATAAATGCAGGTTTAGTGGAAGCAGCGTGTGTGTGTGCGTGTGTGCGTGTGTGTGTGTGTGTGTGCGTGTGTGTGTGTGTGTGTGCGTGTGTGTGTGTGTGTGTGTGTGTGTGTGTGTGTGTGTGTGTGCGCACGTGCGCACGCGCATCAACATCTGTGTGTAAACACCCACCACAAGCTGCTGTAGGAGCTGCAGGTGTGACTCCGGGTCACTACTTCCTGCCCCTGAATTTATAAAGTTGTTTCTAATCTTTTGTTATGGCAAACAGTGAAAACTGTGTGGCTGGAGTGATCTTCCTTTCTCTGGCAGCTGGACTCTAAGGGATGGGTTTTCAGAGGCCAAAAGGCATGCACAGGTTTAAGCCTTCTGGTGCACATTATGAAATCACCCTTCAGAAAAGTCTCCCCAATTTTGGTTCTTTCTGCAGAGACCGTTCTGGGGAGCCTGTCCTACACCGGTAGTTGTTAGAATCATCATTTTAAATTGTTGTTGGTGTGGTAGATGAAAATGGGTCTCTGTGTGAATATAGTTTGTATTTTCTTTAATTACTAGCGAGGTTGAGATCTTTATTTATTAGCCTTTTACATTTCTTTATCTGCTGGTGTGGCAGGCTACAAACCTCTGTGCACAATATGATCCTAAGTTTGTTATAAACAGACAAGGCTGGCCAGAAGACAAATGTATGCAGTGGCCACATCAGAGCGGTGGACATGGTAAACAAATTCTTCTCTTCATTTTCAAATTTGTTCATTTTCCAAATTATACATGATGAACAAGCGTTGTTTTCATAGCCCAAGACGATGTGATTTTTAAAAGGGACAAATATAATGATCTTATTAAAAATAGTCCTAAGTTTTCAGATGGAGTCAGGAGGCAAAAGAATCCCCAAGGTCGTCAGAAAGCACAGAACAACCGAACTGCCAGAGGTACCACAGGCTTCCTAGTCACTGCAGTCGCCCAACTGCCGCATAGTCTGCCACTAGAAAGGGCAAAGGTGAGCCTCTGGGGGCAGGGCAGCAGGCCCAGGACATGGCCAGTGGGTACCAGGCGCTCACAGGCATCCGTGGGTAATTACATCCCCTTTTAACGCATGCAAATTGTATCAGTATTATTTATATATTCAAAGCCACGGATGAATAATATATGCATTTATGCAGAGGTAATTGCCTTAGCCAGGTTCTTCCTGGGTCTTTTATTGTCTCCCCAGATACTGAATATTCAACTCCCCTCTCCCGACCAGTGGCACTGTCTGCAGCCTGGCCTCCTCCAGGGAAGGAGCTAGTATTTGAAGGAGGGAGGTTTGGTTGGGGGGTGGGGTTTGGGGATGGGTACCAGATCGGGGTTCAGCTGTTCCCCTTCTAGCACACTTGAAGATGAGGAGGTTAGGGCTCAGGCCCTAACCTAGAGCTCACGCTAGTCTCTCACCCTGGATCACTGACACTGGCTGGGAGCAGTCAGTCTAGCACACACCTCTGCTAAACCTGCACGCGGCCAGCCCCGCCCGCGGGGTCTGCACTGCTTTTGTCCTATTGACAACGTCATTTCGGATCCTCTTCCCTTGACTCCGCCTTTGTACCAACCACTGCATCCGCAACCAGTGGGTTATCAGTGGGGTGGGAGGGCAGTCCGAACAGACATCCTATTTCTCCCATCTTTGTCCATTTACAGTAGGTGCCCCGTCATTTTAGGAACCCCTCAGATGAAGAGATGAGAAAGAATGTCAGGACACTGTGGGTGAGGAGGTTGGCTGGTCTCTTTCTTTTGCGTCCTTTGTCTAGGAAAGGCCTCCTTTTGTAAGGGGTAGCACCTGTATCCCACATGTGGTCCTCACCAGGGTCTGGGCTCATGGGGTGTCACACAGGAACTATTTTAAGAGAGTTGACAGAGAAGTGGGTTTGGTGTGAAGACAGACATGGTCCAGAGGAACCGTGAAAGCTGGGCACTATGCAGCGGAGTGGACAATGTGCTCCCAGAGGATGGGGCCTGGGATACAGGGTTCCTGGCGCAGGTCAGACAGAACAGGAACAGGTGGCCAAGTGGAGACAGCACCCAGTGGGGAGGGCATTGGTAGGGGTGGGTGGGAGGGGCCTGAGAGTGCAGGGGACTCTATGTTAAATCACTCACATGCTAATGGACCAAGGTTTGGACATGCTGTTTAGATGCCATTGGTACCCCCCACCCCCCAGTGAGCTTTTAACCCCATCCTAGAACAGTCCCCAGCCATCAGTCCCCAGCACTGGCTTCTCCTGCATCTGGGCTCCGGTGTGTCCTGGTCTACTCAGCAGGCCATGTGAACAGCCCAGTTTGTGTTCCTCTGCCATAACTGAACACCACAGGCCGCGTCGTTTATAAACAACAGAAGGTTGTCTTTAGCTCCTGGCTCTGGAGCCTGGGATGTGCAAGGGCATTGTGCATTTGTTGAAGGGCCCTGCACTGTTGTAACATGGCTAAAGGCATAAGAGTGTAGGGAACCAGAGAGGTAAAGCGGGCAGAACTCAGATTCTATCAGGAACCACGCCCCCCACCCCCACGATAACTAACCACGCCCCCAGTGACTGCTTCACACCATGAAGAACCCTGGTCACCCTCTCACACGGTGACAATGGCCACTACACTCCGATGTGTGTTTTGTAAGAATGAGCCATGTGTTTAACATGGCCACACCACGGATCTGACTTCCTGTCTGCCGTGGTGCCTGGCCTGGCAGGGATCAGCTGTTCTTCCATGGCTCCAGCCCAGCTCTCTGCACCATGGCTGACAGACACCCCCTGTTTCTCTCTCAACCCAAATCCCATCGGTAAGGAAACCTATCCATGATGCTCCTCATGTGTATCCCCAGCCAGGCCATTTTGATAATTTCTGATGCTACCCCGGCCTGGTGCAAGCTCATATCAAGTCCATGTGGCCATGGCAGCATCCTAGTGTTTCTCCACTTCACACTGTTTGTTTCTTTCTTTCACGGCAGCCGCAGGCATCTTCCCACGCTTGGGGGACAGTGTGCCTTCCTTGCTGTAGCCTCCACTTGGAGCAGAGCCCAGGTCTTGGGGTTGCCCTCGAAGCACCCCATGGTCTTCCCCTCTGTCTCTGTCCTGCCCTCCACTGCTGCTTGGGGCTGGCCCAGGGCCCTGCCCCAGGGTTGCAGGTGGCAGCTGCTGGAGGCCAATCATTTCAAAACTCATTTAAGGTGAGGTGGAAACCCACCTGCCAACCCCACATCAGGGCAGCCTGGACACGGGGCACCTGCGCAGCGGGGTCTGCTCCAGGGTGCACGGGGACAGAGCAGCCACTGGAGAAGCTGCAGATGGCAAAATGAATGTCATTAACCAGAGTGCCATGGGGTCCAAGCGAGGCTAGGGAGAAATAAAGGACGTATGTTTTAAGTGTTCATCATAAAATGTCACAGGCGTTCAGGGTGGAGGGATTTGGTATAAAGAGTCCTGTATGCCCACACCCAATTTCCGTCCTTAGCTCAAGACCAATTTTGCTTCTGATATTAGCACTCACTGTCACTCTGTGATTTTTGAGGTGAGCCCCAGGCGTCACAGCATTTTAATCACCAATATTTTCGTGACACATGGGGCCCTCCACAGCTGCCCGCACAGGTGTGGCAGTGACCCAGGACCAGGCTGAGTTCACTCACGACAGCCTCTGGGATGAGCTTGGCTTCCGGATCCCCAACCTCACCCTCTGGGCTGCTGGGAAGGAAGGACTGCATCTTCAGAGGATGGCTGGCAGAAAAGGTAGGTGGGCATGGCCAGACGTGGGGAGCGGAGAGCCTGCTGAGGCCCGCCCAGCATGACTTATGGAAAACTTGGGTCCCCATCAAAATGGCAAGTAGATTTTTCTAAGAGTCAGTAGCAAGCCGATTCTCAAGTTGACATGGGAGAGTAGAGGACCATCTCTCTCTCTCTCCTTCCCTCTCCCTTCTGCCCTCCCTTTCTTCTTATCTTTCTTTTCTCTTTTTTGCCAACTTACTGTAAAAAGCAAAGTTTTTGTTTTCTGTTTTTTTTTTTTTTTCCAGCCACACTGGACAACTGGATGGATGAACAGAGAAACAGAATCAAAAGCGAACAACAGAAAAGCTCGCTTACCCTTGCCTCACGCCACACGCAAAGGTCAGTATGGATCATAATGCTTGGTCTGTGAGCTTCTCCAAGGAAATTTAGGGAAACATGCTCACCACACAGAGCAAAGATTGACTGAGAACACACGAAACACAGGGAGTACAAGCAAAAACAATAAACTGGCCTTTCAGTTAAAACTTGTTTATCAAAAGACTGAGAAAGAAGACACGGGCATGCTGCAGTTTTAAAGAGCCACAGTTTTTAACGTGTAATAAGGGCCTCATATCCCTTGTGGGTGCACAGTGGGCATGAGTGCAGGTGTAGCCATGCAGAAGGCAATCTCGGGTATCGCTCCTCACCTGGTTTGAAGGAGTCTCTTGTGTTCGGCTGTGTATGCCAGGCTAGCTGGCCTGCAAGCTTCTGGGGATCTGCCGTCTCTGCCTCCCGTGTCACCACAGGAGTGCTGTAATGACAGGTGCTTCTCCCACTGCATCCAGCTTTACGTAAGTTCTGTGGATCCAAACTTAGCTCACGAGGTTTCCACAGCAAGTAGCTTCCCCAGCAACCCATGTCTCAGCCTTGGCCTTTCAGTCTTTGTATGTAACTATGTCCTGTGACTAAAAGGAAAATCAAGAGGGCAACCAAAACAGGAAATAACAGGTCATGAAAGAAGATTCAGAAATGCCCCCCAAATCACAAGAAAGAATGACTAGGAGCTTTAGCCAGTCACAAATTAAAATCACACGAAGTGCCAACATACCCAGGAGAATGGCTGAAATTAAAAAGACCATCAGTATCAAGTGTCAACAAAGATGTCAACCAGAGAGCTCTAAGCTTTGCTGATGAGACTGTAAATGCAATGATTTGGCTAATGTTTCAATACATACATACATACATACGTACATATAATATTTATTTTTAGTACTTTAAAAGTGTGTATTTGTATGGTGTATGTGCATATGACTGCAGATGCTCATAGAGGCCAGAAGAGGGCACCAGATCCCCTGGAACTTGAATCATAAATGCCTGTGAGCCACCACATGGGTGCTTAGATCTGAACCTGGGTCCCTGAAAAGAGCAGTCAGTGCTCTTAAGCACTCAGCCATCTCTCCAGCCCTTGAGACTTACTTTAAAAGTCAAACAAAGGGGACTGGAGATGAGTCGGTGGTTAGGAGTGCATACTGCTCTTCCGTGGGAACTGTTTGTTCCCAGTCCTCATGCCAGGTTGCTCCCCTTTAATTCCAGCACTAAGGGATCAGGTGCCTTTTCCTGTACTCCTTGGGGAACTGCACACACAAGGCATAAACATTTAGACAAACACACACAAAGCTAAACTAAACTAAAATGAATCTTTTTTTAAAAAAACAAACAAACGTGGATGTCGGTGGATAGCTCAGTGGTAGAGTGCTATTTGGGGCTGTGGGTTGGAGCCTTAGCAATGCAGATAAATTTAAAATAAAATAATAAACAACAAAATATACTTACCGTTTGAGTTAGCAAGTTCACCTGTAAGGACTTACCAAAGGGAAATAGAAGAGGCTGCAGACATTCCCAGAAGGTGTCACTCATGAGCCTCAAACTCTGGAAGTCTGCATGATCACCGGTGATGAAAAGACTGGAAGCCTCCTGCGTGGTCACCCGGGCGAAGGGACAGGAAGTCTGCATGATCAGGGGTGGGGAATGGATTCACAATTTGCTGGTCACACCATTGAGTAGAGAGAGAGAGAGAGAGAGAGAGAGAGAGAGAGAGAGAACTATTGACAGTCGCATGCTTTTATAAAGCCACGTGACTTTGCTGATCCCAAGTTCAAGACCGAAGAAGTCAGGACTGAGGCTCTGCATTTGGGGATAGGAGAAAAAGCGTAACTATGAATTTGGTCGCCACTGTGATGCCATGACAGGGATTTTGTGCCTCTAGGAAGAGATCGTACAAGGACTATTCTCCTGACACCTGCACATTTTCTTCCTGCTGAGATCCACCCAGACTCCGATTTCAGAGGGAGACAGAGACAGAGAAGGCAAGGCACCTGCCCAAGGTCACACAGCAGGCTAGTTCAGGTATAACCCAATCTCCTCTTCACTCTTCCAGTCTGCCTGGGGCCTGCCTCACCTACCTACCTCTCACAGGTTCCAGGACCCTACAGAGGAGACAGAAAAGCCCGTCCCCCCTGCCCTCAGCCTACGGAGGACTGTCGGGACTTGGGCAGCTACAACCTTCCTCTCCTTTTAGGGACTCCAGCGCAGGTCAGAGCTCAGGGGAGGCAGCCAGGGAAGAGCTGTGGCCACCTTGGCCCCGCTCGACACCTGGTGTGAGAATGGAGGGTCCCTGTGAGCACTGCAGTGTGGGCAGGTTTAGGGGGAGAGGCTGGTGGAAGCCAAGCGTGGTGGGGAGGGTTGGCTGCGGCAGAGGCGGCCAAGCAGAGCCTCTGCGGACCCACTCGCCCCTAAATCACGCGGCCCCATGAATAATAAATAAGAACCCTTGGATCCTTAATAGTAGTCGCATGTCTTATTAAACTAATATTTCACAAACTTTATTCTCCCTGTGGTTTGAGGTCGGGAACAAAGCCGTTTGGGGAGGGGGGTGGGAGCGGGGTGCCGAGGGCCTGGGAGGGGCATCAGGGCCCACCAGCAGCAGCCGCTCAGTCAGTTCCCCCTAGACAACCCGGCCTGGAAGGTCATAGCTATCCTGTATGTCCTTTTAGCATTCAACCCACAGTGACCAGTGACCAGTGACCAAGGGCCTCCACGGAGCCAGGCTCAGCATGGAACACAGCTGTACCACAGCTTCTCTGCAGGAGGAAGAGGGGCAACTGAGAGCAACCAGTGCTGGGACACAGTAGGGGGCTGAGGCGAGGGTTGGGGATGGATGGGGAGTCGAGGGTCGTGGGGGATGATCTGGGGGGACTGGCTGCAGAGGCTGCAAGGAAAGGAGGTCCAGCAAGCTGAGAAGGGATCCCTCATGTGCCAGGGGACTGCCAAGCTAGGCTGTGGGACTCAAAACAGAGTCCCATACAACTGCTGAGAAGCCTGCCCACCTCTGTCACCAGCCAGGTGGTCTTGGGAAGACATGGGGCAAATAAGTCCCCAAGATGACCCTAGAGTGTGGGGAACCAGAATGGGCTCTGAAGACTCTCGTGAACCCCAGTTATGGCCCATGGGTATAGGCTTTGCTTTTAGGAAAAGCGTCTAAAAGATCTGGCAGAGAGGTAGAGTATTGCTCAATGGTGGACCTCCCACCTAGTATTCACAAGGCACTGAAACGACCACCAGGTTTTGGCTTAGTCCTGCCTGCCCTCTTCAGAGGGAGCAGGCAGTCTCAGCCTTGCTAGCATTAGGGGAACATTTGGAGAGGAAGGTACATGGACCCCCTTGTTGATGTCTCCTCATGCCAAGCCACAGCCTGATGACAGGTCCCTTTCAGGCACCCAAGCTCTGGTGGCTGGCCCTCTCCCAATGCCACAAGTCTTCAATCTTTGTCTATGGCCTCAGCTCACCTCCTCTACACCGGCCAGCCCTTATTCTTTTCTCAGCCCCAGCTCATCTCCTCCCAGCTTCTGATTGGTGCCAGGCTCTGCCAAGTCTAGTAGCTCCAGGCTGGGCACTAGGATGCCCACAAACACTGAGGACCCAGGAATACATCTTCCTCAGCATCCTGAACACTGGGGCTGCCCTACTGACACTACAAACTGCCTCCCACCCAGACGCCTGTCCTGAGGACCCACTCCACGGGAGCAGACAGCACATCTCTCAGGCCCTCCAGTTGCATAGATCCATCCACTGCCCCATCTCCCTTTGGGATGTAGGCCTTCCTCACCCATCCTTAGCTGATCAAGGTGGTGTCTCTATCTCACACCAGCCACACAGGTATAAGGTCCATTGGCTTCTGAGCCCATCCCCTTTCCTACAAGATAGCCCCAGTCCCATAAGTAAGACTTCAGTGCTTTTAGACAGCTGCCTGAGCTCATCCTTTATAAGATGGTACCCATGGTACTGTGGCCTTGACATTATGCCACGGATATCTATAAAAATGGTAAGACAGACCAAAATGTTATTTAGCTGCCTCTATCAGGAATGGTAATACTACTGGTCGAGTTTAGTAGCTCAATGAAGATTCTAGAGCAGAATAGCAAGGAATACTCTAGAAGCCCCTAATAGGAAGCCACAGCGACCTCATGAGAGCTCTTGCTAAGAAGAGCCTGTATCGGATGGGCCTGTGCCCTGACCCCCAGGAAGTCAAGAGGTGAAGGTCAGAAGTGATGAGAAGTAGCTGGGAACAGACTTCCACAAATGGGACACAAGAGATGGGTGGATACAGGCAAACGACCGATACCATGGCCTAGACCACTTAACATCTTACTCCTTACTGTGGGAGGGTCCCAAAGGGTCAGGACAGGGGTGAGCATGAGGGTGTTGACCTATGGCGGCTCAGAACCAGGGCACAAAGCCAAGTCACAATCATGAGTCTTGTGCCAGGCATAGTGGTGCATGCCTTTAATCCCAGCACTCAGGAAGCAGAGGCAGGTGGATCACTGTGAGTTCGAGGCCAGCCTGGTCTACAAAGTGAGTCCAGGACAGCCAAGGCTACACAGAAACTTTGTCTCAAAAAACCAAACCAAACAAAAAAATAAAACAACCATGAATCTTAAACACGAGTCCCAGACATGAAGGAGAAACTGAGGCCACTGGGGCCTGTAGGAAAGGCAGCAGGAGAGGGGATCCTGAGAGCACAGTCATACTGCAGTTTCCTCTGACACCAGGCACCTTGCACATGACTCTGGGACCTTAGGCAACACTGGAGCACTGTGCACAGTCACCTGATCAGTAGGTAGAAGGACCAAGACACTGCCCAGGGAACACAGAATGGGCGTTCTTCTCCTCAGATCAAAAAAGATGGCAGACACAGGAAGGGAGGCAGCACGTGGCTCTTCTCCAAGAAGCCCCAGGCTCTGGGTTGCCAAAAATGAGCCCTGTGGATCCAGCGAAAAGGAACAGTTCCTATCCCTGGCTCTGCCCAAGATGGAGTAACCAGCCAGACTGGGGGCCATTGTCTGTAGCAGCCAAGTGGGCCAGTCACCTGATGATCAGAATGTGGGGGTGGGAGTGGGCAGCGGAGGGTGAGGCTAAACTGGGGCTGAAGGGGAATTTCAAGGAAGGACATTCTCAGAATTGGGTGTCCTCGAGAGTGGTAATGAGTTCTTTGGCCAGGGAGATAGATAACCAAGTTAAAGCTGGTGTGTGTGTGTGTGTGTGTGTGTGTGTGTGTCCAACCCAGGCCCTGGTGGCCTTCCTTCCAACCTTACCCCTTACTATGGGAGGGTACCACAGGGTAAGGATAAGGGTGAGCTTGAAGGTGTTGACCTATGGCAGCTCAGAACCAGGCCTCAGAGCCAAGTCACAATCATGGGTGGGTTTTGTTTTGTTTTGTTTTGGGGGTTGCTTTTGGTTTTTCGAGACAGGGTTTCTCTGTGTAGCCTGGACTATCCTGGACTCGCTTTTTTTGAGGCTGGCCTCAAACTCACAGTGATCCGCTGCCTCTGCCTCCCAAGTGCTGGGATTAAAGGCATGTGCCACCACTGCCTGGCTACCATCATGAGTCTTAAACATGAGTCCCAGACATGAAGGGGAAACTGAGGCTACTCAAGGCCTGTAGGAAAGGCACCAGGGGAGGGGACCTTCAGAGCACAACCATACCGCAGTTTCCTCTGGCACTAGGCACCTTGCATATGACTCTGAGACCCTAGAGGACACATGTCATGTTTCTGCCCCTAGGAATACCTCTCCCTCCTGTTTAAGTCCAGGCCTGAATCAGACCTTCCCTCTGGCAGGTGCCTCCCTGAGAGCCACTCAGACCGCTACTCTTGTCTCATTGCCCTTATTAACTCGTGGCAAGCTGGACATTCTGTCCACTAGAGTTAGAGTCACACGAAGTGCGTGACTCCATCAGAGCCACATGCCGTCACTGACCCGCACTCCCCCCTCCCCCGAGGCCTGGCACTGTGCTGGGCGGGCAGATGAGGGTGTCCTCATCAAGAGGAAGTGACCCTGTTTAAGGTCACACAGCTGGGCCCAGGAGATAGGTGGGATCCAAAGTCGGCCTCCAGAGCACACAGTCCTGGTGACTCTCTTGGGGCCGGAGTGATGCTCAAGCGAGTTCACAGGTGAGAGCACAGCACGGACCCCATGCATGGTCCTCTCTGGGGTTGGCTAGCCTTAATATCTCCAGTCCTCTTTGTCTGTCCTTCCATCCCCACCATGTGCAGCCTCAGGGCTCTTGTACCCTACCCTCCTCTTCCTTGTCTGCCTTTCATCCCTCTCCTGCCTTATCTGTGTCTCCTCGTCCCCACCGAATCCCTCCCATGTCCGTCTGCCACACCGCCCTACTGGTGTTTCTCTTCCCTTTCCCACCAACTCCTGCCGCCAGGACCCCGAGGAGGAGCCACATCTCTGCTTCCCCTTGTCCTGCGGAGGCTCATATCGCGAAGCCTCCTTTGTCTTTCTAGCTTGCCAGGTCACTCCCCGTCTCCTGCATTTATGAGCTGGTGTGCTAGTGGACAGGGTAGAGGGTGAAAGCCACTCACTGGTGACCCATCCCCACGATCACCTCATTATTTATCACCAGGGACACCGGTGTTTCCATAAATTACCTCGACCTGGAGCTGCCCGCGCCAGAATCGATAGTGCCGCTTGCCTAATACCCAATTATTAATAACCATGGGGGGAAGGGTGGCCAGACATAGCCAGACGTGCGTGCCACTCTGGGCTCTCTGCCTGGCAGCGGGAGGGAGCCCGCTGGGAGGGAGCTGTGAGAAATGGAACCTTTATAAAGAACCACCGGCACCCCCTCCCCCACGTCGCCCAAAGTTTGGGCCACTGAATCTGAGACTTAGTCCCACTTTGAGATTTGAGGGGATAGGCAGAGCTCTGTCTTGGGTACTAACAGGTGAAATCAGCTCTGTGGGCCCACTCAGGACCCTATTGATACGAGTGTCTCTTTTCAGTGGGGAGCTGGGGTGGGCCCTGTCACGTGCCACCCACTATGTGCCACACTCAAGAGTCCTGAAGCTGCTTTAGGTGCCCAGAGAAAGCTACGGGCAGAGGAGGTGAAAGCAGAGCATCTGAAGCCATGTGCAACCAGCGAGACCCCAGCTCTGGGGCTCTGAGGGTCAGAATTGGAACAGCTGTTTATGGAGGAGAGGGTCTGAGGGCCCGAGGCTCTTGAGACGGAGCTCCAAGAGGCCCTGGTTTCCATGTAGGAGGCTCAAGCTGTCCTCTCCTCCCTCCCAGAACACACTTACCCTACATGTGCACATCAGGACTGTGGTGTTCTTTACACACAAAACACTGTATCCTGGTGAGTGTTCTTAGCTTATATGGCTACACAGATTCATAGACACAAAGATACACCACCGTTTAAAAACACTCTTGCGGGCACAGATACTCCATACAGAAAACCAAGTATGTATGCATACATATGCACACAGACCCCGCCAGTAACTACAGACACCCTGGTATTCCGCCCAGCACACACACCCTTTTGTGCATGCAGCATGCACACTACACAGCAGCAGCCTCTGAAGGCATTTTGCAGGGGCTGGCTGAGGTTTCCCATGCCTCACAGAGCCACAGTTGGTGCCAACACTGCCACCGTGTGGCCATGGGCACATGGTGCACCAGATATAAGCTTGGACCACCAGGTCCCTGGAGGAGGGAACCGGTGAGAGGCATCACCCAGGCCTCTCCCCATGTCTTGGCCTTGTTTCTCCATCTAGGGGGACCAGCTGCAATTTTCAATTTCAAAGTGAGACTGGACACAGTCCTGGAGAAACAGAGTTGGAAACTGTGGCATCTGGAGCCAGCCACTGTGGCCAGTGATGTGTACCCAGTCTCGACCTGACTTGGTCTGTGTCTCTGTGTTCCATGACTAGTGCCAAGGGGAAGGCAGGTGACCCATGTTGGCATAGACTATGCTAAGGCACTTAAAGTCTCAAACTGATTCTGACCTTCATTAGTCATTTATTCATTATACCGACAGATGAGGTGGTCTGTGTTTGGGTACAGTGCTGGGATAATGCCACAGTGAGCATGACAGACAGGTCCCTGTCCTAAATGTCATCACTCATCACTGAAGGGACGGGACTAAGGGTCTATATTAGTTAACCATCAGAAACTGCCTACAGAGTAACTTCAGAAGGGTTAACTGTTGGCAATTTCCTGATTTACCCTAACAGTATGTATGGTAAATGTCCCAAGAAAGGTCAGCAGAGCCTCCTCACTAGAGGATTGCCACATCACAGAGGGCTTCCTGGAGAGGGTGTCTACATAGTGAGCAGGATGAAGATGGTGGAAAGGCCCTGAGGTGGGAGAAGGCATGTGAAAATCAAGGTGTGCTTAGAGCCCAGAGCCAAGAAGTAGAGAGCATGATGAGGAAGAACAAATGGAGGAGTTGGGCCATCCAGGCAGGACCTAAGCACACTGACTTGGAAGCTTTGAAAAGCTAAGTCCAGCTGCATGGTGGCAGAGTCAAGGGACTTCAAGCTCACAGCCTGCTGGTCCTGAGAAATGAATACACGCCAATGATTCCCCAGGACCACGGTGCTCCAGGCTGGTGACCCATGTACCAACAGCAGAGAACTTCAACTGCCCTGCACAGTCGCTGGGGAGAGATGCCACTGTGAGATATACATTTTATGCAATACTACGCAGCCACTAAAATCCATAGCAGCACCCTTGGTTTGTCCATGTGGAGTGACGGATATGCTTTGTTAGAGAAAGGCCATAAGACAGCATCCGTGAGCCAGGCGCTTGTCAACATGGCTGCTTGAGAAATTGTAGCAGGAGCTCCTTGGAGCACAGGAGTTCACGATTATCTGGCACAACACAGCAAGGTCCCAGGCCCTAAGATAAGACAACCACCGTCCCAGCCATAGTAATCATAGATTTCCATTTTGTAGTAGGTATCCCTTCCCCCTTTCTTTCCTTTCCTCCTGGCACTGTGCATGATGTCTGTGTGAGTGTGGGTGTGCACACCTAAGTGTGAAAATCGGATGATGATGTTTGGAGGTTGGTCCCCCCAACTCCGTTGAGGCGGGGTCTCTTGACTTTGGTGAACTCAGAGTTTCTGACTGATTCTTTCATCTGTGCTTTTCATTTCACCACAGGAGTTTTGGCACGCCTGGCATAGCGGCTGGATGTTCCCATGAGTTCTGGGGCTGATCTTGGGGGCTCAGATTTAGGTATCCAGTGCTTTTACTTGCTGAGCCATCTCCTCCACCGTGCCATATTTTCTTGATTCTAAGAGGTGTGTGTTCTTCAGGATGCACACTGTAGAATATATATATATATATATATATATATATATATATATATATATATATATGCTTAATACAATTTGGAGCTGTGCGGTTAAGCCTGGGTTGCAACCTGTTACCCTACAGTCAAGGGAAAAAGCATCATATACATATTACATTCACACCTTAAAAAAAAAAAGTCCAGGGCTGGAGAGATGGCTCAGAGGTTCAGAGCACTGCCTGCTCATCCAGAGGTCCCGAGTTCAATCCCCAGCAGCCACATGGTGGCTCACAACCATCTATAATGAGATCTGGTGCCCTCTTCTGGCCTGCAGGTATACATGCAGACAGAATACTTGTATACATAATAAATAAATAAATAAATAAATAAATAAATAAATAAATAAATAAATAACTTTTTAAAAATGTCCAAAAAAACATAAGCCATGGCCTCAAAAACTTACTCATCATGGCTGAGGATGTGGCTCGGTTGGTGAGCTACTTGCCCAACAGCCATGAAGCCCTGGGTTTAATCCACAGCACCCCATAAACAAGGGGTAAAGGTGCTTACCTGTAATCCCAATGCCTGAGAGCTGAGGGCACAGGGACCAGAAGTTCAAGGTTATCTTTGCCTACATAGTAAGTTTGAGACCAGCCTAGGCTACATATAACCTGTCTTAAAAACAAAGCAAAACAAAACAAAACAGTATATTAGTATAAGGTGATATTTTTGTTTTCTTTTTAAAAGAAAGTATGATGAACAGGTGTAAAACCTGTTACTGAGAATATGTTGGTTTCATAGCCTGAAAGGAAAAAAAAATCACCCTAATTCTATATTGTAAAACAAAACAAAAGCTCAGGTTGGAAAATAAAAAGCCAAGTCTCCTCATACCCATTTGGCTGAAGGGTTGTCAAACAGAGCCCCAGACATGGGCAGCTGGAGACTTTAAACCCAGGGACAGGGAGAGCTAACCTCCTAAGACAGGAAATATTTGGGTGAATGGAGACCAGGAGTGGGCACATCAGGCAGAAGGCACAGCCTAGGTGGCCTGGGGTCTGAGACAGTCCCCCAGGGCTGGAAGGAGGTGGTGTGAGTTGACTACAGGCAGAGGGCAGCGGGGTGGCAGCTACTGTGGGAACACTGGCTGACACGGACTGAGGGCTTTCCATGAGTGGGGACTGTTCCTAGTGTTCCTTAAGGGGCCCTTTATTGTTACCAGCTAAACTGTCCCCCATTGTAACTCATATGAGGACGTTTTGATTTCTCAGGATCTTTAAAATAGGAGTGACTTTAGGGTAGGAGTGGTGCCTAATTCATTATCACTGTCTTGATATGAGAAGGAGCTGAAGACACAATCAGAAGGCAGCTGCGAGGAACACCTGAAGGAGGAGATAGCTAGCCAAAGCCACGAGATGAACTGACAACACAGACCCTCTTATCTCAGACCCACAGCCTCCAGGGTATTGAGTCACAAATGTCTGGTTGAATCCGTTTGTGTGGTCGACTGTCATGACAAACAAGCTCACTTCGTCTTTCCTAAAAGGACTCTCTGGGCCTGGCATCCCAGCTATCTTTGGCTGGGTGACAAGCTTCCAAACTGTCAGGTCTGAAGACAGCCCTGAGGGTTTACTACGCTCAAGGCTTTGGCAGGGTCTTCAAATTCTAGCTCCATGGGGTATCTCCTGCCGTAGACTTTTATCCACGAGGCTCACTCCCATGGTGGGCAGGTTGGCACTGGCTGTGCACAGGGCATCTGTGATGGGCTTTCTTGGAGTCTGGCTGCTGGATTCCGAGAGAGGGAATGTCAAGGAGCCATAAGTGCATGGCATTTTATAACCCAGTGGTAAGTGTGTATAGTCTAGGCAGCAACCAAAGACCACTTGAGTTTAGAGGGGAGCACTACCATCCGACAGGAAGAGTGTGTGGGGTCGGTATTGGGACTGGTGTCCTTGGGAATGGCCCATCTGTAGCAGTGCATGGGAGCATACCATGATTCCTACTGTACAGACCAGGAAATGAAGGCAGTGAGAGCTTTAAACAGCAGGTTCAGATCCTGTAGCTGTCAATGGTGGCCATTGGTATGCGATGTGTGTGGTCCTCAAATGTGCTCAGATTAGAGTCCATGAGGCATGAGTGACAAGACATGTGACCTTCAGTGCCCTAGATCATCTGAACATGTTTGGTTTTATGAGCTGCAAAATGGGGTAAAGAGTGTAAGGACTATGGTAGGACCATAAGGTGTTGTGTATACAGCCCCAGCCACTGGGCCTGTAGCTTGGGAGGAGGACCTCAGAGGGCCCTGGTGGTGACCTGGGTTTGGGGTGAGGAGTGGCCTATGCCCCTGCTTCCTCCTACCCCCTACTCCTAATGGGCAAAGTTTGTGTTCCAGGCCAACCAGATTGGGTTGAAGGAACTGGAGGGCTGGGCAGTCAGGTGCATTGTGGGAAACTGGCACCCTGTGGAGCTGTCCACACCAAGGAGTGCCTGAGGTATATGGATACCAGCCAGCAAACCATGGTTTCAGAGACTGGACAGAGCCAGTCAGGCCCACAGGAACCCAAGAGAAAGGGATCTGGGTGGGTGGGGGTGTACCTGAGTTGAAAGTACGCCTACAATGTGTATTCTCCTAACAGCTGGGGAAACCAAGGCTCAAAACATTACTCCAAGTGAAGGTTTTGAACCCAGGCCTCCCTGACCCTCAATAATGTGCTTGGTCCATCTCCAGGGATGCTTTGAGGAGGAGAGAGAGGGGACATTGAGCAGGCACCAGGGAGGTCACTGTGACAGTGACGTGTTGGAGACAGGGAAAGGCACAGTGCCCTTGCCAGGCCCCTGCCAGGCTTGCCTGGTTTCCTCCAAGCCTTTGAAGACTGTTCCTTCTGGACTCACCATCCAGAGCGGCCTGTCTTGGAGGAAAGCAACGAAAAAGGAGAGCCCTCCACAGCCATGCTCCCTGAGTGATGGCGTGGCCGAAGATCATGGCTCCCCTCATTAGATGGACACTGCTGAGACACCTATAAAGAGTAGACATGACCAGGGAAGGAGCATAGGGCTGCCAGCAACACCCCCCACTCCCACCCCCACCCCCATAACTCACCTCCTGCTTGAGACCAGATTTACTTGATGGGAAGGAAGGAATCACTTCCTGGTCTTCCAAGATCCGAGTGTTGAACTCGGGCTTCTGGTTTCAGGCTGTGCTCAACTCTTGTGCATTGTATATGTGTGTGTGTGTGCACATGCATGTGTAGGTGTGTATGTCTAAGTGCATGTGAGTACATGAGCCAGGGTTTGACATCAGGCATCTTGCTCCATTGGTCTTCACTTTAGCTTTGAGATGGGGCTCTCTCACTGAACTCAGAGCTCACTGGGCCAGCAAGTCCCAGGGCGCCTCCTGTCTCCGCCTCCCCCGCCCCCACCCCACCCCCTGTCCCCACCCCACCCCCTACCCCCACCTCCCCCCCCACCCCCACCTCACCCCCCACCCCGTGTTGAGACTACCTGGCTTTTTGCATGCGCACTGAGGATCTGAACCCAGGTCGTTATGCTTGCATGGCAAGCACTTTGCCAACTTAGCCATCTTCCAAGCCTGCCAGCCTTCATCATTAACTCCCTGTCATTGCCCCCACAGCTGAGGTCCCTGTGGGTCACCACTTGGCCTCTGCTGTCTGGTCAGGGCAGAGAGCTCCTCTGGAGTCAGGAAGATGGGCTGCGCTCCGTCCTGGCTATCTGCAGGCGGGCAAGCCTCAGCCTGGCCTGCCCTCTCCAGCTGGCTCAACTCGAGGCCAAGCTCACACAGCTCTTTGGACACTGATTTGAACAGCTCCATACTCTACTTTAGCCAGGCCAGGCTCATAAACATCCCCAGGACGCCCCACGGCCCAATCCAGTTTGTCAAAAAGCCCCTGAGCCTCACTTCCCCCCTCCCGCCATCCCCCCCCCGCCCTATCACCCCCGCAAAGCCCGCCCCTCAGCGGTTTTGTTGTATTTGACATTCACCCTGTACCCCAGCCTCCCAGGACCCCCCACAGCCCTGCCTGGGGACCCAGACTGGGTTCCAGCTGGCTGGTGAACCCAGCCAAGCATCACAGCTCCCGCGACATCCCTGAGTGACAGGAAACAACTCGCTCCTTCCAAGAGGCGACGCTCTGACAAACACTCACTAGGAAATAATAAAGTGGCGAAATAATTCTGCCTCGGACACACTTACCAGAGCAGAAAGCGTCTGCGGAGGAGACAACATCTCGTACCATCTATCTTCCTTAAATCCCCACGCTGTGACAAAGTGGAGGGCAAAATCATGATGAATGATCGGACACATTTAGCCAGTACCTGTGCTCTGTAACGAGCGTGGCCCAGGAAAGGGGCACTAATGAAGATCTGTGCCCCCGCCCCAATCCGGCCTCGGTGCAAAACAAGTCTCTATTAGGGAATTGGCGCCTGCTCTTCCTACCACGCAGGCTGGAGATGCGAGGGGTGACATGAATTAACGGCGGCCCCTGCGGGGTCAGCCCAGCCCCTCGCTGGTGGTACAGAGACAGACGGGTTCGGCTCCCGCCACCATCCAGCGTCTGGTTGACAAGGCGCCAGTCGCCTTCCATCCTGGAGGAGCACGCCTCGGTTTTGTTCCTCCCCAGCCCGCCATCATTTATTCTGCCGCCTCATTTGAATATGATGGATACTGAAGTCCTTTATTTGTTCACAACAACCAAATAATTGTAGATCCGTGGGCTTCGGGGCAATTAATCACATTTTTCCCTCCACCAATCCACCAGGAACATGACATTGAACAATAAAGTACATTAACCTCTGCTTTGCACAAAACTTTGCTTATTTAAACCCCGCAAGGTTATTTGTTTTCTTTCTTACCAGGCCTCTGCTGCAAGGCAGGGAGAGGGGTTGGGGGAGGAGGTACACCCCATACTAACTGCCCCTCCTATCCCGGTCCAGCTCAACAAGTCAGGGGCCTGGGGTCAGACAAAAAACAAAACAAAAAAAAACAAAACAACATGTGTGGTTTGGGCACCATCTGGGTGTCCACTGGGGCAGGGTCTGCTGCAACTCGTGTGTGTGTGTGTGTGTGTGTGTGTGTGTGTGTGTGTGTGTGTGTGTACACTTATATAACTGTTCTACATGGGATTCATGTATATATATATTTGTGTATGCTGTCTGGTCTCTGAGCAGAGGTGTGTGTTTACATATATACATGCAGTGTGTATATCAGTGTGTGTGTGTGTGTGTGTGTGTGTGTGTGTAACAGAGAAAGAGAGAGAAAGACAGAGAGAGAGAGAGACAGACAGAGAGACAGACAGAGAGACAGACAGACAGACAGAGACAGAGAGAAAGAGAGATTCTTGGGTGTGCATGTATAGTCACTTTAAATTATGGTCACAAATTCCTCCACAATCCCCTGATCAAGAAATAAAACCTATGTCCTCTACTCCTTGAGTGTGGGTGGGTTGAGACTCACTTGTGAGGGTGATCGAAATGTCATCGTGGCATTTCAGGTAAGCCACAAAGGGCCATGCAGTCCCTGACTTGTTCACGGAACAGTTGTTCTTGGAGTATGCTCAGGGATCACCATGTGGGAGAGATGGGGGCGGGGTGGATCTGCCGAGTATCCAGTCCTTCAGGCCAGCCCATCTAGCTGCTTGGTAAGGAGAAGCCTGTCAACACGGCTCTCTCTTCTGAGTCCCTGCATGCTATGAACTCTGAGACCACATGCCTCACATACATGCAGGGTGGCCTTGCTTTATATCACCTAGACCAGAGTGGTTTTTCTAAGCAACAACACAAGGGAACTAGCAGAGGCTGAAAAAATATGTGCATGTGAGTGTGTGTGCACACGGACATCTATGTATTGTGTACTCATGTACGTCTTTGTGTTCATACATGTGTGAGTATTCACGTGCATGTGTATTTTGTGTAGCATGAGCTTGCTCGAAGCCATGTCTCTTGCATACATGTGTGTGCAGTGTTGTGTCTCTGAGGCATTCCTCCTGTCAGAATCTCATGGAGCATGCCTATACCAGTCTGTCAGAGAACAAAGCCAAACCATGTCCTTCTGGGTTTTGCATTCCAAAAGACAGACAGACAGACAGACAAGAAATGACAGATTTAAGGAAAAGAGTAACTACTGCATAGTTGTGGGGATTATCTACCATAGCAAAAGCAAAACTAGGGCTGAAGGAGAGGCCGGAGGTCTGGACACTGGGATCGGTCACAGTTACCCACAGCTTAGCCAGCATGAGCCTTTAGGATGACCAGCCTGGTTCATCTTCATTGACAATCTGACAGAATGCTGAGCCACCTAAGAGACACACCTCCGGGTTCCTCTGTGAGCATGCTCCAGAGAGGCTTACCTGAAGTGGGAGGACTTATCCTGACAATGGGCAGTGCCACCTCGTGGGCTAGGGTCCCTGACTGAATAAAAAGAAGGCCAGTGGCACCTCAGCATTCATCTCTCTGCCTTCTGGCTGAGCATGAGACATGACCAATCACCTCACATTCCTGCCACTACATCTTCTCCACCACAGCGGACTGCACCCTTAAGCCACAAGCCAGAATAAAGCCTTCCTTCCACAGCAAGGAGAAAAGCAACGAAAACAGTGAGCCGGGGAAATCCTCGGAGAGTTGAACTGATGCCACAGATCTTGTTGCGGCCTCTGTTGTGGACATTTTGTGTGTTTAGGAACTCGGTTATGCTATGTAAACATGCTTTTGTTTTAATACCAGGTGGGGGATACGGGGCTGCTTTAGTTCGTCCACAGCTGTTAGCTACGATTGTCTCCTGCTCTGGAAGGGTTGTGGTCTGTTCCAGCTGCAGAAAGTGTAATTCTGGGGACCCTGAAGGGGAATAAATGGCAGGACCCCTGGAGGTCAGCTGCAGCTTTCTCCACTGCTGCCCACTGCTGCCTACTGCTGCTGCGTTTGCTTTTGCTGGTTTGCTGGACAGCTGGACAGCTGGATATCCTGACTACGAAGAGTGGACTTGCCCCAAGCAACTACGTCCCTGAACAGCAGGAAGTAGTCTAAAGAGGTCTATCTCCCCTTCTCCCCTCTAACCTTCTTTCTCTCCTAGCTGGTATTGGGGTACTGGAAGAAGTTGGGGTGAAAGGAGGTAGAGGTATAAGAACCCCATTAAAATAGTTAAAATGAAGATGCCTACAGGCCTCCTCCAAAGACCTCCCCCCCAATTATGTTAAAGCCCTAACACCCTATTTGGGAATACAGTCATTGTATATGTCATTGGTTAAGAGAAGACCATCCTGGAGTCCGGTGGGCCCTCGCAGCACTGTGACTGGTGTCCCTATATTAAAATAGCCAGAGAAACACACAGAGGGAAAGGCCATGTGACGACAAGGGCAGAGGTCAGAGTGACAGGTCTACAAACAGCAGGGCACCAAGACTGCTCTGAAAACACCAGCAGCAGCAGCTGGGGAGAGGGACGGGAGACTCCTGCTGGCGATGCCTGTGGATCTACGCAGGCAGGCGCTGTAGCTAGGGGCACTTGGCTCTCGACTGACCACCAGTTCTCAGTTGTTGCTCAGTCCCATCAGACAAGCACAGCCAGGGCTTTGGAAATCAGAAGGTGGATGCTGTCCAGGACACTGGCTAGTGGGAGAGCCCCAGGATGGGCTCACAGCAGCAGGCTTGCAGGACTAGGAGAGAGTTGGAAAAGGTCAGAAGGAGACTCCAGGCAGGGCAGGGGGGGGGGGGGGGTCCATTCAAGCAATCTTTTCCCTTTGGACATAAAATAAGGAGCTGTAGCGTGTTTCTTAGCATGACATTTTCCAGCAAAGACTTAAGAGCCCCACCCTCCCACCTGAAACTGGTTCCCTGAGAACAGACGCTGAGGGAAGGATAGATTCTGAGTGTGGAGAGAAACTAGAACTGCACGTGGTGGCACATGTCTGTAATCCTATCTTTCAGGAGGACCAGGAGTTCAAGGCCAGGTGCATTCTGGGCTATATGAGCCTGTGTCTCCAGAAAGCAAAACAAAAAAATAAGGTCCCTGAAGTAATCTTGGAGTTCATGACAGTAGTACAGAAAGGGTGAGAGGAGTTTGACTCTGACTGTTGGGGTTTGTGGGGTTTTAGGAAGGGAGGGGTTCAAGACAGGGTTTCTCTGGACCTCGAACTCATTTCTGCCTCAAACTCAGAGACCTGCCTGCCTCTGCCTTCAGAGTGCTGGGATTAAAGGCCTGCGCTGCCATGCTCCCAGGCAGGCTGCTTGATGCTTCAGGCAGCAGGATTTCCTGATAGGTTAGAATATGAGGGAGGAGTCAAGGATAACACCAAAGCTGAGATCCTTGAAGGAATGAATGAGTCCAGTGATCAGAGAAGACGGAAAAGGTGACAAGGTGATGGAGGGGTAGACTTGGAGTGGGAGATGACAGGTGTGTGCGCCCCTGCAGGTGATTGTGTGCACCCTCAGGCAGGCTGGTGAATGTGCAAGCCATCCTGTACAGTTCACTTATTGTGAGGGTCTGCATGGAGATTTGGATGTGTCTGGGGCTTCGTATGAATCTGTGGCTTTCATATATGCCCATGTGTAAGCATTTCGGTTTTTAAGAGTCAGATTCTGCTCCCTCCCCACACCTGCGCCCCTCTGTTACTCTGAGGGGACTGTAAGGGGCAGCGAATTCCCCTGGGAAAGAGCTTATCTGGATGGGTGAGGCAAAATGGTTGGCATAGAAACCGCTGTTTCCAAGAACTTCTTAGAAGCCTCATCCCACAGCAGAGAAAACCTGACCATCCACGCTCTCATAGATGGGGGCTGAGTGCCAGCACCAAAGGGACTAGGCCAGTCATTTCACATGTCCACAGGTGTGATATTGGACTGCCTTCAAAAAAATGGCATCTTCAAGAAATAGTTATTTGGAAAACATCCTCCCTGATAATACTCAGTTCTGACAAGAACTGACAAAGCTGTCCTTCGTGAGGCCGGAGACGGCATCAGATGTGCCCTCCGCTCACCACGGCAGCCCTGCAATCTGTGTTTCAAGAGACTGCCTTCCTTCCCACCAGGTGGAACAGAAGTGACTCAGACACTGTCCTGGGGGCCTCTTTGTCCCCACAGGGTGCTCATCTTATCCAATCCCAGTGGCTCGGCTTCCTGCTTCCAGAAGATAGACAAGCCTTGAGCACAGGGCCTTGGACTTGGTGAATAGATTGGTTTTTGGTGTGTGTGTGTGTGTGTGTGTGAGAGAGAGAGAGAGAGAGAGAGAGAGAGAGAGAGAGAGAGAGAGAGAGAGAGAAAGAGAGAAAGAGAGAGAGAATGATTCTCAAGCATCCCAAGTGTCCTTGAGCTTGCTAAGGATGACCTTGAGCGATGACCTTGAATGGTGACCTTGAGTGATGACCTTGAACTCCCGATTCTTCTGTTTCCACCTCTCAGTGCTGACATTCCAGGCACGTGTGTGTCACCACACCCAGGTTTTGTGGCGCTAAGGATCCAACCCAAGGCTCCATAAGCGCTTCGTAAGCTCTCACGTCCCCAGCCTCATATTCTGTTCTACCACAACCTGAAAAGGAAAATGGAAGCAGACAACAGCCCTCTGTGATCTTGTCCTCGGATGAACTAATTCTCCCAAGCTGGGCCATGAAATAGTCCAGAGGTCTGCGATATAGCTCACACTGCACAGAAGTGACTTGATGACATCATGGTGGTCTGAATAATCTGGATCCGGCCAGTTCCTTGGTGGGGCTGGTGAAGACACAGCCCCCCCCCCCAGGCAAGGATGTGCGTGTGTGCTCATAGTTCACATTAGGAGCATGCTTTCATGTGGACATTTTCTCACATTTCAGTTGTCTCTCTACTGGTGAGATCTATCTGTGTGGTTCTGTGGTCACAGGAACCTCTGCTTCATGATAGTGAGGTCATCCCAGGTTGCACTTATCTGCCCTCCAACAAATCAACACCAGTCTTATAGCATTCCCTTTGGGTGCTCTGGGCCGCTGTTTGCATAATTTGCATAAGTAGTGTGGGATCACCACAAAAAAAAAAGCCCTTACCAATTTACACTCCCATCAGTCCCTGTGAGGAACCCTAGCTTCCTCAGTTTCTGCATTAATTGGTATTTCCCGGCTGTGGAGTTTTTGCCAGTCTGAAGGTGCAAAGTGATGTCTGGTTTTAATTTGCATTTCTTAGACTGTTAATGAGTTTGAGCATCGCTTCGAGTGCTCATTAGCTTTTGGGGTTTCCTTCTCTGTAAATTGCCTGTCACATCACTTGCCCATTTTTCTGCTGGACCTGATGTCCTCTCCTCGTCTCCTTGCGGAGTTCCTTTTACGTTCTAGGTGTGAATCCCTTGTCAGTTTTAGACTTTGGGGGAAAAATCCTATTTCTATCATCTGACTCTTAATTGGCCTGTGTTATTTCTTTGTTAAGTAGGATTTCTTCATTTTGATGTAATCAAATTCAGGATCTCGGTGTGTACTTTAAAAGTTTGGGGAAATAAGCAATCTCCTTTCCCTGCGTCCTTTCCTACTCACTGTGTGATTTCTTACATTCACATTTAAATCTTTAATCTGCTCAGGGATTTTACTTATTCACTAAGCTAAACAATTATCTGGTTATAATGTTCTCGGTAGATTAAACTCTGTGCAGAACAACCCAGCATTTCCCACTGGTTTCCTTTCTCCCTGTCCCATCTCTGTTTCACGGGTATGTATGCTCTCCAGTTTTCTCTTCGGTCTCATTTGCTGTATTTGCTTATTTGTGTGCATTGTTGGTTGTTTTGATGAGAGGAAGAGAAAGAAAGAGAGAAGTGGGGAGAGAGAGAGAGAGAGAGAGAGAGAGAGAGAGAGAGAGAGAGAGAGAGAGAGCACATGTAGGCCAGAGGACAGCCTCAAATACCATCTCCAGGGATGCTGTCACCTCCTCTGATACAGGCTGGCTTCTCAAGAAGCCCGGGATCTCCGGGATTAGGCTGCACTGGCTGCCAGGTAAATTTGGGCGATCCTCCTGTCTCCACCGCCCCAGCACTGGGATTACAGCATTTGCTACTAACACACACCCTTGTGTAGATTCTGGGGATTGGATTTGGGCCTTCACATCTGAGACTCAGGCACGTGACTGACCGGGTTACGTCCCTGTCCCCACAGTTTTAATTACTATAGCTGTATATGGCTTGCCCGCCCACCCCCTCCCCCCCACCCCCCATCTTTTTAATTTAGCTCTTTACCTTATTTTACTTTGGGAGTAGATCCAGCAGGTTATATGCATGTGTGTTGGAATCTGTGTGCATATGTGTACCCTTTCACATAACCTTTCCTATGAGATTGATCTATAAATTTGCCAATGCATCTTGGGAGAACTGACCTGGCCGTGACCATCACCTACACTGCCAGGGTGTTCAGTTTGTTCACACTTAAAGTTCAAGCCCTAGAGACTTTATATGGTCTTGGCTTAATTCTCAAATACTTGGTGATTTTTTTTTTTTTTTTTTTTTTTTTGGAGGCTAGGTTATGGTGTTTAATTTTTATTACATTTACTTGTTATTTCTCTTATCACAATTTCTTTACAATTGCATATCATATCAATCACTTTTTAGTTTGGCTTTCTAGGTGGCTGTTCCTGTAGAAATGCTGCTGGTTTTTGTAAGGCAATCTTGTATCAGGGGACATCACTGCAGCCCCACACTTCCTTTAACAGCTCATCTGTAATCTTGCCCACACTCATTGGGATTAAAATCATGTGTATATTTAATAATAGTTTTAGGTCATCTATTCCGGACCTCATAATCTTCCTATATTCCTCACCATATTAGTGAGATCTCTAATAGCCTATCAATCAATTATTTATTATACGGGACACTGAGGTCTCAAAACTACTTCAAGTGTACCATCTGCCTTGAGTTATATAAACTTTGTCAAATTAAGTACACTTTTCTACTCTAACTCTTTATTTTTACTTTATTTTTGCATTTATTTGGTGTGTGTGTTTAGCTCAGAGGATAACTTTTGGGAGTCAGTTCTCTCCTTCTGCCACAAGAGTCCCAGAGATTGAACTCAAATTGTTAGACTTCACAGCAAATGCCTTTACTCACTGAGCTGTCTTGCCGGCTCCAGAGTTTTTATTTTTTATTATAAAAAGGTGCTGAACATTTTCAAATGTGTTTCCTTGATCTCCTGACTATTAAGGTTACCATGTGTTTCTCCCCCGCCCCCTATTAATGCGCTGACATAAGTGGATTTTTTCATGATATTGAACTATTCTTCCATCCATTTAATATAATATATTAGAACACTACCAGATTTTTTAAGCAAGGAATTCGCTTATGATTTTTATTCTCTCTGTAAAGTTGGTCTACAATTTTCCTGCTTTATATAGCTCCTATCCATCTTTGAAATCAAAAGTAGACTAGTTTTTTCAAAATTAGCAGGGCAGGTTTCCCTGATTTTTAATTTCCTTTAGAGGAAGAACAGCAAACATTTGGTGATTTCTTCCTAAAATCAGAGAGAAAAAGTACACTAGATTAAAATGGCAATCAGAAAATAAATATTAGTAGAGGAACAATTATAACAATTGTGACACTTGGCTCAACTTTAAAGCAAAAAACCTGAAGATATTGAAACTTTAATTACAAAAAAAAAATATCAAAACTGACTCCAGAAGAGAAAGAAATGATAAACAGACATGTTGCCACAGAGGAAACAAAGTGTGCTGCATTTTCACCATAGTCTCAAAAAAATAGCTCACTCTTAGACAGTTTTCCGGGAGAATTCTACCTATTTTTAAGGGACAAGTAATCTCAACACTACATAAACTGTCTCAGTGTCTATGTTTTATAAAACAATTTAAATTGTTTTGCTTACACAAAGCTCCTGGGTCTTGACCAAGACACATACAAATTTATACCACATGTAATTACAAATGTAATATTAGGTCCGAATAAAACAGCAAACAAGAAGCTGGAGAGTTGGCTTTGTGGTCCATTTCCCAGCACCCAAATCGTGGCCCATGGCCACTTATAACGCCAGGGAATCCCGCCATCTCTTCCGGCCTCAGTACACACACAGACAAGCAGACACATGCACCATAGTGCAGTGCTTACAGTCCAGGTAAGGTGAAGCCACAGTGTAGGGAGGAACATCCTACGTGTCTCAGGGAAGGTTCAACACATCAAGACTAGGTTGTCCACGTGGACTTTAAGACTCAGGGATGAACTGAAGCCTAAGTCAGCACAGCCTTCTGTCCTACAGGACCTAGCCAGGAGGTAGCGCTTTACCCATACTTACCTTCTTTCACCATTGATGCATATTTGAAAACTTTCACAATAAAAAGCTGGGGAAACTGTCTATTAATATAATTCATCACATTAATAGGTCTAAAGAGAATGATCTGAGGACATTTCCACAAGCCCTGAGAAGACATTTGGCACAATTCAATAACTATTCTTAATTTTTAAAGCATTTAATAAAACAGGAAGGGATAGTTATTTCTTTAGCATATGAAATAGATTCATCTCTTTCCACAAGCTGAGTTGATGTTTAGTTGATATTTTTATTAGTAAAAAAATAATTTATGCTTAGTACTTAATGGGAAAACCACTAAAAGCATGCCCATTAAAGTCAGAATAAAACAAAAATGTTCAATATTAGTCCAGTGGACTATTATTTAGCATTGTTCTGGAAGAAATCACCAGTGTAATTAAAGAAAGACATTACAGGAATAAAAATTAAAAGGTGGGGGTGTTAAATCATTTTTATCTACAGATGATATGACTGTCCAGCTGGGTTACGGAAGGACTCAACTAAAAACTATTATAACCCATGAAATTGTCCAATAGCAGGATAGACTACTACATTAAAAGAGTCAAGTACACACACACACACACACACACACACACACTCACTCACACACACACCAAATACCAAGTATTTTATTATGAGGATAAATATATAATGATAGATGAGCACAGAGGATGACTGTAGAAAGTTATTTTGTATTCTTGGATAGAGAGACTCAATATGAAGGAAGATACACACTTAAAAATTTAATTTAAAATGTAGTGAGACCCCACTAAGACGACAACAGTGCTGTTAAATAAAAATCAGCTAGCTAGATGTGGTGGCATATACCTTTAATCCTAGCACCCGGGAGGCAGAGGCAGGTGGATCCCTGTGAGTTCAAGTCCAGCCTGGTCTACAAAGTGAGTCCAGGACAGCCAAGGATACACAGAGAGACCCTGTCTCAGAAAAACAACAACAACAACAACAACAGCAGCAGCAAATCAGCAGAGTCCAAGGTTCCACTCAAAATGGACAAACTGAACTAGGAAACCAATTAACACTCATGTGTTTACTCTGTGTGTGTGTGTGTGTGTGTGTGTGTGTATGTGTGTCTGTGTGTCTGTGTGTGTGTGCGTGTAGACAAGTGTAGAGGTCAGAGGACAACTTGCAGGATCAGTTCTCTCGGTTCTGGGGAATTGAACTCAGGTCATCTGGCTTGCACAGCGAACACCTTTACCCACTGACCCATCTTACCAGCCTCAGTGGTTTTGAATGCTGAGGAATCTGGAAAAGGATAGTTTACCAGATCACAGGACATGTGAGGTGGTTCTAAGAAAAATGATGCAGAACTGTGTCTGCATGTGCAGACTAAAAGCCCATAGTCCAGTGTGACAGAGGGGACATGCGAACTGGGGAAAGGAGAGCTATGTACCCGGAGGTTTGCGGGTTACTGTACATTATGGGGGAAGGGGTTGGATCCTACCCACATGTTACATCAACACAAATCCCATGGGCATACTTCCATATGGAAAATAAAGCTCTGTGTATGTGTTTGTGTGTGTGTGTCAGTGTTTGCACAATCTTGGGATGAAAAAGGCCTGTGCATGTGTGTTTGTGTGGATATGTATGTGTGCTGTGCTTTTGCATGTGTGTGCGTGCATTTGCACATGTGTGTGCAAATGTGTTTTCTTATTGTGTGTGTGTGTGTGTGTGTGTGTGTGTGTGTGTGTGTGTGTGTATACAGGTGAATATGAAAGTCAGAGGTCAGCCTCAGGTGTCATTCTTCAGGTGCCACGTCCATCTTGTGTTTTGAAAGTCCTCGCTCACTGACCTGGACTCTCCAGTTAAACAAGGTTGTCTTAGCCAGAAAGTCCCAGGGATTTTCCTGTGTCCACACTACCAGGGCTGGGATTTCCAGCACACACAGCATACTGCTGGCTTCTCATGTAGGTTACAGGTTTCAAATTCAGATCTTCTTGTTTGTGTAGCAAGTATTTTACCCACTGAGTCAGCTCCCCAGCTCCTCAATCGCATTAAAAAAACAAAACAACAACAAAAGGCCTGTACCTAGGTTTCAGAAACCACATCCAAGAAACCATAAGCTCAGAGGGGATTCTGTGAAACTTGGATTACACAGAGTGGCTCTTAAATAGCGTTCTTAAGAGTGAAAAGTGCAAAAACAGCAATCAGCAGGGGGCAGCGTGCAGCAGCTCTGTCTAAACTCTAAAGCAGGACTGGGAGACAGCTCAGTGGGTAAAGAACTTGCCACACAAGCATGAGGACCTGAGTTCAAATCCCCACTTGTCTAAAAGCCGAGTGAGGTAGTAAGTGTCTGTAACCCCACTCCTCTGTGGTCATGTGGGAGGCAGAAACAGAAGAATTCCTGTTTCAAGCAAAGTGGAGAGTGGATGGACATCCGATGTTGCCCCCTGACCTCCTCCACGTGTGCCCGCTCTCTCTCTCTCTCTCTCTCTCTCTCTCTCTCTCTCTCTCTTTCTTTCTCCCCCTCTCTCTCTTTCTCTCTGTCTCTGTCTATCTCTGTCTCTCTGTCTGTCTGTGTGTGTGTGGGTGCATGCGTGACAGAGAGAGGATCATAAATAAAGCTTATGCAGCAAGCATGTCCTCAATTGACCATTTCCCAGCCCTTAAATATACACTTAACGAGACTGGCAACTGCCAATTGTGCTGAGACAGAACACACGTGAACTGGGTGAACTGTATGTTAGATTCAGTGAAGCTTTTCTATGAAATTTTTAATTATTTCCAATAGTGGTTTTTAGTCTTGCTTTGGAATGGGCCACTTTGGGGTCTCATTAAAGCCCTAAATATGGACTGGAAAGACAACTTGGTGGTAAAGGCACTTGCTGTTCTTCTGCATCACCAGAGTTTCTAGGGCCCACATCAAGTGGATCTCAACTGCCTGTATCTCCAGCTCTAGGGGATCCAGAGTCCTCTTCTGGCCACTGCTAGCACGTGCACTCACATGCATAAACTCCACACAGACACAGACACACACACACACACACACACACACACACACACAAAGAGAAAAAGAGAGAAAGAGAGAAGGAGGGAGAGAGAGAGAGAGAGAGAGAGAGAGAGAGAGAGAGAGAGAGA
>OU015750.1:10661272-10677996 GCA_907169655.1 Acomys percivali | reverse complement strand
ACACACACACACACACACACACACACACACACACACACACACACACATCCTTCAACCAATAGCCCGAATAAATAAGCAGAAGCTCTCAGGTGTGGGCATAGATGAAGGTGTTTAATGTAGCAGTGTTTACTGTGGCTGAAGAGCTAGAGAGAATTCGTTTATAGAAGAATGTTTAAATCACGGCAGTTTTACATCACAGAAAGACTTAAAAGAAAAAAGAAAACAACCACAATAGCTTTGCTTGGATGGGTTTCCACCATGTGTCGCTAATTGAGAAACTCAAGCCAGGAATGTAATATGATGAGTTTTGTTCAATACCGATCAGCGAGTCCTGTGTATGTCTGACACAGGAATCTGAAGTGTGGGGAAGGGCATGCACCAGGATATTGACATTGGTTTTAAGAATAAACCACATAAATAGAATAAACATTATTTTTGAAATTCTTGTTTTATGTGTATGTATACTTGGCTTGCATGCATGTTTGTGTGCCACGTGTGTGCCTGGTGCCCAAGTCTGGCCAAGGAGGGCCTCAGAGCCCCCGGGACTGGAGTTATGGAAGGTTTGAGCCATCATGTAGGTGCTAGGAACTGGGTCCAGCTCTTCCAAAAGCGCAAACAGCGCCCCTGACCACTGAGGCATATCTCCAGCCCCACAAACAATATTTTTATCATGAAGAAATATGGTGAACTACGAAAGTATAGAAGGCCAAAGGTAAAAACTAGTGTGCTACTCCCGTTTCTGTCACCCAGGCATTCTATTTCAATGAATGAACTCTGAGACTAACTACATTATATATGCAAATATACACATCTATAATGTATATTATATAATACACATATGTATATATTTATGTATGTATGTATGCATCGTGTGTGTTCTGTTACTTTCTTTTTTGCGAAGGGGGGGGTTGTTTCCGAGACAGGGTTTCTATATGTAGCCTTGGCTGTCCTGGACTCACTTTGTAGACCAGGTTGGCCTCGAACTCACAGAGATCCACCTGCCTCTGCCTCGAGTGCTAAGATAAAAGGCGTGCGCCACCACCGCCCAGCTCTTCAGTTACTTTCTCTTGCTGTAATAAAACACTATGATCAGAAGCAACTTACAGAAGAAATGGTTTGTTTAGGATTACTGCTCCCGGGGGAGAGTCCATCACGGACAAGAGGCATGGCCCAGGTAGCTGGGGTAGGAAGTTGACAGATGACATCGTCATCCGCTGTAGGGGTCCAGAATTGCTGAAGGAAGACCCCAGACTCAAATAGTATACAAAAGCAAAGAGCGTTGATTCTGTAGAAACAGCCAGCATGCAGGGGTCAACCACTCACACAAACTGGCAACCCCAAGGGAACTCACAGGCTCCTTTTAAAGCCAGTTAGGAGATTGCCAGGGTGGTCTTTCGACCTTTGTTAGGATTGATTGGGCTCGTGGTAAGGAACACGTGAATGTTCCTGATTCTTTCTGACCTTGGGGACCAGGCCAGATGTCAGGCCAGTTGTTGATTGGTTGCTCCTTTTCCAAGAAGCCTAATGAGCCCTTCTGGGAAACCGAGAGCTAAGGCTCAACATAGTGGCCTGACTGAAGATGGAGTAGGTTTGGACAGGACCACTGGAGTCAAAAGTAAACCAGAAGCAACTTTCTTACCATGGGGAGCGCTTCTAGGCAGCCTTGGAAGCAGCTCAGGCTCAGGAGCTGAAAACTGCTGCCTGCGGGTCTGGTCGGGGGTGGGGGAGGCTCCTTTTAAAGTGCCACAAGCAGAAGTCCAAAGGATGACTAAGAAGGAATTTAGTCCAGGATGTGGCAGTCAGAGGATATCTGTTTAAGCTTAGGGCTAATTATCGTTTCCTGTAACTAAGGTGAATATAGGACAAAGGGCATTCAGCAAAATGGGCTACATATCTGAGAATGGGGGGTCACGCTGGCCCTTCACCACAAGCAGGAAGCAGAGCTTGAGTGGGAAGTAGGGTGAATCTATAACTGCTCAAAGCCTGCCTCAGCGATGTACGTTCTCCAGCAAGGCTGTCCCTCCTAAAGGCTCTATAACACCCCTCAATCCGAATAGCACCCCCAGCTTAGGACCAAACATTCAAATACCTGAGCCTATGAGAGACATTTCTCATCAACACACACACACACACACACACACACACACACACACACACACACACAGAGCTTTATTAGATTTGTTCATTTGACATTTGTGTTTGCCTGTGTGTATCTATGTGTACCACATGTGTGTCTAGTGCCTGCAGAGGCCAGAAGAGAACATCAGATGCCCTGGGACTGGAGTTACAGGTGGTTGTGGGTGCTGGGAAAACAACCCAGCTCCTCTGTAAGAGCAGCAGGTGTGCTTAACCACAGAGTCATCTCTCCACATATATGTATATGTATGTATATGCACATATGTGTGTATACATATATATAATCTGGAAAAGGTATTGTGTTTAAAATGAAAGAGGAAAGGAAATAACAGTTGGGAGGAACCACAAGGGATGATAGATATGCTTTCTTACAGGCCGGGGGCTCAAACTCAGGACCTTGTGCATGCTAGGTCAGTGCTCTACTACATCCCCAGCTCTTTGCTGATAGGTATGTCTATAGCCTTGACACTTTCATGGGGGTATGCTTACCCCATCTAATCCACTTTTATTCAGATGTACCAGTATGTACTTTTTGTGTGTCCACCACACCTTACTGGAGAGTTTTTCTTGAAAACCCAAAATGAAAGAAGAAAGACATGCACATCAAAGTAGCGTCCTTCTAGACGTTTCTGAGAAAACAGCGTCTGACCTGTTCCACTCCTCTGTCCTCTCTCTCTCCTGCTGTGAATCACAGACCTGGATCTGGGACGTCCACTGAGTTTACAAGGATTTGTCTCCTAGCATGAAGTTTCCATAAAGGAGGGTCCAGTCCAGTTGCAGAGTGTGTTGGTGGAGGGTGAGGGTTGGGGGTGGGGGAGCTTCACTTCCACAGCCTGGAACAGCACAGTGTAAGGAGGGGCATCAGACAACCAAGTGAGGGGATCCTGTCATCCCAGCGCTTGAAGCCTCCACATAGACCATAGAGACTGTCACAAGCCTAAGTGTGACCCCTATTCCTACACCCCCAGTGCACGTGGGCTTTTAGGGTTAGATGAGATCATGAGGACAGACTCTCTCAGTGGGACTGCCTTTTACATTTTTTCAAAAGATCAGTTTATTTTTATTTTATGTGTGTGGGTGCCTTGCCTAAATGTATGTCTGTGCACCACATGCACGCAGTGCCCATGGAATCCAGTCTTCTGGGCATTAGAGTCTCTAGAACTGGAGTTACAGGTGTTCGAGCCACCACGTGATGGTGAGAGCCAAGCCAGGTCCTCTGTGAGAGCAACACAAGCGGTTCCATCTCACCTGTGCCCTACCCCATAAGCACTGAGCATCTCTCCAGCCCCAGGGTTATGGCCCTGAGGACACCCTTGGAAGGCAGCTATCTACAGCCCAGGGAAAAGGCTCTCTCAAGACACACAACCAGTGCCACCTGACCTCAGGCTTGTCCCCTGCACAGAGCTGTGAGAAAACTGGCTTGTGGTTTGTTACTTAGTATGTAATTATTGGTGGCAGTGGTGGTGTGTTGTGCACGTGTGTGTGCGTGCATGCATGTGCGCGCACGCTTGCTTGCGTGTGTGGCAACTTGCAGTGACTGATGGTAAACTTGCCCCTCTGGTTGCCTGGTGCCTGGAGATCTGGGAGTCCAGTGATTACAGAGGGAGTGGCTGGCATGGTGGCTTACAAACTGACTTCCTAACTTTCAGCCTTCACTCTCCTCAGTGATCTTTCTAAAATGCCCATCCCTAATGTCACCTGCTATCTTTAAAACAGAGTGAAAACTTACTAGCATCTGTTAAAACATGGTATCTTATTTTCAACACTCCCCATGCTGTCCCTGCCTCCTAGACTGTGGGTTTGCTTTTTCACACCATTTCAGGGGCTCACAGTCAACTGCAGCCCAAACTATGAGATTACTAAACGGGCAATCTCAGAGGTAAACAATCCATACGTTTTGATTGGATGCTGTGAGTAGCATGAGGAAATCCCCTGCCAACAATCCTTCATGCCCCTGTGTCCACTCTGTGTATGCTACCCACTCTGTGACACAGACAGTTACAGAACAGCCCACCTTTTGCTCAGCGGACTCCAGACACACATTGATACCAACTGAGATGTGCTCACTTTTGACTCCCTCTTGCTGACTGACTAGGTTCCATCTCGCCTGTATCCTACCCCTGGCAGCTTGGCTTGCGTCTGAGTTACCTGCTGGAGACTATGGCCCTGGCAATCCTCTCTTGATGTCCACCACCAACTGCCATTCTCTCCCTCTCCTGGGTCACCTCAGCCTCTGGAGCTTCTTCCCCCTGCCTAGAGCCCCGCTGGAGTCACCTGACTGCTTTGCATTCATCAGAGCTGACCTTTCTCGGCCTTCAACCCCAGCCGGCCACTCTGGTGCTCTGAGTGCTTGCTTTGACTGACCTCGGGGGTCACCGTTTGGTGCCCCCCACTTCCACCTCCTCTTCTCAAGCTCCCACTCTTACTGAGCACCAGGCACAGCCTGAGCCTTGGACATGGCCATATGCATTCTTGATGTCACAACATCATAGGATGACGTCACACCTCCTGGCTACATGGTACAGAGGACGCCTGAATTCCCCTCTTCATCTTAAAGCACAGTCATGAACTACAAAACTCATGAAGTTCACAAAGCGAGCTGCCTCTTCAACAACTCTACCTGAGCGACTCCTCAAACTTAACCTGCCAGCATGAAGGCCTTGCTTTTCTTCCCTGTCTTAATGAACGTCTATCAAATTGATCAAGTCCCAGACGTGGAAGCTAGACAATATTCTTATGAGCTCTTCAATGCCTCGTGCAAATCAAGGGTGACCCTGTGGGGTCCACGTGAGAACTATGCCTTGTAGTCCACTGTCAGCAACACCAACACCTCAATCACTTAGCTAATGGGCAGCTGCCAGATTCTGCCCTGGGAAAGAAGACTCCCTATTTGAAACAGGAAAAATAATTTGCTGAGTAATATTTGAAAATTATGTGGCCATATTGAGTTCCTTAAGATTTCACTCAAAGATGTTAGCATCCAAGAGGGAGCCTTATTCGAATCAAATACTGCTTTGATGACCGCACAGTGGTAATTCTCATAATTTTATCATTTCTTCTATCAGTACTGAACATTATCTGTGGAGAACCTCCCTCTGTCCTCTCTGGGAATATTGATAAAGATTTATGGATTACTTTTTAATTCTGTGTGCTGTAACCCGTGGTGGCCATTCTTTCTAACGTTCAGACTGTTAAGAATTTGACCCAATCCTTCAAGCTATTATTACCTCTCGGCAGGTCCTCCCTGGCCACCATTTTTGAGATGTCTAATCTTTGTTGTCAACACCACTGCATCTGGTATCAGCTAATCAGCTAAAGCCCAAGGTCTTGGATGTTCCCATGAGAAATTTTCTTGATAAGATTATTTGAAACAGAAAGACCCTCCGTACGCCTGGGTGACACCTCCTGGTGGCAGCTCACATACAAGGACGCAGAATAAAGAGACTTTGCTTTTTGCCTGCTTGCCTTCACTCTTGCTGGCACAATCATCTATCCCATCGATATGGCTTCTTCAAGATTCTAAAACAGACTGGAGATCAGCAGCTCTCCTGGAAACCTCCAGGCCTTCAGCACCAGATTGGGATGGTTGAGTCATCTGGCCTTGAAGACTAAGCAACTACTGAGTTCTTGGCCTCCCCAGTGTGAGACAGACATTGTTGGAATACCTCTATCACATCCTGAAAGTCAATCTCATAAATCCCTTTTAATATATGTATTCACCCTCTCTGTGCTGTTCCTTCAGAGAACCTGATGAATATGCTTATTAAGATAGCATCCCATTCCCACCCAGAGTCTTTCTTAATCTAATTTAACATGTATGTGCTCATGTGTGCATGTGTGTGTGCACATGAGAATATGTGTGTGACACACGTGCGTATTATATGTGCTTCTGCTCAGTGTCATCTGCACAGAGAAGCTCTCACTTAACACTTTGCTGAAATAACATCTCTACCCCACCCAACGTCCTTCTCTTGGTCTAGCTTAATTTGTGCATATGTTCATTTAAATGAGGGTGTACATGTATGTGCCGGTGAATGTGGTTCTTCATGAGTGTGGAGGCCAGAGGGCAACCTCTGTTGTTTTTCAGGTGGCACCCACATTGGGTTTTTTTTTTAAGACATGGTCTCTCACTTGCCTGAAGCTTGCCAAAGTAGGCTTGGACTGAGCACAGGGCATTCACATGAACCACCTCCCTGCCCTGGGATTACAAGTAGCTGCTCCTGTTCCTGGCTTTTTTAATGTAGGGTCTGGGGACCAAGTTTATGTCCTTAATGCTTTCATGGCAAGTGCTTTACAAATTAAACTATATCCTTAGCCTTCAACTTAAATTTTCATTTTTTTTTTCTGTTTGTTTCCTTGGTGAAATATAAACAGAGACGATTCAGTGCCATGACGTCAGCACCAGAGTCAAGGCCAGCATTGAGTCCGTGCCCTTAGTCCCAGTTAAAAGAAGCAACAGACATTCAATGCTGCAGACACACATACTTAGAAAGGTGCTTACAGGCAGGCACATGGCAGAGTGCACACACAAGCCTACTAAGGAACATGTTAGGGAACCACAATCACACGGATGTGTCTATAGGCATGCAATCACACAGTTCATTTAAACAAACACTTGTGCAAGGTAAAGATGAAATCGCACACTAGTATTTACCTTTATACTTCCTAACCCATGAGCATACAACAGTTGACACACACACAGGCTTATACATGACTCACAAACAAGCTCTCATCGATACATACACCCAAAGACAGACATTTGGGTGCACATGCACGAATGAACACCTACACACATGTGTACACATGCACACAAGCCTGCCCATTACTGGCAGGAGTCTCCATGGCCTTGCTGAGCCTGGCTGGAATGCAGGATGCTGACCACTCCCTGTCCTTTAGCCAGGAGAATGACAGGTCCCGACAGCATTCCCTATCAGGACAACTAGTCTGAGAGGGGGTAGGTGCAGTTAGGGAGGTGCCCCTGATGGATGGCCGCTCTGTGGCTGGTGCTGCAGCACCAATGTCACAGAGGCCGTTAACAGTCTGGGCAGAGCCGTAAACCATGCCTGGTTCCAGCAGCCCTTGCCCCCACCATGCACGCTTCTGCAGTCACCCTGCCTCCAAGCCATGGGTGAATACCAAAGCCAGTGAGGAACTGGGGCATATTTTTCCCAGGCACAGCTAGACCAGCAGGGATAGAGGACCAGAGAAATGCCTGTGTTACCAAGGGAGGGGCTAAAGTTTCCCAGGCTGGCTCCATTAGTGCCTGATGCTCCCACATTATACCAGATGGCTGACCCCAGACAGGAAGCTAACCCCAGAGCCCAGTGGTTACCATAGCATCAGCTGCCCCCAGTCCCCTATGGCCTACACAGGACCACAGTATGAGCTTGTGAAGTCTTCACGGGACTGGACGGCTCCATCATTTCAACACAGGTCGGAGATTCCAAGGGACTCTTCCCCCCAAGAGCCATCCTGTTCAAACAGACCCTTTGGGCAACATTCTGTGCTGGTTTGGGAAGTGAAGGGGTAGGGTGTGGTGAGGTACCACACCCGTTGCCAGCCCTACTGAACACGTCTGTTAGGACAGAAGTGCAGAGGTGGAAGGAGACTAAAAAGGGGGGAGGGTATTTTGTGACCTGTGAAGGGACCACATAGTCCCCCTCCCCATTGTCTTCCTGCAGAAAAGCCTATGTGGCCAGTGTCCTGGGCTGGGAGGCAGCTCGGGCTACAGAGTGCTGGTTATAAAGCACAAGTGTGAAGGTCTGAGGAGGTTCGTTCCAAGAAGGTGACTTTAAAGATCCAGATGTGGTAATAGGTGCTGATTATCCTCATGCTGGGGATGCAAAGGCAGGTGGATCCGTGGGGCTCCCTGGCTACCTACAGACCCTTCCTATCAGGCTCCAGCTCCCTGAGAGACCCTGTCCCCTCCCCCCCAAAAATATGGACATCCCTGAGGAAGCCTAGAGGGCTGTCTTCCCTAAGCCCCTACATTCAAGTGCACACCTGTGCACACATGGATATATACACACAGAGAAACTGGATTTATTTCTTCTGTTCATTTGTCCACGCATGTGTGGTGGCAACCTGCTTCATTCTGGAGGTGACGGGTGATCCGTGTGTGGCTATCCAGGGGAGGACAGGTCGGTAGAGGAAAATAAAATGGGGGCAGGAGCTGAGACCCGCATTTATAGAGCATCTACTGGGTCTGGAGTGAGACAGCTGGCATGGGATCTCAATTCGGCTCTGCAGTCCCCAGTAGGGAGGTCTCTTTCCTGCACCATTTTACAGACAGAGAAACGGAGGCTCAGAGTTGTTCAGTTGCCTGTCCAAATTCCCATGAAGAGTTCTCATCCTGGAAGAGAGGCTCCCGAGGATGACAGAGAGGTCCTGAACCACTCCAGCATGATTTTCATCCTTGTCTTCAGACCTGGCGAGGTTCTGAAGTTCCCAGAAAGGATGGACCCCTAGGGGATTGGTCCAAGAGCCCGACACTGCCTCCCCCTTGGCTGTGATGAATGCCCGACAGTCCCTCCACTTGCAGGGAACTCATCAGACTAATGGCTCCCAGTGTGAACTCCTTGTCGCCTTTGGATGAGAAATCCCAGCCTCCTGGCATTCTGTGCCCCAGACGGATGGGCTCCCGTCCCCGGGCTTGTGAGCAATGCAGCCTCTTCTGCAGAGAGAGGTCGATAACGGCCCTTCATCAGGACCACAGAGTCTCCCATCAGCCACTGGGCGGTATCCCTTCAGCAAGTTCCCCCTTTGACACTGACTCCAGCGGCTAACCGACCCATGGGGAAGTTTGGTGCCCAGTGAAATAAGCCCCACGAAGGAGGGGCAGATCCTTTTCAGCCTTGCCACAGATATTCGACAGACCTAAGGGTAAGGGCAGGGGCTGATAACATTCCAACTTGATTTTGAAGCTCCCATGAGCACACACTTGGAGGATCTAAAAAGACAGCTGCTCAAAGTGTTCTAGGACCTCGACGGTTCTATAGAAGAGGAACGGAGATGCTGAAAGTCGGAGGTTGGAAGGACTGAATGGCAGTGTTTTCAATACTAAGAGGCCATAGAAAAGGCAACCAGTGCCTCCCGCCTACGTGATGCTGGTGATGATATGGTCATTGTGCTCATCCGCATGAAGCGTCCTCGAGAGAGGCTTTATCGTCTCATCTCCCACTCCACGAGTGAGGCCCAGAGCAGTTAAATGCTGTTCTCTGTGAGACAATAAGATACTCCCTCAGATTTCCTCACCTCAGAGCTGGCCCTTTAGCTTCATGTCACCCAGCCTCTCAGCCAGCGTTTCTAAGGTGGCCCCTTCCACGCCAGACACTGAGTTGGCTACTGCAGTGGCACAAGACAGGTGTGGCCCCCTGGTCTGGTGCTTGGAGTATCTTCAGGAGAATGGAGACATCTTCCCAAGAAACAGGGCGCAGGGTTGGGGGTGGGGCGCAGTGACTATCTGCCTTCGCAGTGTGCTTTGTGGGGGAGAAACTAGTTCCGGCCCAAAGCCGGGGGTCCGGGAAACAGAGGTGGGAAGAACTATGTTCAAATGTTCATTAAAAGCCAAGGCCAGAGCCGGGCGTGGTGGCACACGCCTTTAATCCCAGCACTCAGGAGGCAGAGGCAGGCGGATCGCTGTGAGTTCGAGACCAGCCTGGTCTACAAAGCGAGTCCAGGACAGCCACGGCTACATAGAGAAACCCTGTCTCGAAAAACCAAAAAAAAAAAAAAAAAAAAAAAAGCCAAGGCCAGGGCAGGGAAAGGTCACCATGAGCAGGTGTCAGCATGCTGACAGCAGAAGGTGGAGTCTGGGCCTGTACACTGAGAGGGAAGGTGCTTATGTGGGTGTCCCTCAGCGACAGGAGGTGCAGCCAGCAGGATGGGTACAGGGCAGGGCTCTAGGCCTGGCAGAAGGACAAGGGTGGGAACCAATCGGAGTCTACCGGGAGTTGGGGCTCCGGGCCCCAAGAGTGAGATGGAAGGCTGTCTACTGGTGGCAGTGTGGCCACCCATCTGTTTACCGCTTGCTCTGTGGAACTGGCCATAGAGAACCACTCACGTTGGGAACACATTCAGGGAGGAGCAGATGGTAAAGGAAGTAGCCTTGTCCAGATTCCAAAGAATTCACCCTTCCTCCATGTCTCCGCAGGGCTCTGGGCTCTCAACCTCACAATGTACCTTCCAGTACTGTAGGCCCATTGTGTCTTCCTACCCACTCCCGCTCTGTGCCACTCCAGCTCAGGGACGCCACTGGGTCACCCTCAATTATTATTTGATCCCCCTGATTCCAGAACCTAGTCCCAGTCAACGTTCTATTGCTGTAAAGCGACACCATGACCGTAGCAACCCTTATAACAGAGAGCATTTAACTGGGGCTTGCTTACATTTCAGAGGCTTAGTCTATCACAAGCCTGGTGGCACCCAGGCAGACATGGTGCTGGGGAGGTAGCTGAGAGTTCTGTGTCTGGATTGATAGGCAACAGGAAGAGAGAGACACTGAGCCTGGTTTGAGCATTTGAAACCCAGAAGCCCACCACCCCCGAACAACACACTTCCTCCAATGAGGCCACACCCACTCCAACAAGACCATACCTCCCAATCTCTCTCAAGTAGCATCACTCCCTAATGACCAAGCATTCAAACGTCTGGGCCTATGGGGGCCATTGCTGGTCAAGCCACCACATTCAGCCCTTTCCCTGATCTTGAGCCCTTATATAACTCTCCACTTCCTCCCCTCCCAACCACAGTCCTGAACTCCACGTACAGTAATCCCTTTTTGGTTGACCCTTCCTGACTCCAGTCCCACCCTCCCGGTCCCACACCCTGCTCCAAATCCTTCCAGCACATCTTGACCCTGAAGTCAGATTGGAATTCTCCAGAGGAAGAGAGAGCAAGCGCATCTGCTGTTTATGTTCTTTATGGCTTCTCTCTGGCCCCGCCTCTCACTCCCGCCCCCACCCCCGCCCCATGATGTATCCATGTGTATGTACAAGTGCATGTGTATGTGTATATGGAGGTCAGGTGTCTGTGACATGCATTTTCAATTTCCCTCCACCTTGTTTTTTTGTTTTGTTTTGTTTTTTGTTTGTTTGTTTGTGTGTGTGGTTGTTGTTGGGTTTTGTTTTGTTTTGTTTTTTCAACAGCATTTCTCACTGAACCTGGAGCTTTTCAGTTTGGCTAAACTGGCTTGCTAGTGAGCCCCAGGGATTATCCTGTGTCTACCTCCCTCTGCCCCCACCCCCCAGTGCTAGGGTTCCAGAGGTGTGTAGCCATCCCCAGTATTTTACATGGGCCCAGGGGCTAGGCTTATTTGGTAGCATTTTAACCAAAGGAGCCATTGCTCAGGTCCTCCTCTTCCTTGTTAGTCCTGTCTTTGTTTCTTCGGGTTGCTGGGAGCCCAGGGGTGGCTACCACGGAGCTGCAGCCCACACTGGCTTGTGAATCATGTTAAAGACAAAAGGCTCTTCTTTTACTTTGGGGGATCCAAATAACAGGTGGGAACTCCAAGATGATCTCATTCAGAGGCCATGTACAAACGGGAACCAGTTTCAGCCATCAGCCCTTCCCTGTGGGAGCTTCTGGGGGTAGGGGTACAGCTTCACTGTCTGAGAGCTGGGAATGCAGGTACTTTTTGTCTCATTGGGAAGATTAACCAAGCAATGCATTTAGGCCTGCCTGTGTGCTTTTCTGTATGGATATGCTGAATAAAAAGGCTATATATATATATATTTTTTTTAAAAGGCTTTTTATTATTTTGGTTTCTTGTTTTAAGGCTAAGAGTGTGCCTCAGTGGTAGAACACTTGCCTAGTATATGTGAGGCCCTGAATTCCATCCCAACACACACACACACACACACACACACACACACACACACACGCATATGCATCTGCACCCACACCACCCACGCATGCACACAGTCCTCAGGGTAATAGAGTGGGGCAGGTAGGTCCCCTCTATAACAAATGGGACATGGCTACCTGGGAGGCTAGTCAGACAATTCTTCCCTGCAGAGCAGAGTCTGGCCCTCTATAGCCAAGGCAAGCTTATAGTCCAGCGGAATGCCGAGGAGGTTCCCTCCCACACACACAGCTAAGCACCCCACTGCCCGCTGGGACCCTGCCTCAGTGCCACCTGCCTCTCTTCCCCTAACAGCTGTATTTTTCAGGTACAATATGACAGGCTCAATCTATTCCTGTTATATATTTCCCAGTAAATGGACAAGGTGAAAACAGTGTCAGTTCAAATCACTATCATGACACTTAGTTCTGATTTACGGCACCTTTTGCCGCAATCTTGAAAGCGCCTGCATCCGCGCCGAGCTGGATTGCCAAGCCAGGCCCCACGGGGTCAGTGTTCAGATCAGCTTCAATAAAAGAATTTAGGGTAAGGCGGCCCCAGGTGGGCAGGGGGCAGACTAGGGGGCCCAGAGGACGAGCTGAGAGAGACGCTGAGGCCACCGTTTTCTCCTACATCTCCCTCCCTACGACTCTTTGTCCCCGGCCCTGTGGTTTGCAGCATCTGGGAAATTTATGGCGGCTCCATAAACGGGTTTTACAGACAGCTGTTAGAGCGTGCGGAGCAAGGCCTGGCTGTCGGGGGACCTAGTCTCAGGCTTACAGCCAAGACACTTAAATATTATGGCCTCACATATATAAAAATCGTGCTAGGCGCGTCCTCTGCTGCCTCCCTCATCCTGACCCGGGAGCCAGAGAATAGCGGCTGCTTGCAGCTGCTGCCTCTACAGGGACAAATGCCCACAACCCCTTGCTCCAGCCCCTGCTATGCCTCCACAATAGCCTAGACTGGAAGCATGTGTGCAGACAGAGTTGCCTAGAGGGCAGAACCAGATGTGGGAATGGCCCAGGCTTACTGTACCAAGCTCTTTGAGCCTCAGAATCTTGTTACTGCTAAAGAAAAAAAAAAGCGCTGTCTTCTACCATCTTTATCCCTCCAGTCGGTTTCTATTCTCACTACCCTTCCAGAACTCCACCTAAAGACTACTTGCCTGGTGGCATTGTCCCCACCCTCCTGAGTCACTTCTCTGGTCATAAATGCTCAGAGCCCCCCCTGGACTTCTTCATAACATTTCTAACAATTGCAATGAAATAATTATTAGCGTCATTATCTGTTTAATGTCTGTCTTCCCCACTGGACAATAAAGCGCACGAAAGCAGGGTCTCAGTGGTATACAGAACCTGGCCCTTGAGAAGTGTACAGTGAATGAATGAAGGTGAGCGTGTGTGTGTGTGTGTGTGTGTGTGTGTGTGCGCGCGCGCGCGTGCATGGGGGGTGCATGGGGGGATGGCTCATGGCTCAGGCAGAACTCGGGGCAAAGGGCTGGGGAGCCGCAGAAAGGCTTACAGAGATCAACAAGAGAAAGCTTTTGGGAGAAGATACCCCTGGATCTCGCAGCACAGTTTTCATGCAGGAGCCCTAGTGGGGGGGGGTGTCTTAAGACGGGAGACAAGGCTGCTCCCTTAGTCTCTCTGAGCTTCCATTTCACAGTGGGGCTAGCGATGATGTCACAGGGTCGCGAGGGTCAAACGCACTCAGTACGTGTAACAAGAGCTCCTGATGCCACATTAGGACTGCATGAAGCTCGAACTCAATAATTCCAGGCACAGTTATTTATGGGGGACGAAAGCCATTCCCTAGACACTCTGCTGCCTCTGAAGCCACATTCAGCTATTGCGTAACCCCTGCCTGAGCCATTTGACCAGAAGAGAATATATGACCCAAATGGAACCAATCACACTGGGGCTGGTAACCTATGACCTCTGGTGGACCAGTCAGACGTCATCTCCTGGGACTGAAGAACTCCGGGGAGACTTGTTAAAGAGGATCAGGTGCTGAGCACTGGGAGTCAGAGAGAGCCAGCCTTTGCACACCCATTGCCTGTGATAACCCCCGACTCCCATCCCAGTTTGAGTAAGAAGTATGGTTACCTGTGTAATTTGGGGATTGAATACTCAACCTCTGTGACTGTGATTCCCTCACCCTTGAAAAGGAGACCATTAAAAAAAAAAAGTGGATTGAATTATATCATGCAATAGAATTTTTTTTTTTTTTACCATTCACAATACCCTCCTTACCAATACAACCAGATATTGCAATTTGTCAAGACCTAAGGCTACCCTTGGGCCCCTGTCTTCTTTATTTAGTGTGTATTGTATTGTCTTCTTTATTTAATGTGTATATGCCTGTGTGCAGTACCCATGGAGGCCAGAAGAAGGCCCCAAATCCCCCGGGGGCTGAAGTTACAGGCAGCTGTGAGCTTCCCTGTGGGGGCTGGGAGCAGAACCAGGGACTTCTGTGAGGGCAGGAAGTGCTCTTGACAGCTGAGACATGTCTCCAGACTGGGACTTCCTGTCTCTTACAGATAGAAGAAAAGGCCAAGAAATCTGTTCTGCTTCCACTCTGCCCATACTCTCCAGAGGGAGATTGCCACTATTCAACTATCTTTTGACCCCTAGATGAATTTCCACATGGTTCAGCCTTGGACAAAATGAAAGCAGTAGTTAACGTTTGCTGGGCACTCCCCTGAGGCATTTGGGTGGGTGGGGGGAGGTGGTGGGTGGGGGCCGGGGGGAGGCGGGCAGGCATGAAAGGAAGCTGAGTCAAGGAAAGTTCCTTTTGCCCAGACAGGGGGCTGTGGAAATATGCAACATCTCAGCCTCCCTATAGGGCAGCAGCTTCCATGCGTCTCTCGTGCCTAACTGGGATGCCTCATTTTAACACGATATACCAGTCCTACAGATGACAGTTGAGTCACTTTGCTCCATAGAACTTTAAGCTGAGGCAGAGACAGATTCCCAAAGCTCAGTGGCTAGCCAGCCTGGCCAACTGAGTGAGCCCACACACTCAAAAAACAACACAGACTCCTTCGTGCCCCATCCCAGTCAAAAGTGATCTTGGCTGACCCTGGGATACATAGAAAGTCAAAGACTGCCTGAAGGGGGGGACTCCATGGTGCGGCTTCCGTGAGGTCATCATCCATCATGGGATGGCGTTGTGTGGTTGGTGCAGGTATTTGTAGTGAGAATTTTGGTTTCTTTAAAAACCCGGTATGTTATGTGAATATGTTTTGTTTTAATCACAGGTGTGGGATTGTCCACAGCTGCTAACTATGATTTGTCTCATGCTCTAGGAGGGGCGTGACTTTTGCCAGCTGCAGATAGTTTATGTTTGGAATTCCGGGGGCTCTTGAGAGGGCATAAGTAAGAGATCCTGAGAGAGCCTGTGGCGGCGGCTGCTCCCCCTGTTGCTGCTCCTGCTGCTGGTCCTTGCTGCTGCTTTTGGTCTTTGCTGGATGTTGCTGGTTGCTGGTTGCATATTCTAACAATGAAGACTGGACTTGGTCCGAGGAACTCAACACTCCTAATCAGCAGGAAGTAGTCTGAAAGAGAGCTATACTCCCTCCCCCGACATTCTTTTTTAACTTTCTTTCTGGCCTACCTAGTGTTGGGGGGAGGTTGGGAGGGATTGGGGTGGAGAAAGGTGATAAATATAAGGACCTAATAAGATAACCAAAAGCCCAGCTGCAGCTATTTGTGGGGTTATCCATGTTCCTTGTGCTAACAGGGGCGTACAAGGTCACTTAGAGAAGAGTTTAGAGAAAAATAAAATAAAATAAAAAAGCAAGGCTTTGTCCTATGTAAACCCTTCTCCATGGAGGACATGGGACTTCTCTGAAGGTGGGAGTCTTTCAGCCATGGCCCCCCGAGAAAACCCAGAGAGTGTTTGATGTTTTGAAGAAGATGAGGATGCTCTTCTGTGAGGCACATAGTCTCTGCCCATTTTGGCAAGCATGGACTTGAATGACTCAAACATCTCCTTCCATCAAACAAACAGGTGGACCGTGCCAGAAGGACAACACCTGAGGCTGACCTCCACATGCATGTGTACACATGTGCGTGTTATGTACACACACACACACACACACACACACACACACACTCATGAGAGAGAGAGAGAGAGAGAGAGAGAGAGAGAGAGAGAGAGAGAGAGAACTCAGAGTCACATTCTCTCTTCTCTGATAAAGACCTTCCATTCACCATATGAAGTGGTAGACTTCAAGTGTGAACATGACCTAATAGTTGAATGGGACAGTGGGCTGTTTGCCTAAATATGAGCATTTCTACATGAAAGAGGCAGAAGTGGTCAGAGGAACAGAGACCCCCTACACTATCAGTCACTCATGTCCCAGTTCTGTAAATTCAGTGTTAATCCCACAAATTAATTTTGGCCAATGAAATATGAGTGCAAGTGTCACGTCAGAGTCGGCCTATGCTTCATCCCCTTTCCTGTTGAAGCAACACATTCCAGACTGAAAGGAAAGAAAAAAAGAAAGAAAAAAGAGAAAAGAAAAGAAAAAGCTGTACTATGGATCCTGGAAGATAAACAAAGCTACAGAGCTCAGGCTGCCAAGCACAGACAGCTTTCTCTGAACACAGAGCACAAGAGGGAAATAGACTTTGGCAGCTGTGAGCCCTAGGGACTTTGGAACTCTTTGTTCCTACAGCTCAGCCTGGCTGATCCTGACTTTCGGGAAGAGGGTTGGCAAACAGCTGAGCACAGAGCCTGG
>OU015750.1:10643671-10661262 GCA_907169655.1 Acomys percivali | reverse complement strand
GAGTTGGAGGAAACAGTAGACAATAAGTGAAAAAGGGCAGAAGGACTTGGAACAGACTTTGTATGCCTGGATTCACCAGCCTTGAAATACAACTCCGCATTCAAGGAGACGTCTTCCTTCACCCCTCTTAGCACCTGTTCCCCACATCTGCCCCACTGCACCTCAAGCTGAAACTGTACTCCTCAGTGCTAACCAGCTGAGGCCACTGATGGCTCACTAAGGGGATCAGAAGAGCACCACTGTCCTCAGGGCCTGTGTTCCTGACTGCTGTTCCTCTGCCCTACAGTGTCACAGCTGCAAACAGCAGGGCTCAAGACAAGCAGAGCAAAAGAGGCTGTTGATAGATGTGTTCCATTAAAATGTAAAACTTCAGCATGACAAGAGGCACCGTAAACCAGCCAGGAACAGCTATCTCCGGGGAGAAAATATTTGCAATTTATATTACAGATAAGGGATTAGCATCCAGAATATATAAAGAATTCTAACAAATCAATAAGAAAAAGACAAATGGCCCAATAGAACACTCAGCAAATGATAAAAAAGAAAAAGTCGATTTATAGAAAAGGAAGTTCAAATGGCCAATAAACTTGAAGAATGCTCATTTTCACTAGCAATTAGGGGGCTAAACCATTAAGCTACCATGAACCATATTTTACTCATCAGATTGGTTTAAAAAAATTAAGGTTTGACATTAAATGTAAGTGAGGGTGCATGGAAGTAGGGACTATTGGCAATAATGAAAATTTGTACAACAACTTTGAAGGACAAAAATAAATAAATAAAAATAAATAAATAAAAATCTAACTGTCAATCTTTCTTCTGGAAAGTACACTTGCATGGGGCTCTGTATGAGAGTGTTGTCTTCAGTGTTGTCCATAAGAATTAAAACCTGGGACTGGAGAGGTGGCTCATTGGAACGTGGTCTTGTCACCTGCCATTCCAGAGGATCTAGTTGGTTCTCAGTGCTCACATCAAGTGGCTCACAGCTGCCTGCTAACTCCAGTTCCAGGAGATCTGATGCTGCCCTCTTCTGGCCTCTGTGGGCACACACACACACAGATGCAGACACACACACACACACACACACACACACACACACACACATGAATATAAAACACTTTTATGTTCCCTTTTATAATTAATAATGAAAAGAGAGTGAAACTCTAAAATGTCCACTGATGGGGGAGACATTAAATAAACCACTATAGGTCTGTGTAGCCATTTAAAAGACTATGACGTTTAAAAGGCAAGTCTGTGACTTCTCATGAAGACATGCTGTTGGGCACATAAGGCAGGAAGTGAAACAGATGCTGAAAGTGCCGCTGTGTTTGGACCCCCAGCACCCATGGAAAGCTGGGAGCGATGGCACATGCCTGTAATCTCAGTGCTGGGCTAGGGGCAGAGACAGGCTGAGCTCACTGGGCAGCTCTGATCTAGCCAGTCTGTGAACATCAGCTTCTGTGGGAGACCTTGACTCAAAAAATAAAGGTGGAGGGCAACAGAGAAAGACATCAACCTCTGGTCTCCATATGTAACACACATATGCATGTGAACCTGAAGGTACATGTGCACACTTTTAAATACCAATGAAATAGAGGATATGAAATACGTACCACACAGCAGATATGATATGGAGAAGCTTATTATACGAGCATGGGTGGAAAAGGAAGGGGGTGAGCAACCCAGGGGGACAGAGAGAGAGAGAGAGAGAGAGAGAGAGAGAAAGTGAGAGAGGTAGATGGGTTTGTCTATTTATATAGTTCTGGGCAGGGGGATGCCCAGTGGCAGGTAGGCAATGACGTCACAGGTTGCTAGGTAGACTGCGGCAGTATCCTAATACATACAGGCATACAAAGATAAGCACATGCGCTGGCGCGCGCGCGCACACACACACACACACACACACACACTTTATAGGTAGGGATAAGAGAAAGACAGAAACGATGCATTTATGTATAAAAATGCATAGAAAATAACTAAAAAAAAGGACAATTCGACTGGAAATAAGACTGCTTTCTACACAAAATTACACTTAAGTCTCCAAACAAGGGATTTACTTGAGAACATACAAAGAGTATCACTGCAACTTGGAGTATACGTATCAAAACAGGGTGATTGCTGGCGTGTCCAAAAAACAAAGGAGAGGGGAAGGGATTTAGGCAGGGCATGGTGGCACAGGTAATCTCAGCACTCAGGAGATAGAGATGAGGGGAACCAGGAGTTCAAGGCCGGTCTGGGTACAGGGTAAGTCTAAGGTTAGCCTGGGATACCCAAGACTCCATCTCAGAATAAGTAGGCAAGCAAACAGATAAAGCCAGGAGGTAGGGGTTTTATTGGGAGAGAGGAAGTTCCCTCGACCTGTTTTGGTGCTGGTGTTGGCAGGTGCTGGAGTGACAGCAGCTGCCGGGGACACCTGCTCGCCACCGTGGTGTTGGCTTGGGTGCTTGACGGAGTCAGGGGAGTGTTCACACAGACTCAGCTAGCTGCCCCCGTGCTCCCAGCTGTGGCTTGTGCAGTAAGTTGTGGTTTGGAAGGTTTTCACGTGGCTGTGACTCTGTGTGACAGTCTTCCCTCACGGGCCTTTTCAGCTGCATTTCCCAAGTCTGACGTGAGTGACACTGTTTTAAGCTGGAGACCTTTTCTGCAACAGCCTTTGAGGGTTTGGGGAGGGGATTTTGCTGTGGTGGGAGTGGGAGAGAGGGGCTCAGCTGAGACTTGAGCGTAATTGTTACTATTTCCTGGTTTGTAATATTTAACTGTAATATTTCCGAGAAAGAGGAGAGGGTGTTATGGACTGTTTGTATAATTTAAATGTTAGTTTTAAACAAAAAAGTCTATCTAGAAAGCCGGTAAATGCCCTCTGACCAAAAGAAAGATAGCAAGCGGCCAGGGACACGTACACCACTACCACTGATAAGTGGCAGAAATGGTGGATTAGTGGAGACAAGCTAACTGCTGCACACAACACCACTACTGTGTCAGTGCCTTGGAAGCAGGGGCAGTGGCTCAGTCACCTCCATCCCAGGTCCTTTCCCTGTTGTGGCTCTGTTATCCTAAAAAGCCGTCCCACGGGCCAGAAAGTCGCTCTGCTTAAAATTCCATTGGCTGGGACTTAGACCTTTGGCTCACCTCCCTGCAAGGAGTTGACGCAGAGGCCATGGAGGAGTGCTGTGCTTGCTTAGTCAACCTGCTTGCTTGCTTGCTTGCTTCCTTCCTTCCTTCCTTTCTTTCTTTTTTGTTTTTGTTTTGGTTTGTTTTGGTTTTTTGAGGCAGGGTTCCTCTGTGTAGCCCTGCCTGGCCTGGACTCCCTTTGTAGACTAGCTGGCCTTCATCTCACAGAGGTCTGCCTGCCTCTGCCTCCTGGAGTGCTGGGATCACAAGCATGTGCCACCACGCCCAGCTCAGGCTGCTCTCTTGTAGAACCCAGGACCACCAGGCCAGGGATGGCACCGCCCACAATGTGTTGGGCCCGCCCTCATTCATCACTAATGGAGAAAATGGCTTACAGATGGATCTCATGGAGGCCTTTCCTCAAGTGAGGCTCCTTCCTCTCCGATGACTCCAGCTAGTGTCGAGCAGATCACAAAACCAGCCAGTACAGAGGCTGAGAAAGTAGGTTTACAAGTCCAAGCTTAGTGAGACCCTATCTCAAAATAAGAAGGGGAAAAGGAAGTGAGCTAGACATGTGGCTCAGTTAGTGGAGTGCTTTCCTAGCGTACAGAAAGCCCTGGGTTCCGTCCCTAGCACCATGCAAACCAGACCTGACGGAGCATGCCTGCAGTCTCAGCACTTTGTGGGCTAGAGGCAGGAGGCTCAGAAACTCGAGGCCATTCTCAGCTACATAGGGAATGCAAGGCTAGCCTGGGTTCTATGAGAGCCTGTCTCAGAGAAAGAAAAGAGCAAGGCTAAGAGCCTGTGAGGTGGCTCAGTGGGGAAGGAAGGCACTTGCTCCCAGGCCTGATGACTGAGTTGGATCCCCGGGCATTCACGTGGTGGGAGAAGAGAAATCAACACACAAGAGTTGTCCTCCAACCTCTACAGACAGGCTGTGACTGGCGCGCACACGAACACATATATATGCACTAAATAAATAAGTAAATAAATAAATGTAAGAGATAGAGTGAGCAAAAGTAAACAGAGGGCTGGGAGTCGGCTCACGCGTAGGCCACGTGTCTGGCATGCATGAGACCTTATTTGCAAACCCCAGAGCTTGAAAGAAGAGGGGGAGGTGGGAGGGGAGAGGAAATCATAGCAACCACAGTCCTTTTTTTTTCCTTTGAGTCTTTCCTTCCTGTCTCTGGGCAAACATTGTGTTAGTAGATGTGTGTGTGTTAAGACACGAAATGCAATCAGTTAAGCTAGTTGGAGGCAGCAATTCTGTGTCTAGAAAGAGCAAACTACATCTGTCTATATGAGCTACAAAGTAATCTAGGCAATTCTACACAGAAGTTAAACGCTCTCCTGTTTGCATTTAAAGGTGACTTTACAAACTGCAAAGTGAAATCCATGCGATAATTTTAAATTATATTATGCTCTTTACTTACAGCGGTATTACACAGCAGATAAAACCATCAGGCTAAGTCAAGACAAAGAACACTGGAGACAGGCAGTTTTGTTTTATTTTGTTTTCAATTTTATTTTATTTATTCATTTATTTTGGAGCTTCCAGAACAAAGGAGTTCAGGTTTAGCTCTGGGCCCTGGGTCTTGCAGCCTCAGCGCCAGTGTCAGCTGGGACCAAAGGCCCAAAGTATACCTGGTTGGAAGGCATCTTGCCTCACTTGCTTTGTCCCCAGGAGTTTGAGGCCCTTCGTCGCCCAGCTCCCATGGCAGACATCACCGAAGTCTCCCAAGTCATCAGCTCAGCTCTGAGTTTGCTCACAACATGTCCTCACATCAGTGGTTTGCTCTCTCCTGAGTCCTGGATAGAGGCCCATGTGCTGAAGGCTTGATAACTAGCAGCTGCCACTCTGGAGGAGGTGTGGGGACCTGGAGGAGGTGAGGTCTATGGGAAAGAAGCTAGTTTACCAGGAGCATGCCTTGAAGTGGATGTTAGGACTTCACCCCCCACCCCCACTTCATCCTACCCCACCCCACCTCCTGGCTCCCATGAAGGGAGCAGTTTTCTTCCACCATGATTTCTCATCACAGATCCAAAGGTAATGAATGGCATCAACTGACTGAGGACTCTAAAATCGAGGGCCAAAAATAAGCCCTGCCCTTTTTAGTCCATTGCCTTGGGTATTCTGTTACCTTAACGGAAGGCTAACCCAACCTCCGTGTGCTTTATTTTGCTACCTCTGAAACAGGGACTTTTTTTTTTTTTTAAGCAGTACCTGCCTCAAAGTGTCGTTGAGGACGTCAGGGACTCAGCATGCGTGACATGACTGTCACAGCCTTTTCCAGTTCTGTTGGGCAGTGCAAGAAGCTCCTCACGTCTCAGTGATGGAGAAAGATGGGTCAGACTGCATCCTGGTGCTGAGAAAGGCGCTCCAGGAATGCAGCTCACTAGCAGACCCTGGGCTCCTCCTCCAAGCGAAAGTAGGCAATCTGCCTCCGGCTCTGTGTGAGATGTGACTTGGAAATGTGTCCGGCATTGCTACAGGGGACTCTTGGTCTCCCTGTCTGTGCTTGCCTGCTCAGGCTATCCTAACAAAGTTCAACAGACAAGATGGCTTAAACAACAGAAATTCGCAGCCTTACACGTCTGAAAGCTGGAAGTCTAAGGCCAAGGTGTCAGCAACTTTCATTTGTCCTGAGGCCTCTCACCTTGGCCATCTTTCCCCCTGTAACCTCACTTGATTGACACTCTGTGTCTGTGTCTTAGTCATTCGTAAGGACACCCAGTCCCACTAGAGTTGGGTCCACCCTCGTGACCTCATTTAACATTAGTGACCTCTTTAAGAGCCCATCTCCATATACTGTCACATTCTGAGATAGTTAATTTGGGGGACACAGTTCAGCTAACAATGTCTGTGGGTGTATGGCTGCTCCATGGGTCTCAGTGACCCTAAAAATGACATCTGTGCTTTTGTTTCAGGTGTGTGTGTGTGTCTGTGTGTGTGTGTGTCTGTGTGTGTGTCCGTCCATCTGAGCATCAGACCTGTTGGGACTCCATCTTTGTGAATATCCATTGCTGGGGCTCTGGTCCTGGTCCTGCCTTTGGCCATGAGACCTGATCAGCGTTCTGCATCAGCCCATTGCTCATCGCTATGTCCGTGAGTCAGATGATGTCAGAGGTCTGGAGTGTGGGGCCAGACAGAGCAGGATCTACTCGCTTCTGAGTCCCAGTGAGTGTGGGCTCACAGAACGGTGTGGCTGTGGCAATTGCCCAGTCATCTGTGGCCACTGGCCTGGAAAGGCAGCTTGTGAAGAGAGAGGAAGGGATCCTGAGGACTTGAGAGTTTGGAGAATCTATGTTAGCTGAGGACAGTGGGCGGATCCAAGTGGGGCTGTCACCCTGGGACAGCAGCTGAGGCTGGGCTAGCTTCAAGGTGAATTCAGTGGCTTGTAGGATCTGGAAAACTGTCACAAAAGCAGGCACAGAAACAAAGCAGTGGGCCTGAGTGGAATGTGCTGAAGGGCTGCAGAGAAAACAGCCGGCTCAGGAGAGGGGGTGCTGCTGTGAAAGAAAGCCCTTTGTCTGGGCACCATCAGGGCCACACTGATCTCACAACTGAAGCCTTTTCTCTCTCCACCCAGATCCTGCTCCCTGAAGCCTGGGACTGCGAGTAGGCAGGACCCTCACTGCCAGGCCCTTCAGGTCAGTGTTTCATATGCAACGCTCTACACCAGCTACAGGCCTGTAAGGGGAGGCTTTGTCCCCATTGACTGGTGGAGGAAAATAATACCCAAAGAGACATAGGATGTTGCATCCTGAATCCTCACTGTCCTGGACTCGCTTTGTAGACCAGGCTGGCCTTGAACTCACAGCGATCCATCTGCCTCTACCTCCTGAGTGCTGGGATTAAAGGTGTGACCCACTGCCGCCTGGCTTTTGTTTTTGTTTTGTTTCATTTTGGGTTTTTTGGCCTCTTTTGTAGTTAAGCAAAAGCCAGATAGGTCAAGCCGATACCCTTTGTCATTTTTAAGTCTGGGCTACTTTTCTTGTGCCTGCAACACAGATGATAGCTGTGCTAGTTAACATTGTCAATGTCACACAGCCTGGAGTCGCCGAGAGGAAAGGCCGACTGAGGGGACTTCCCAGATCACAGTGCCTGTGGGCATGTCTATGAGGGATATGATCTTGGCTCTTAATTGATACAGGAGGACCAAGCCCACTGTGGGCAGCAGGATCCCTAGGCTTGGGGCTGTATTTAAAAAGCCAGTTAAATATGAGCCTGTGAGCAAGCCAGCAAGCAGAGTTCCTCCATGACTTCTGCTCCAACATCTTACCATCAGGGTCCTACCCTGACTTCCCTCAGGGTCAAATGATGCATTTGACCTGAAAGTGCAAGCTAAAATAAATCCTTTCCTTCTCTAAGATGCTATTGGTCAATGTGTGTTGTCATAGCAATGGAAAAGAAATTAGAACAATGTCTAATAAATGATTGATGCTATTATATCAGTTCCACTTTTATAATAGAGGTCTGGGGCTCAGAGATATTAAATAACCTGCCTGAACTCACACAGCTAGGCCATGGCATAAACATCGAGCCTACCAGTGGCTCTTCCAGCCTTAGGGCTGGGCATTTGAATAACAGGCCTTCAGAATGCCCTTGGTCCACATCCCCATCTCAATACAACCTTGTGAGAGACCCCGCCTGAGAATGGTCTAGCTGAGCCTGGTGACACACCAGATTTGTGAACAACAACAACAAATATATATATATATATATATATATATAATTGTTATTGTAGGCCACTGTTTGGGTAAGACATGTCGTACAGTAACACATCAGGGACACTGTCCTGTTGCTTACTAGACACAGTTAACACCTCGGACATCATTTGTCCATTCACCCATTCCCTCCACCAACACACAAGAGCCCTGCCGTGCACTAGGCTCTTTGTTAGGCACACAGGACAGACAAGATAGTGAAGGCCGGAAACAAAGCCAATAAATAGAACACACTAGATAGTGACAAGCAGCCATGAGTCTCAAGATGAAAACAGAGGGGGCTTTCTGCTTAGGTGATGGGGGTGGGGCAGCTCCCGGCAGGCAATGATGAAGTTGAGATGAATACCAAGAGGGAGTTGAAATGCAGCAGCCGAATATCCAGGCAGGAAGACTTGATCATCACAATGACCTGAGGTGAGATGGACTCGTGAGATTGGTATGCTTAAAGATCTATCCAGGGCTAAGGTTCTGGAATGCTGTGACCTTGGGAGCAGAGGACAGGAGGAGAAGTCTTAGAGGAGGACAGGACTTTGTAGCGAGTGATAAGTTTATGGGTTTCCCCCTCCTGAATACAAGGAGAAAGTAGTGGAGGGTATTTTAACAAGGTGTATCAGTCAGAGTAGGATAGTCTCTGCTGCAGAACAAATAAACCCAACTATCTATCTCCATGGCTTCCTCTGACAGATGTTTATTTCTCTCTTACACCAGTCTCATATATGTGGAGGATTTCTTCTAATGATGACTCAACTCTCCAGGCTGCCACCATCTTGTAGCTACATCTTAAAGCTTCAAGACTTCATCTACAGGGACAGTGGAGGGAGGATAGGGGCCAAGGAAAGCACAGCTGGTATTTTGTCACCTCAGTATAAATGTCTGTCTATCTATCTGTCTCTGTTAGCATGACTGAAAAACAAGTTAGGGAGAAAATGGTTGATTCAGCATATACTTCCATATTGCTGTTCATCACCAAAGGGAGTCAGGACAGGAACGCAAAGAGGGCAGGAACCTGAAACCAGGAGCTGATGCAGAGGCCATGGAGGGGTGCTACTTACAGGCTTGCTTCCTATGGATTGCTCAGCTGGCATTTTTTATAGAACCCAGAACTATCAGCCCAGGGATAGCACTACCCACAATGGGCTAGGCCTGCCCGCATTGATCACTAATTGAGAAAATGCCTTATGGAGGCATTTCCCCAACTGAGGCTCCTTCCTCTCTGATGATTCTAGCTTGTGTCAAGTTGACACAAAACCAGCCAGTACTCTATCTTATCTTATCTTATTTTATCTATCTATGACCTATCTATATCTACTTATTTATCATCTATCTATCAATCATCTATCTATATATATCTATCATCTATCTATATCTATCTGTCTGTCTGTCTATCTACCTATATCTATCTGTCTGTCTATCTGTCTATCTGTCTGTCTATCTATCTATCTATCTATCTATCTATCTATCTATCAATCAATCTATATCCTACCTACCTACCTTGTTCTCATGCTCACATCCCATTGTCTGAGTGTTCATACTGCCTACCTCTATAAAAAGCAGTCTAAGAATTACAAAGCAACAAGAGCTACACTGGGGAGCATCGAATATATCTACCACAGACAGCAGCATGAGCTGATTTATATTTTAGTAGCTACCCCTATTACTGTGTGAAAACTGAATCATGAGCAGTGGGAGTCCCAGCTGTGACTGGGTTCTAATATGACATTTCTAGCTTGTTTTCTGTTTCGGGGAATGACACACTCTGATCAAAAGCAACTTAGGGGAGGGAAAGGTTTATTTCAGCTTATTCTTCCAGGCCACAGTTCATCACCGAGTTGCTGGCTGCCTCACAGGCTCATACTTCTACAACCCAGCACCACCTGCCCAGGGAATGATGCTGCCCATAGTGGGCTGGGCTTGGGGGAATCAATTCATAGCTACGATCCCCGGACATGGCCACAGGCCAATCTGCTATGGGAACTCCCTCAACTGAGACTCCATTTCAAGTTGCTCTAGGCTGTCTTATCCTTACAGCTAATGCTAACTGGGACAATATTTCATTTCCTTCTCCCTTTTGAGTTTGTCATTTGTACCTTTACATGATGGTCCAGTTCTACCTCCTGAAACAACAACAAAATCAAATACTGAAGGTTGTATCCCATCTTAGGGGTTTCTGTAGCTATGATAAGACATCACGACCAAAAACAAATTGGAGAGGAAAGAGTTTATTTAGCTTACATGTTCTGGTCACAGTCAGCTATGAAAAGAAGCCAAGGAGAGACCTCAAAGCAGGAACCTGGAGGCAGGAACTGATCTAGAAGCCATGGAGGATCCCTCCTCACTGGCTTGCTCAATCTGCTTTCTTATAGCACCCAGGACCACCTGCCCAGGCATGGCCCCACCCACAGGGAACTGGGCCCACGGGCATCCATTATTTATTTGTATTTTTTAAATGCACCATGGGCTTTCTCACAGGAGATATTCTCTCAGTTGAGGTTCCTTTTTCCCAAATGACTCTCATGTCAAGTTGGCAAAAACCCAGCCAGCCACATAGTCTAAAAGGATGCTCAGGTCATAGGTAGAGTACAAAATTTGAAATGCTGAACTTTTAATCAGGGAGGCCCTGATTCCCAGACTCTGGGATTTCATGGGCTGATACATTCTAAAGATAATTTAGAAGTCAACCAAAAGTTGTTTGCAAGGAAGCCAAACGAGCACACCGTCTCCTAAGTGGATATGCAATCCCTAACAAAGGGACACCATAGTGTTTGTGAGTGGAAGGAACAATGGTCCTGTAAAGAGTAATCTTTTCATTGGAAACAGCTGATTCATTCTCATATCTCACTCACATGCTTGACAGACACATATGTGTCCTAGCTAGACATACACAGGAGTTTAGGTTAGCTGGCTCTGTGGTGTTGTGCTTGAGAACCCTTAATGCTCAGAGCATGGAATCTGTGCTCTGGCTTGCTGTAGAGCTATGTGGAGTCTCCCACATACAAGAAGCTGCTTGGTGGGAAGTTAGCACATTTCTCAGTGGATCCCCTTCAACACATACAACTGTGGAAGTCACATTTGAAGCCAGATTGTCTTCTTGTACTGGGGCATCGTTTTACTCATATGGTGTCCTGTTGGAAGCCAGGTGGGCCTCTTACTTTAATAATGTTGAGCCTGTGTGAGGGACTTTCTCCCTAGGGGACTCATATCAGTCTGTAGTTGTAACAAAATAGCAGAGGTGTTATAATCAAAAGATATGGAGTTGATCTAGGCTCATGGTTCTGGGGGGTTGGGCCGCCCAACAGCATGGGTCTCCAGAGGGCCTCTTGTCATTACAACACATGGTGACATCCTGGGAATGGGGAAATTATTATTATTATTATTATTGTTGTTATTATTATTATTATTATTTATTATTTATTATTATCAGTGGATTCCAGGAGTGTGGGAGGGAAGGCCGGACAGGTGTGTATGGATATTCAGGACCAGGTCCATGCAGTATGATGCTAGACACATGTCACTATATATCTTTCCAAGGGTATAGGACACACTCTCCAAGAGTGAGCTGTGATATAAGTTCTGGACTTTGGGTGATGATGATATGCTAATGTGAATGTGAAGTCATGTGTGTGTGTGTGTGTGTGTGTGTGTGGTGAGCGCAGGGGGTACTTGGGAAAGCACTGTTATTTGTGTACAGCCTTGTTACAAACCAAAAACTGTTAAAAAAAAAAAAAGTCTTGCCTGATGGTGGTAGCGGTGTACGCCTTTAATCTCAGCACTCAGGAGGCAAAGACAGGTGGATCTCTGGGTTTGAGGCCAGCCTGCTAATATAGAGTGAGTTCCAGGACAGCCAGACAGGACAAGGCTAGGAGAAATAAACCTTGTCTTGAAAAACAAAAATCTGTAGCTGCACGGCTTTCTATGGCCACCCTCTAGCTAGGAATAATGACACGGAGACATATTTATTTAAAACAGCTTTAGGCCTTAAGCTAGGCTGTTGTGCCCAACTAGCTAGCACATTTATCTTAATCTGTGTTTAATCTATGTTCTGCCATGTGCTTCTTCACCTTGCCTCAGCTTCATATGTCCGACTCCTTCCTGGTCGATGGTGACTCCTTCCCAACCTCTTTCTTCCTTTCTATCTTAATTTCTTTTTTCTTTGCTTTCTTTCTTTCTTCGTTCTTTTCTCTTTTTTTTCAAGACAGGGTTTCCCTGTGTAGCCCTGGCTGTCCTGGACCACTCTGTAGACCAGGCTGGCCTCGAACTCCCTAAATGCTGGGATTAAAGTCACAGGCCACTGCACCTCGCTGAGTACACCTTTCTTTCCCAGACTTCCCTCTCTCTGCCAGGAAGTCCTGTCTCCTAATCCTCCTCAGCTTACCAACCATCAGATTTTTATTAAAATCGATCAGGTGATGAGAACAGTGTTTGCAAAACCTTGAGACAGGAGATGCTTCATAAAAATGACAATGCCATGCCTGTATTCAACACTCTGGGTACAGAAATCAACATTTGAATACACAGTGCACAAAAAAAAAAGGCCACTCCGACAACAACAACAACAACAACAAAAATCAAAAGACATTATGCTTTTAAGTTGCTAGGACCAGTTTCTTCAAAGATGATTGGATGTTTGAAGTCCTTTGTTGGAAGACTGGCAACTTGACTTGCTGGGCATAGGGTTTAAAGGTCGTAGGAGGAGGTGTAGTTGGTGTAGTTATCCACCCACTTGTACACAGACACAAGCACGGAGAGATGGAAGGAGGAGCGGAGGAAGGGAAGGAACAAAGGAAGCAAGGAAGGGGGGAAACTAGGAATGGAAGCAAAGGGGGAAAGGGCTGATACCTCCTGTTATGCAAAGACCTTCTAAGGGGCTGCGACACAAAGCATAGTAATGCTTGGAAAACCGAACAGATCCAAACCCACCCTGTTTAGTGGATGGAGCTTTTGGTCTGAAAAAGGGTCTGAACAGCAGAAGAGGAAAACAAATAGTGGATCTTTGTAGATTAGGGTGACTGATAAGCGGGAAATGAAGCAGTGCAGTGTGGAAATGGAGACCTATTAGATGGATAAGAAGCAAAACTTTCAGGGAGCGGCACTTAAGCTGAGAGCTCAGGGATGAGGATTGTAAAGACCCACTAGCCCAGGAAGAAAGCCAGGCGACTCCAAACCTCAGAGGAAGCCTGTGCGGCTCAAGCAGTGGGCTGAAAGAACACAAGGTCTTTCAGGGAGTGCATGAGCATCAAAAATGTATTTTATCTTGTTGGCAGTTATTAGAGGGCATTAAAGCAAGGGAGTGACTGTCACATGGTATATTACTGTTCTTTAATTATTGATTTGGTTGCTATTTTCCATTGTTGGGATGGGAGCAAAGCCAAAAACCTCTTAAGTTTTTGGAGTGGTCTAAGCAGATAAGACAGTCTACAGCAGGATGTATGGAAATATACAAATTTGTCTCACCCATTTGTATTAAAATATATAAATAAAACCAACAGATAAAAAGAAAATATTTATTAGTGAAAGTAAAAAAATCGTGTATTTTCTTGGGGCCAAAGAGACGGAGCAGCAATTTAGCATGCCTGCTGATGGTACAGAGGACCCGAGTTCAGTTCCTAACACCCACATCCATCTGCTCACACCCACCTGTATTTTCTGATCTAGGAGATCTGATGTCCTCTGCTGGTCTTTCTGGCCACATGAATGCGCACGCGCGCGCGCGCACACGCGCACACACACACACACACACAAATAGAAACAAAACAAATCTTTTTAAAAAGTAATATTCCTACACTAGTGACCTATAGCTATGTTTGTTTGGCAGAGTTTTACATTCTGTTTAATAGCTCTTAGAACAATTTCCCCTCACAATGCTTCCATTTCAGGGATACCTCCTTGATACGTATTTAACAAGATATACTTTGCAATGATTGTGCCATGGTTTATCTCACTCTGTTCCCAAAATCATACTTTTTTTTTTTTAACATAGATCTCTACATGCATAGAGTGAGTTGGGCAGATATTTCCCCAGCCATGCTTTCTATATGGTAACCACTGATATCTAGTGTTGTGTGTGTGTGGCTTCTATTGTAGTGCCTCTCTGCCTTCCAGCTTTGAACAAACTGAGGCATAGAGGAAAGGGAAATGGGGCATAAAAATTCTACCTCCTTGCTGCCAAAGGTGCCTGAGAATACAGCTATTGCTTGGGAGCAGAATGACTTGCTGTCTCTTTCTTCTAAGTAGACAGGCTTATTTCTATCATTTCAGGAACAAGGGGACAGCGATATGTCTATGTCCCAGAAACACTTCTGCTCAATAGTGAAAGCATATGAAAAAAAAAAAATTTCTGTCTGCAGTCAACTCAGATCCAAAACAGAATCCAGAGCCATCTGTTCTGGTTTAATCCCATCACCAAACTCACTAATTACTTCTTCCAAAGTACTTTACTCGCTCAGGCAGAGAGGCTGGAAGTCTCTCGGTATAGAGGAGAAAGCCCACCACTGTTCTTGGTGTTCATCTTACGATTGTTAACCTTAAAACAGTCTGTAACATTTTAAGCCGATGCTTAGAGTTTATTCTTACGGAAACAAACCATGAACAAATCAGTAAAATGTCCTCTTTTGTCTCAACTTGTCGCTCTCAATTACTTCTCTTACCGCGGTGTCTTTTGTAACGCTCGCACCAGGCACTCTTGTTTCTGACTTCAGTGAGAACCTCTCCCGAGTTTCGCCTTTAGATGTGAGTGTTGGTGGCTTCTGATAGATAAACTTTGCCAGGTTAAGAAGTTTAAATGTGGCCAGATGTGGTAGTGTACACCTTTCATCCCACCACTCAGGAGGCAGAAACAGATGGATCTCTGGAGCTTGAGGCCAGCCTTTACTACAAAGAGAGTTCATGGCCAGCCAAGGCTACAAAGTGAGACCCTGTCTCAAAAAACCAAAACCAAAACCACCACAACAAAACCTTTTGAATGTTCTTTCTGGTTTACTGTTATGTTCTGTTTTAACAAGTCATTGGTGTAGAGATTCGTTAAGTACTTTAAAAGTACGAAGATAACTCAGGCTAAGAACACCTGTTGTTCTTACAGAGGACCAAGGTTTTGTTCCTAGCATCCACATAGTGGCTCATAACCATCCTTAGCTTCAGTTCCATGGATCCAGTGCTCTCTTCTGGCATCCGTTGGCACTGTACATGTGTGGTGCACATATATACATGCAGGCAAAACATATATGCACACAAAATAAAAATACATGTAAAAATTTAAAGTATTTACCCTATTGATATTATAAAGTCTTTAAAATTAGTGTAATGAGTATATATTATATCATACTTATTATATTATATCATATCATAATAGGGTCTAAGTAGGTAGCCATGGATGACCTGGAACTCTCTATGTAGATCAGACTAGTCTCAAACTCACAGAGATCCACCTGCCCCTACCTCCCAAATGCTGGGACTAACGGTGTGAGCCACCTGTACTTGAGAGATGGCTCTGCAGTTAAGAACACTGGCTGCTCTTCCAGAGGACCTGAGGTCAATTCCCCAAAAACCACAGGGTGACTCATAGCCATCTATAAGGAGACCAAGGTGCCCTCTCTAGCATGAAGGACACTCATAAAGAAACCCTTCTTTAGCCTTGGAGCATGCCTGTAATCCCAGCACTAGAGAGGCAAGTGGATCCTTGTGAGTTCAAGGCCAGCCTGGTCTACAAAGTGAGTCCAGAATATCCAGGGCTGTCACACAGAAAAATCCTGTCTTGAACCCTCCCCTCAAAACAAACAAAACAAATAACAAAAACCCTTAAAAAAAAAAAAAAGGTGTGTACTACCACACCTGGACTGAATTTACAGATCTTTTATTCTTTCGTTATTATTTTTTAAAAGATTTATTTTTATGTTATATCCGTGTACCATGTGTGTGCCTGGTGCCCTAGACAGGTGTGAGCTGTCATGTGGGTGCTGGAAGTTGAACCAAGTCACCTGGAGAACTGCTAAAGCTCCTAACATCTGAGCCAACTCTTCAGCCCCAAATTTACAGATTTTTTTTTAAATACTGAATTTTCTCTTTGTAATTCTGGACTAAATATTGCCTGATCTCAGAGCAGTGGTTCTCAACCTTCCTAATGCCAAGACCCTTTAATACAGTTCCCCATGTTGTGGTGAGCCCCCAACCCTAACCATTTCCTTGTTATTTCATAACTGCAATTTTGCTACTCTTGTGTATTTAATGTAAATATCTGATTTGCAAGATATCTGAAATGTGACCCTTCCACCTCTCCCCCCACCCCCACACACAGGTTGAGAACTACTGTCATAGTTTGGGCTATATTAAGTATGTCAGATATGGTGGTGATTCACAGAGTGCCTGCAGGGTTAACTGATGGGCTTTGTGGAGAGTGGTCTGTCTTGGTCCAGATGATCCTGGGAAATGACTCACTAAACGACCCAGCCAGGTTTTTGTTTTGTGTTACTAAGGGGCTTCCTAGAGGCGTCCATGTTTTAACTTACTGTGGGTCTCCCAGAGGCAGACAGATGGGTGGCACACAGCACTTTCTTGCTTTGTGAGGCAGCAGGCATCCTTTCTCAAAGCCCATACATTCAGTTCTCTAGGGACAGAGCTAGAGCTCTTTTTGGTATTTTCTCTGTTGGATATTGGTATTAGGGTTATGATAAACCAGGAAATACATTATTTTTTTTCCTTTTGCCCTGTAGCAGATTTTTGTTAGAGACAGGGTCTCTCTTCAAAGCCCTCCAAGGCTGTTATGGAAATCGCTGTGTAGACCAGGATGGCCTTGAGCTCACAGAGATCTACCTGCCTCTGCCTCCCATTGCTGGAATTAAAGCGAGCGCCACCACACCGGGCTCGGTACCAGTTTGAAACCACATATTGTGTGTTTCCTTAAGGTGTGTTTGGACTTGTTATAAACCCATTTGGATCAGTGGTACTTCTGAGTGACACAGATACCTGGATTGCATTCACAGAATTGGATACCATCCCCATGGGATCTTTTCCTGGACAGCCAGTTCTGCTTGGCACCCTTTGCATCAGGATCTTGCTACTGTGAGTCCTGATGCATGATCAAATTGAAGCCAGCTACCGTGTAGTCCTCTGTTTTAAATATCCCCTCAGGGGCCTTCAGGCCTAGCTGTGTAGGTGCAGGTGGTTCAGGGATCAAAGGCAACTTACTGCCTTTCCTTCCAGCCTGAGGGACCCGGCTCCAAGTGCTCCTGACTTCTCGTTCTCCTGGCACCGCAGGTGTAGGCATGCTACTCTAGGTGCCTCCTCAAGGCTTGCCCCAAAGGCCTCTGTGGGCAAAACATTTGCCCAGCAAAGAGGGGCGAGCTGAGACCTGCTCTGAGCGTGGGGTCAGTCTGAGGCCCGGCTGTACTGTGTCAGGTCAGCCCGGGGGTGGGAAGAACAGAGGGGGATCGCCCCGAGGTGCATGCAGTCAAGCCTACTAGGGCCAGGTGGGAAGGCGTCCCTGCAAAGGACCACTCCGGGCCTGCAGGCCTGGGCGCTGCAGCGTCTTCCAGGGACCTACGGCCAGCCGAGCTGAGCGGTGGACGAGGGGGACTGTAGGCCTAGCGGAGGAGCCGAGCGGGAGGCCGACTGGGGGCGGGGACCGAGGGCGCTGGGGGCTACAGGGCGGTGCGCTCCCGGGCTCCGCCGCAGGCTGCGCGCCCCTCCCGCCCCGGCCCCGGCCCGAGCCGCTCGCCGCCGCCGTAGCCGCAGCCGCCGCCAGGCCGCGCCCCGCCCCTGGC
>OU015750.1:10619087-10643271 GCA_907169655.1 Acomys percivali | reverse complement strand
GCTCCTCCCGCGCCGCCCGGGCGATGAGAAGCTGCTTCTGCGTGAGACGGAGCCGGGACCCGCCGCCGCCGCCCCAGCGGGGAACAGTTAAGTGAGGCCCGCGCGGGAAGACGGGCGGGGGCGGGCGGGCGGGCGCGGGTGGAGCCGGCCGGGCCCAGGCCTGCGGGCTGCTTGCCCAGCCCCGCGTGGGGACAGGCCCAGGAGGGCGGCCTCTGCCCGGCGCGGTGTCGCCGACTCTCGGGGCTCCGGCTCGGCCTTGAGGCTGGAACGAGCTGGGGACTCGAGTGGCAGCAGCGTTCCGAGGGTGGAGCCAGGTGAGGGGCTACTCTCTCCACCGGGGCACACGCTGGGGACAGTTCCCTTGACTCGCCTGGCCCGGGGTCCGGCTCTCTACTGTCACGTGGGTGCGGAGGAGCGCGCACCTGACCCTCAGGCATCATTATTACTACCTGGGGGCACCCGAACTGTGGGGCACCTGTCTGCAAGGTGACCAGCCATCCAGGAAGCATGGTGGGGCATGTTGATGAGCCTCCCCTTGCGATGACTCCAAGCCAGGGCAAGTGAGGCCCCAAGGCGCTGCTTGGCCACATCCTCAGAGACAGGCGCAGTGAATAGGGTAGACAGACTCAGGAGCATCTTTGTTCCCTTTGTCTTCAGTACACAGCTGTCCCTAAATTATCAGCCTATTTCTCTTCTGTCCCCTGACCCCCAGCGACCTGTTCAGCGAGATAAGGTGGGTGGGGGTGAGGACAGGCAGACCCAAGGCAAATGGCCATTGCCCTTACTCCCTGCCCCCACGGGAGACCCAAAGCGCCTGGATTTTCAGCCCCACTGGCAGACAGCGGCCAGGGCTCCTCTTTCAGGGCCTTTGTCTCTGGTGATGCCTTATTGGAGTAATCTCTGTGTTTCTCGACAGCTGGCTGGATGCTATCTCCTTTTAACAGGGCTGGGCAAATCTTATCAGCTGCCTTGGAAAAGTTAGAAGATAAGCTCTGTAAAAAACCTATACTAACTGGAAAAGTCTGAGCCAGGGAGAGGTTGGTTACTACTCTCTTGCCAGTTGGGGAATCGCTTGGGGGTGCTTTGAGGAGTTGTGCCACACTCATTGGGTCTCTGAGAATCGGGCCTTCTGCAGGATCCCGGGCACCAAGACCCATGAAGGTTGACTGATGGACGATGGCTGGTTTATTGGGTATAAAAATCAGCCTTTCTCACTCACATGGCCCATTCCATTTTTGGGTTTCTCTGTCCCTGATACAGGCTAAAGACCTTTGCTGGGTGTATATTGGTGGACCTTGACCACTCTAGAATATTTTAAGTGCAAAGGTTTTAAGAATAAGGACCTGGCCTGTGTCTGGCTTTTCTGCTCGCTGTGTGTCATCGGTCAAATGAATGAAGTTTTCTGAGTCGCCGTTTCCTGGTATGCAGTAGACTGACACTAGAGTGACTGTCATAGGGTTATGGTAGGATCTAAGTGAAGTGCTGAGAATTTACCGTAGTGCCTGCCCTAGTGTGCTTGCTGAGTTATCGGGAAAAGCAGTTCTTTCCAGGACTCCGCATCGAACCTGCGCTTGTTGGTGAGCTCTCCCACTGAGCCACGTCAGTGTAACCCCACTAGCAGTTACCGTTAAGCGCTTGGAAATGAAGCTTGCTCATTTGGTTTAGTTTTGGAGTGCCTCTTTGTAGGGACGAGAAGGGCCTTTTCAGGGCAATAGAAAGCAATGCAGTGGTGGACACGGATTGGATTTGAGAGCTTGGGTTGAGTTCTGTCATACTCTCTCGACCTCGGGTGACCCTAATAAAGCACTACCCCTTTCTTGAACCCCCCCCCATTTTCTTAATTGCGAAAGTGGCTTACAAATGATTCCTACCCTGTAAGGATCATCAGTCAGGAAGGCACTTGACCCTTCAAGAGGCGGAGAGCATCACAGAAACTAAGTGGGATCCGGCACTCAGCAGGCCTAACGCTTACATGATTTGTTGCTGAGGTCAGGCCCCGTCAGAAGAATAACCCAGGGATGTCGTGATTTTCCTTCTGTGCTACAAGACCACGTGGCCACGTGAATACAATGTCTGGACGCCCTCTCTGTGCTTAAGGAGTCAGGGAGAGTCCCAGCATTGAACTTCTGCTCATTTCATGGCAGATCTGCTTCGGAGGGATCCAAAGCCAAGTGGCTTGGGTCCCTCCGCTGTGGCCAGTTAGAAGTGCTCCACGGTTCATGTCCAAAGAGCGATGGCCTCGCCACCCAGCCACATAATGGCGGTGTTGGAGTTGCTCATGGGAAATGTCAAGTACTGTTGGGACAGTGAACATGATGAAAGACCGCACGGCTGGATGGGCTTGGGCCGAGGATTCTGGTTACTGGCTGAGGATGGTAAGCGGAGGAGCCTTCTTTGCCAGTTGGTGGTATCTGGCAGCAGGGCGCCTGCAGTAAGCCACTTCCCCTCTTGTGTCCTCTGCTGTCCCTGGGGCTCTCCTTAGCAGCAGTTTATTGTGCTGCCCCAGGATATTGTGGTTTCTCAATGTGGTCTGCAGAGAGAGGGCTCGAGTCAGTCTCCTCCATGCAGCCGCCTAGGAGGCAGAGCCACAGGCAGGGTGTGTATGACATTGGACAGCCTATGGGCATGTGTTTGGCTTAGTTGACACACTCCTGGCAAGATGCTAAGCTTGTTCTGGCAGAAATCTGAGAGCCCTGTGGGCCCAGATCCCAGGGCCACGCGCTGGAGCTCAGTAGTTCAGCTTCCCCGAGGAAGGAGGGCCCTGTAGCTGGTCTTCTGGTCTGGAGTTTTACTAGTGTGTTCTTTGTATCCATAGATATGGGTATGGGTGCACATGCTACAGTCACTCTTTTATATAATTTTTAAAAACTTGTAGGTCCGAGGAATTAAACTCAGGTCTTCAGCTTAGTGAAAAGTGCCTTTACCTGTTGAGCCATCTTCCTGGCCCATTCATGAGTTTGTTTTAAGATTTATTTTTATGTTTTAATTATCTATATGTGAGTGTGCTTATAGGCATATGCACATGACAGCAGGCACTCTTGTAGGCTCAAAGAGGATTTGGAGCCCCTGGAGCCGGAGTTATAGGTAGTTCTGAGCCACCTAACGCGGGTGCCCAGAACCAAAGTTGGGTCTTCTGCAAGGGCAGTAGGTAGTGTTAACCATTGAGCCATTCCTCTAGCTCCATACATGCTGTTTTTGTTTTTGTTTTTATTTATTTATTTTTCTTTTGGTTTTTGAGACAGGGTTTCTCTGTGTAGTAGCCTTGGCTGTCCTGGAACTTGCTCTGTAGACCAGGCTGGCCTTGAACTCACAGAGATCCTATCCTGTCTCTGCCTCCTGAATGCTGCTTCCACCATGCCTGCTTATACATGAGGTTTTTTTTTTTTGTTTTTTTTGTTTGTTTGTTTGTTTGTTTTGAGACAGGGTTTCTTTGTGTAGCTCTGGCTGTCCTAGACTCACTTTGTAGACCAGGCTGGCCTTGAACTCACAGTGATCTGCCTGCCTCTGCCTCCCAAGTGCTGGGATTAAAGGCGTGCGCCACTACCACCCGGCTAGACATGAGTTCTTAATGAGCCCAACACACCTGAGCAGCTTATAAAAATGTAAAAATCAGGACTCCATCCCCAGACTTCACTGTGGCCAAATCTCTAGGAAAGGGACTCTGGAACCTTAGTAAGCACGTTTTTGGGTGTTCTTATGCCTGCTGAAATTTGAGGACCGTGGTCCTTGATACTTTTAGAAAAGTATTAAATGCAGCCTACATAAACTTTAGCAACTTTGCTGGTGCTAAGGGTGTAGATCAGTGACAGGGACTCTGGTCACATTGTTGTGCAACTGAGCTATAGAGTTTCTCTGTGTGTGTTTGTGTACATTTGCATGTATGCAGAGGTCAGAGGTCAGCCTCACACTGTTCCTCAGAACCACATCCACTTTGTTTTTTGAGGCAGGGTCTCTCATTGGCCTGGATCCTTGTTAATTAGGCTAGGCTGGCCAGTGTGGCCCAGAAAGCCTCCCATCTCCTCAGCACTGGGATTGCAAGCGTGTGTTACCATTTCTGGTCTTTCATTTATATATCTGTTTGTTTTAAAGTTTATTATATTTCATGTGTATTCATGTCTTGCTTGCATGTTTGTCAGTGTACAGTGTGCTCCCATAGAGGATGGAAGAGGCCATCCGATCCCTTGGAACTGGGGCTGCAGATGGCCGTTAGCCACCATGTGGGTACTTGGAACTGAACCCAGCTCCTTTGGAAGAGCAACTATTAAATACTCTGTACAGCCGAGCTATCTTTCCAGCAACACCCACCCACTTCTGTCTGGCTTTTTGGCATGGGTTTCTGGGGACTGAACTCAGGTCCTCTTGTGTTTTCAAGGCAGAATCATCTCCCCAGCTCTAATCTCTAGACCTTTTTTTGGCTTGCAAAATTGAAATCATCAAACAACTCCCTCTCTTGTGGCTCCTGGCAACCTTCCGTTCTACGTTCCGTCTCCCTGAGTGTGGCCGTGCTAGGAGCCTTATGGAACTGGAACCCAACCCTGTGTAACCTTTTCTGAGTGGCTTATTTTATTTAGCACAGTATCCTCACAGTTCATCACGCTACGGGTCGGGTTAGGTTTTCCTTCCTTTTGAAGGCTGAATGATATATGATTGAGCGTATTGACTGTTTCATTTGCCCATTCATCATATTTCAGCCGTTGAATGAGGCTGTTCTGACTCTGGTTTCAATTCTTTGGGGGTATATAGTTGGAAGTAGATCATATAAAAATGTTGTTCTTAATCCTTAGGGGAATTAACATACTTTTTCCAATAAAATGGCGGCTGCAGCCAGGCTTGCTGGTACATGCCTATAATCCCAGCACTCAGGGAAGCAGAGGTGGGTGGATCTCTGTGAGTTCGAGGCCAGCCTGATCTACAAAGCGAGTCCAGGACAGCCAGTGCTACACATAGAAACCCTGTCTTGGGGGGAAAAAAGATGGTTGCTGTATATATTCCCACCAATAACATCAAAGCTCTAATTTCTCCATATCCTCCCGTCATTTTCTACTTCTGGGTACTTGCTTTTCTTTTGGGAGGAGCCAATGGAATGGGTATAAGACGCTTCACTGTGGTTTGGGTTTTAACTTTTAGTTCCCAGGGACTTCCTAGGTGAACATCGTCTCCTGTGGTGCATGTTGTCTGTGCATCTCTCACCCTCGGAGAAATGCCTGTTCAAGTCATTTGCCCACTAAAAACCAGTCAGTTGACTCTTGTTGAGCTGTAGGTCTTTATAGATTTGTGTATAACCCCTTATCAGATACCGTGAGCAGATAAGGTGAGCAAGCATGCCCCATCGTTCTCTCTGTTGCCTTTTTAAACCCTGTTGATCGTGTCCTCTGATGCGACTCTAGATGTTTCAGGCACATTGTAGTTCCATAGAGAAAACGTATCTGCTACTCCTGTTTCAGTTGGTGAAAACTCAGGTCTGGGTCGATTGATTTGCATAGAGCCACATAGCATTCTGGTCTGACTCTAAAGCCTCGCCTTCTCCATTCCTGTGCTCTGCTGGCTGGCTCTACACTGGCTGATAACATTAGCAAGCCTGGGGAGACTGAAGGAGGCCATGGAGGTGGAAGAGACATAGGGTTGAGGTCCTAGTATGGCCTGCTTTGGACCACTCATCCTGCCCTAAAGAACTGTGCTTAGTCTGTGGGATAGGCAGCAGTGCCTTTTTTTTTTTTTTTTTTTTTTAATTGCGTTTAGTTGGATTGTTGTTTATTTGCTTGTTTTGGCATTACATAAAGTTGTTCCAGAGCCCATCTGTAGCTCGCTGTGGCCCCAGAAGTCCCCATTTGTTCACACCACTGTGCCTTAGTTGGTGTCAGCAAGACCCAAACCATCCCCACCCGCTGTCTCTAGGGAGGCCAGGTCTTCCCTCTACTGGAGGTGTGCCCTCGTCCGTGGGCAGCCCGTTGCCTTGGGGTTAGTCCTGCAGCCTGGGTTAACACCTTGCTGTGCTGCTTGTATTGTGGAGCTTCTCTCAGTCTGCATTGCGTTGTCCAGTCTCAGCCGGGGTAGGGAGTGAGGTTGCTGCTGATGGGCAGGCTCTGCAGGACTTTGTCCTTGCAGCCAGCTGGGGCACTCTTAGCCCCTTTCAGGCCCTGAGATATCACTATTGCATTGAGATCCACCTTTGGAAACATCTGGAAGATTGCAGGGCCACCTCCCCTCCACGTGCGGCTACTTCTTGAGTTCCGTTTGTCCTTCTGAGACATTAGTGGCCTTGCTGGGGGTCCCATCAGGAGGGGCCAGGTAGGTTTGCTATCACTGTTGCTTCTGCAGCATCATGCAGTCTCCTTAATCTGCTGAAATTTTGGCAGTATTTGGGAGGGCAAAAACTTCATTCATTTATTCTTTATCCATATACTGGACATGTATTGAACACTTATATCAGCATGCTGCACATAGCACACCTTTGAACAGCGTGAGGGAAGCATATAGCCTGAGCAGTAAGCCTGTGTGCACACGCGCCTTTGTTTATGCTAGTGTACGTGAGCGTATGTGTGTGCGAAGTCCACTTGCTAAGGACGATATTAGAGTTCTGGGCGATGGTATTTGCACGATGGGCAGTTGGAGAAGGCTTGGGAAAATCCGAGAAATGACTGTAATGCTGAGTGGTGGGGGCTGGTGTCTGTGGGGGAGAAGCTGGGTGACTTTGGCTGACCAGTGATGGGGAGGGAGAGGATAGGGAACTCCTTCTGAGATCCTTCTCAGAGGAAGGTGGTCACTCTCAAGTTCATTTCATTTCATCCACCATTTGCGTACAGTAAGGACCAACCACTGGGTTCTTGACTTGCAGGTAGTGACCAGCTGTTGCAGAATCAACTGGGACCCTGTGAGGAAGGTGCAGGTCCTGGTCCCTAGCAGCCCCCAGGAGTCTGTTTCTAGTATGGGGATCAGGGCTGTCCCAGGAGACATACAAGCTGCATACAAGCTGCCATCAGTCAGTAGAGTCCTGCTCCCAAATGCAGGCGAGCACCCCTGTCATGCTAGCTCTCCACAAATGTCCGGCCCTGTTAGGGAGGGGACGTGAGAGGATGTGTCAAGGTGAGTCAAGTCAGGTGTCAGTGGGCACCTGCAGGTAAAGTCAGCCAGCAGAGTACCAGATACATCCCTGAGTTTTAGGAGAGAATGGGAAGGCCCTTGTCAGCTGTCAGATGGACCAATTAGATTGATGAATGTGCCAGAGAGACGGTCGAGATGGGAAAGCCAAAAAGGATATACGGGCTGTGGAAGCCCATCAGCCTGGCACTGAGGTAACGTGGCATTCATACTCTACTGACACTGGCCGTCAGGACAGTGTATGACTTACTTATACTGTGGAGCTAAACATAAAAGGACCCTTGCTCTCATGACCTCTTGGGATGATTTTGTTTGCTGGGTATTTGCCCTTCTGTCAGGGTCTTCCAATATGGTGCCGCCAGGCTAGACCTGATGGGAATGGGCAGGGCCAATCCTCGCTCGCTGTGATCATAGGTAAGGCAGAGTGTTCTGGTGTTATCTTTGCTCTGGTGCACTCTACCTTTCAACTGTGTTCCAGGGCTGTGCAGAGCTAGGTTCCTTCAGGCAGCTTTGTCTGGGTGGTGCCAGGATGCTCCATTCTACATTTGTGCTTTAAAGGAACCAGGTGTGGTCTCCCCATGGTTAGCGTAAGTGAGAGAAGTCTGATTGGACTGATGCATTTGTGTACCAGACTCTTCTATCAGGAAAAACCCAGACCTCTACTGGGGGAAGAGGAAGTGCTCATCATTGTTCCTTGCTTCCCATCTGGAAAATTCTTTGTAACTTAGGAGAGCTTAGAGAAATATTCGCCATCACTCCCTGGTATTAGAACAGCTTTCCCAGTAGTCGGTGGCCTGTTGCCACGTGCCTATCCAACAGCAGTTGCCTTGGGGGCTTAAGTCCTGATGGGTCACCAACTTAACCTGTGCACATAGCAAGGTGTAGATGGACCAGGTCCCTTGTGAGCTTCTACAGCAGACGCCCTTCAGCTGTGTGCACGAGCCCTCTCAGGCAGCCTGGCTGCTGGCTGCATACTCCCTGGGTGCCTTGTGGCACCTGGTCTCAGCTTGACGCCTCCAAGCGAGGGAAGTTTTTGTATCTCTGTTCTGTGCCGTGTGGGGTGTGTTGGGGGAGACCCAGCTGCCATCTACCTTCCTGAGGACGGGGCTGTGCCTTTTATCTTTTCCTTGTCAGGCAAAAGGTGCTGGTGCTTGGGAGGTTCCAGAGTGAGTCTGGAGCCCTGCAGAAGAGATACAAAGTCTCACCCCGACCCTGGTCTATGGGTACCTGGATGGTCTGCGGGTACCTGGATGTAGCAGCAGCTTTGCTGGGGAGAGAGTCTGTCCTTGTGCCCTTGGAGGGTGAAAATGTCTCCCTTTCCTGCCCCACAAGCAGCAGGGTTATGGGCAGCTTGTGTCTTTGGTGCCCTTGAGCTTGGACTCCAAGCAAACTGAACACAGTTCATGCTTCTGTAGGGACTTAATTAATGCACTGGTTTTGTCATTTCACTTACAGCCGGCCAGTTTAGCCTGCCCCCTCCCTGCCTTAGTACTTTGAAATTACTCTTTTCAGAAGATACTTGATTACGCCTTTCTTTAGCCCTGGTGGGCAGCACTGGCGTTGCTTCAGAGCCAGCCTTGTCCACACTCTCTGCAGGGAGGCCAGGATGGCAGGGAGGCCAGGCCTCCTTTGAAGGCTGCAGCTCCTGCCCCCTGCCGTCCTTGCTCTGGAAAGCACTTTAAACTGACCCCCCCACCCCCCCACCCCACGACAGCTTTGCACCGCTGGGAGGGCCTCTGTGGAGGGACTGTGTTGTTAGCTGGGTTTTGATTTCAGTACTGGAGTTGATAAAAAGAGATAAACCCCAGGCTCACTAAGGCCGTGGAAATTAAACAGAGATGATATCAAAGTTCCCCCGAGTTTTCAGCTGTGCTACAGTAGCCTTGCTTTCTCCGGGGCTGGGGCCCGAGGCAGTCTTTGATTCTGAAACAATGAGCAGCATCAGTTAAGCCCAGAACTGCTGACTTTCAGGATTAAGTGTGTGGTTGTGGTAGTTCTTTGATCAGCTACAAGGGAGCAGTGTGGTGTCTGCCTGCCACCCCAGGAAGGGGCTTCGTAGTTAAAGCTCACCTCTTTGTGAGCCCCCATGGTAGTGTTGTTGAGATGCCGCACTGTGGGGAGGCAGACCTACCTCCTCCTGGCCAGTCCTCCACTGAAAATGCATCTAACACGGTGGTGGGGAGGGGGCCCCTCCCTTGGGAGACCTCACTTGCACAGTGCACTCACACACTCTTGCCTTAACTCTCTTCCTTTGAGGTGAGGGCTGTCTCAGGGAGACACAAGACCAGATGCCTGGAGCAGGGCCCTGCAGCCCTCAGCCTGGGAATGCCCTGCCAGAGGCCTCAGACCCTCTCAGGAAAGGCCTGGCAGGTTACAAGTGGGAGAATAGCTCAAGGTCACTGTCACCATGGCCAAGAGCAGACGTGACTCCCAAGGACCCAGCACCTTCCTTCCTGTGCTGGCCTGTGTTGAAAACCCACTGTGTTCAGATTTGCTCAGTATTGGCCATCATCTAACCACCCACGGCGGGAGTCCGCTCTGGCTTTCCCAGTGGACACTTCCTGCGGCCACAGCTGCGTGGCCCAGTGTTGCTCCTCTGCCCGCTTCCCCCAAGCTGGTCCTGCTACCTGCGCTTGGTAATGGAGCCCCTGTGTGCCGTGGATCCTGCACGCACCAGGCTGTACATCAACCCCGTCCCTCCTGTGCGGAGCTCAGATCTCCCTCATTAGGCCTGAATTTACCTCTGTCCTACACAAACATGGCCTTAGTTCATTTTTATTGTTGTAAATTATTTATGAGGGGAATGTTGAATCTCGAAACTGAGGTGTGAGGAAAATTAATCCCATGTTACTTTTATCTTTCTGTACTTTTCTCCCCTTTGCCTGACTTATTGAGCTATTGGCCAGAAGAAAAAAAGCGCTTCGGCATTTTAAAATATAATTAGTGCTGAACCTGCTTTCTCATTTGGCCAGGATGCTGGTCTCTGTGTGAAACAGAGCTCAGGCTAGACTGAGCACAATGCCTCTGCCTCTGCCAGCGGCCACCAGCTGGGTGTCTGGGAACGAGCCTCAGTTTCCCTTTGTGTAAAATAAGGCTAGCTTGGTGGACCCTCCAGCTCCGAGTGTCTGCCGACAAGGAACCTGAGATAATACTCTGAATTTGCAGAGTTCTGTACACATGTTACGGAGGTGTGTTCTCATGGTGGAGGGGCCACTTTGATGGAACCAAGAATTGCTGCAGGAAGTGTTTTACCCAGTCACCCCAGGCTGGCCGGTCAGTTTTGGTCTCAAACACATGGTCCTTGCTCTCCCCTCCTGGCCCTCTGTTCACATTCTTGGCCCCTCTTCTTCCCCGCAGAGGCCTGGCCCGGGACCCTGGGCAGCAGGGTGCTGTTCTGCTCCCGTGCCTTTCCTTCTGGCTGGAGGCTCCAAGCAGCCAGAGGAAACGTGGCATGCAAGTTAATAAATGGCCTTTTGTTAGGAAGGTCAATTGAAGTGACGGTAGAGACGCTGTTAAAAGTAATTTGCAGTCAGAAAATATGTAATTCAGGGCAAGCCACTATGAGTGATGACCTCTGCCATGGATATCTTGGGCGTTTCTCATTAAGAGGCTCCTTGGCTGGTGGCAGCCATGCCCCACCGCCAAGTGGGCCGCAGCCCCTGGAGCAGCCATTTGTCTCCCAGGCACAAAGGCTGCCTTGATCCCCAGGGCACAGCAACCCCGCAACCAAGGGAGAGAGGCGGGGCAGGCATGGGGATGACTGTGCTGGCTAAGCCAGACCTGCAGTGGGCTGGGCAAGCTGGGCTCCTGAGCTCTGAGGCCCAGTTCTTTGTCTGTTTCAGCCGGAGGCTGCCTGCAGCCATCTTGGAAGCTGCTGGGTGCCTCCCCGGGTGCATTGTGGGAGCAGTGTCTTCCCTTCGCAAGCACACTCACCCTCCTGCAATTGGCAGCAATGGAGAGAACCCTTGTCACCATGCCTCGTGGAGTGCATTGCCACCCGGGAATACGGATCTCCCGGCGAATGAGATATTCTTTGTGTGTGCTCACTTCATCTCACTCTTTGTCTCCCTCCTCCCTCTGCCCCTCCTTTCCTTCATTTCTTTTTCTCCTTTTCATTCTCCATCCCTCTTTCTCTTTGATAGTAAAGGCAGTAGTATTAAATTTTTTTGTTGTTGCTTCACGTGTTCTTTATTAAATTCACAGCATGATATTTAACACTGGCAGGATTCGTACATTCTGCTAATGAGTTGTTAATTGCAAAGCATTTTTGGTAACCGACAGCAGGTACCAATATTTTGCAAACTGCAGACATGTGGTTTTTATGTTCCCCCAAATACAGGATTTTTCAGGGACAGAGGCATTTTATTAGTGATTTGCTCTGGATTGGGCAGGTTCAGATATTTAACCCTAAACCCATATCGGGGTCACACATATGGAGCCACTTGATAAATATATACTTAATACCTGGGTGCAAGAGCACTGAGTCCTCAGCTGTTAGAGATAAAACCTGCCTAGAAAATGAAAATTGAAACAAGGGAAGGGTATAGGGGTGTGGCTTGGCCTCCACCTCAGGCCTCTGCCTGTTGCAAGCTTAGTTTTGGTAGATGGATATAAAATATAACTGTAATTTGGCCAGGAGGGCAGTGGTGCCAGGCACGGCTGAGCCCTAACCAGGAACAAGTCAGTTTCCGGAGTTCTCTGTGGGCTCTGCTGGCAAAATGGGTGACCCGCACGTAGCGTTTTTGATGGTTCCTGTGAGGTAGGCTACAGACACTTTGAGTGGCCAGTGCTTTTTGATAAGAGGCCAAGGAGCAAGAATGTGCCTCCTGCCGCCTATTCAGGCAGGATGTTTGGTTTGCTTTTGAAGCTGTGGCCAGCCTTGAGAGCACTGGAGCCACTGGGGTTTAATTGCTGCAGAATGAGGTGGAATTTATTCTGTTCTTTCCCACTGCGTGCCCAGTAAAAGTAGTCTGTGTCAGGTGTTGCTGCTTTTATTTGGCTTCTGGTACGCAGCCACGTTAGCGGCCAGGCCCACTGCTCTCTGTACTTCGTCAGCCTCCTCCGCTGGTCATGTGCAGAGGAAGTGGGCGGCGGAACAGCCATCCTGCGTACTCTCTTTCCCTCTTTTCATCCAAGTGACCAGTGAGAACTGAGGTCACTGTTGGTGCTTAACTTTGAGTAAGTGCCACTTGACCCACAGGGTTAAACTAGACAAAGAAGTGGGCCAGACCTGTAGTGCATGCTGCCTCCCGCTCAAGCCAGAGCCCATGTGCTCTGCAGCCCCCCAGCCCCCCTGCTCTATTCCTAGCATCTCCTGTGTGCCACGGACCTCTCTGGGCCCTTCTTTTTGTATTCCCTCTTTCAGTTTTTGCAACAGCTGGTGAGTGGATCAAGACCTCATTTTACAGTTGAGAGAAAGCCGGGGCTCTCCAAGCTTTGATTTTTTGTTCAGACACTAACTTGTAAGTGTGGAGTCTGGAGCCACACAAACCCCTTGTGCCCATGGCCAGGTGCCTTCTCTGTTTTAGGAGCTCTTGACTTCTCTGCTGAATGTCTAGCTAGGTGTCTCCATGTGGGAGTACTGTGTGAGGGACAGAGGTTGCCTCGAGACTTTGCCAGGGGTGGCTCATCTAGTATTGGTCCCTGGTCAGAAATCAGGCAGTAGGGAGTAGAGTTAAGAATCATGTGGGGGGGGGGGGGGCTGGCCAGGTAGCTCAGTGGGCAGCGTGCTTGTCTAGCCTGCATTAGGGGTTCCATCCCTAACATCACATACAACTTGCTGTACATACCTGTAATGTGAGCACTTGTGAGGCAGGTGGAGGCAGGAGGGCAGGGCTTCAATGCCAGCCTGGAATTTATGATGATGTGCTTTTGTGCTTGAGTGGAAATTAGCTCCTGAGAGCAGACACAAGCCTCAGCATTCCATGCTAACAGCTTGAGGTTGAATTCTTGATCTGAGCTCGGGGTCAGATAAGGCCAGGTGAGGAATGCGGGGCTCAGCTGAGGATAGCTGCCCCAGGATTCTCCAGCTATTTGAAGCCTTGCTCACTCACATTAGACACTTGAGTTTGAATTCTCTGCTCTCCATTTCCTTTTCCAAACCAGGACCAAGCCACCATGCCTGAAGTCAAAGAGCTTTCAGAAGCCTTGCCGGAGACGCCAATGGACCCCATCACAGGAGTCGGGGTAGTGGCTTCCCGGAACCGAGCTCCGACTGGCTACGATGTGGTAAGACAATGCCAGCTTGTCCATTCTGCCCTCTGTCCCTGTGTGGAAGATGTGTTTCTTCCCTCTCAGAACTTCGAATGGGTAGAGGAGGTGGCTGGGAGTGTCCTGCTTTGGGAGTCAGCGGGCCTGCTGAGGCTATGAGGTGTGGGAGTGACTTCCTGGCTTTGGCTCTGACTGGCCTTTGGTGTCTGTGGTGGTCACTTTTTACCTTTTAATTAGATCCATTGTTTTCTAAAGTCACCTCTAGTATAGATGCTTCATTGTCTTGTATTGTCCCAGGAGTGTAAAGGGTCTGAGTGTGTGGTGTTGTCCTTGCCCGCAGCCAGCAGGGGACTTGTGCAGTTATTAGCTTAGAGGGGCCATCCTGTGCCTCACAGGTAGCATCCTTGACCTCTGCTTAGTCAAAGCAAAGAACACCCCGGGGCAAGGATGGGTGAGCAAAATCAGTCCCCACTGCGAACTTCTTTGGTCAGTCTGCATCAGGTCATCACTATAGAAAGAGGAGTCCATTAAAAAAAATCAAGGAAACAAAGCCTCTCCGTCTCTATTGTTGAGATGCCTATGGAGAGATGGAGAGGGTCCTTCTTGACAAAGATTTGCGTCCGGCCGGCCTCCTGTCTTCAAAGCCCAGTTGGAATGTCTAACTTTCCATAAAATAGAATCATTAGGTATGGCTTTGTGCCATAAAACTCTTGGGGAAGCTCATAAAAGCACTCCTGATTTAAGAAGCTAAAGTGTGCTGTGATGAGCTGGGTCCGAGCTGGCACAGTGTGCATCGGGCCGGGCTGCGGGCCCCCACTCTGCCCCTGGGCCATCGGGGACCCAGGAGCCTCAAGCCCCGGGCCTGGCTCTCACTGCTTTCTGCTGTTCTCTGTCCATCAGTATCTGTAGTGTTCTGGCTGCACCTCTGGGGTCATCCAGACTGCTTGGCTAGTGGGCGGCGGATGGCCTTTGATAGCTTGGCTTTCTGAAAGTCCCTGGAAGCCTGACAGGGGCACAATCTATCCCTATCATTTTCTTCTAACATGTAGCTCAGGGCAGGAGAGCACGGTGTCAAATGAGTGAAATTAATAAGCACGTTTCACCATCAGGCTGCACTATGCATTTTAGTGGAAGGTGAGCAGGGCAAGAGGCTGGCTCGGCTGGAACTACCCAGCCTGCACAGGGCCCTAGGCTCTTCTAAGAGCTCTTTCTGGGAGCGAGGTGGCAGTCTGCTCTTCATCTGGCATACAACCTCTTCTCAGATAAACATCTCATTCCCAAAAGCCCTGGCCTGGAGTTCAAGGGGAAAGGGTGAGAAGAGGCACTTCCGCCTTCTTTTCATCTGGAGTTCCACAGTAAGACGGCATCGGAACTAAAGTGTAGGAGTGTTTGGGAAGGCTGCAAACACCGCCCAGAGGATGAGGACGCCCTGTGGCAGCCGGAGCGAGGCCACTCTCTGTGTACGACCCGTCTAGGCCTAACTTCCTCCTCACTTGGTGATGACCCTGCTGGTAGTCATCACAAGTGCTGGCTGGCCCTGAGCTGCCATAGGAAGGCTTTCTAGGCACCGCTGCTGCTTAAAGCTAAAGATGCTAAACATTTTATTTATTCTTTTAAAGATTTTATTTTATCTATTATGTATACAGTGCTCCATCTACATGTACACCTGCAGGCCAGAAGAAGACATTAGATCACATTATAGATGGTTGTGAGCCACCATGTGGTTGCTGGGAATTGAACTCAGGCCCTCTGGAAGAGCAGTCAGTGCTCTTAACCTCTGATCATCTCTCCAGCCCCAATAATTTTTCTTTATATTTATTTATTTTTTCTTTTTTGGGGGGCGGAGGGGGGTGTTGAGACAAGATTTCTCTGTGTAGCCTTGACTGTCTTGGACATGCTTTGTAGACCAGGCTGGCCTTGAACTCACAGCAATGTGCCTGCCTCTGCCTCCTGAGTGCTGGGATTAAAGGCATGAGCCACCGTGCCTGGCACATTTCATTTATAAAAATGTAATTTCATGACTTCCCTTCTCTCTGGATCAGGGCAGCATCTTGGACTAGGGGACTGGAGATCATTTGCTGACTGTCTCAGTTCCTTGTCTCTAATTGTGCAGTTGTCCTAGAACAGCCTCCCATTTTCCGTCCTTCAGCCGCATGCCCAGGGCTTGGAGTTACAGGCTCATGTACCTACCCTCAGAGATTGGGGTGGGTCTCAGAAAAGGTGTGGAAAAGGCTCAGAAGCAAGACTGCTGGGCTGGAAGGATGAGGGGAAGTGGCTGTGAGACAGCCAAGGGTAGACAGAGGTGGGGGAAGGTGACAAAAGGAGGCAGCTGTCAGGCTAGCCTAGGCGCACACAGGAAGGATTTCAGGGTGAGCGAGGGTACAAGTGGGCAGAACTTGTCTGGTGAGGTCAGGCTGGGAGGGCAGAGGAGGTGGGCTCCAACACCAACCAGAGAGCGATGGGCGTTCCCATTGTTCGCCTCTCTCTCCTTCCTGCTGCGGGGGCTGGGAAGCCAGCCTTGGTGGTGGCCTCTGACTTCCTCCTAGGCAGCATGTGAGTTAGTTACCCCCCTCCTTCCTCCCCCCTCTTCTCATCACCCTTCCTTTCAATGGTCTCGAAACTAATTAGGCAACAAGACATTTCTTCAAAACTGCTGGTCCTGCATAATTTATAGATACCCCAAGTTTCCCAGGTGTCTTCAGAGTCATTGTAGTGGCCATTGTTTGAAGCATCAGATATAGAGTGCTGTGTGAATGCTGGACAAACCGGCTCTCCTCTGGCCAATGGGTTGGGTTTAGGGATCAAAAGGACACACAAGTTAAAAATTGGAAACCTGCAAATGAGGAGCCAGTTGTCATGCACCAAAGCAGGAGAAGAAAAAGAAAACAAAACAGAACAAAAAAACCTCACAAAACCATCTGCTCAGTGGTGAAGCAGGGTCAAGGAATTAAATGCTCAAGGAATTAAAACCCTCGGGAGGAAGGTAGCAAGCTCCTGCCCAAAGCATGTGGTGGATATCAAGGGGACGTGTGTACCACAGTCATTAGACTGTGCTCTGACCGAGCTGGTATTCAGGTTGCTAGGAAGGCCAAGTTGTGGTAGGAGACCCTTGTCCCTAGTGGCCAGAGGACAAGTGACCTAATTCCACGGGTGCCATCCCTGCATCAGGAGAGAGATAAGGAGCAGCTTGCCTCTGTGGACCCCTGCCCTCCTCAGCATGGTTCTGCGGCAAGGGATTGTTCCTGAGCAAAGAAATGGAGGCTTGGAGGTCCCCGTATCCCACAACTCACAGGCTAGTTTCTTTTTAGAGCTGAGCTTGTTTTGATAAAGGCACCAGGTGCTTCCATATTTTTGTTTTGATAGAAAATATATTAAACCAAGATTTACTGAAAACATAGAAAGTGGTTTTATGACCAGCCCTTGGGCCCTGGTTTCCTGTGGCTTGAATCTGGAAAACTGAACCATCCGGGACAGTCCTGTCTGGAGCTGAGGACACACTTGGTGCTTGCTGCAGTGAGAGCAGTGAGTGTCACTGTGCAGGAGGCCAGAAGGCTGCCTCAGGAAGTCCTGTCAGAAATAGTGGCTTCCTGTGCTTGCTGGGGAGGAGCTGCCTTCTCTTCTGGCCTCCCCCACCCTCCCACCGCCACACACTTCAGTAACCAAAGCTCCCTTAGACAATGGACGGACTGGACAATGTCTCGACATTTCCTTCTGCTCATAGAAATCTCTACCTCACTTTTGCAAAGACTTGTAAAAAATTAAACCTCAGATATTTGGATTGACAGAGAAATTGATTTTTCTTTTCTTTAATGTAGAATTTAAGTTGAGGCAATTATGGATTTATATACACTTTAAGGAGTAATGCGAACATTTGCACTCCTTGCCTAAGATCGGGTGAAGAGGGAACAGAGATACAGTGTGTGCTTTCACCCAGTGGTAGTGTCTGCAAGCACCAGCATGTGCGGGAATTGAATCCAGAGTCCTCTAGAAGAGCAGCTCTGGTGCTCTAACCACTGAGCCACATCTATCAATGCTCCTGTGGGCTTTTGTTTTTTGTTTTACTGTTGACTTTCCAGGGTTCTTAGCTGTGTCTTATTAGAACCCTCAGTGTGTGTGTGTGTGTGTGTGTGTGTGTGTGTGTGTGTGCGCGCGCGCGCGCGCGCGCGCGCGCGCGCCTAGATGTTTGTTTCAGTAGACATATGTCTTTTTCCCTTAACACAATCTTTAATGTGGCAGAAGCTTTAAAGTTTGATCAAGTCTAGTTTCTCTATTTTTTTCATTTATGAATTGTTTAGTTATCAAGTATATGAACCTTTTGCCTACAATCCTGAAAAGTTTCTGGTAATGAACACATTTTATAGTTCATGTAATATTTAAGTATATTGTTTATCTAAGATAAACAAACTTTGGTGGAGGCCCCCCCCTCCTTTGCAAGAGCAAACACTCTCACCATTTGTGGAAAGTGGTCTTTCCTCCTGAACCTGTGACAGATAGTGATGACCGTGGGTGACTCTCTGTCTGTTCTCATGGCTGTCCCTTTGCTGGTCCATGTAAAGTGGTGACCATGGGTGTGACTCTGTCTGTTCTCACGGCTGTCCCTTTGCTGGTCCATGTAAAGTGATGACCGTGGGTGTGACTCTCTGTCTGTTCTCATGGCCGTCCCTTTGCTGGTTACATCCTTGTTACTGAAGCTGCACAGTGAAGTTCTGAAGTCAGTACAGCTATCTCCCTCTCCCCCCACCCCCGACCCTTCGACACAAGGCTTCACGTTGCTCTGGCTGCCTGGAACCCACTATGTTGCCCTGTTCTCAATCTTGTGACAATCTTGCTTCAGCCTCCCAGGCACATCCATCCATCTATCCATCTATCTATCTATCTATTATCATCTATCTATCTATTATCATCTATCTATCTATCTGTCTGTCTGTCTGTAGTTGTGTTTTCAAGGTTGTTAGAGTTGTCTGTCCTATGACTTTTCCTATAACTTGTCTATATAAACAAAAAATTCCCTTGGGATTTTGAAGGGCATTGATGTTAAATCTGTGTAGGAGTTGAACATCTTTAACTTTTTTGTTGTTGTTGTTTTTGGAGACAGGGTTTCTCTATGTAACTTTGGCTGTCCTGGACTCACTTAATAGACCAGGCTGGCCTCGAACTCCCAGCACTCTGCCTGCCTCTGCCTCCCGAGTGCTGGGGTTATAGGCGTGTGCCACCACCTTCACCTTTCCCATTGAGCTTTCTAATTCCTTAATTGTATTGCAGTATTTGGTTCTTTGATTTCCTTGGCAACATTTTATACTTTTTAAACATATAAGTATATCCATGTTTTGGTAGATCCAAGTGTGATTGCTTTTTAAAATTGCATTTTTATTTATTGTGCGTGTGGGAGCAACCCAGAGTGCATGTGTAGAAGTCAAAGCAACATGCAGGAGTCTGTCCTCTCCTTCTACCGTGTAGACCCTGAGGGATAAGCTGAGGTCATCGACCTTGGCAGCAAGCGTCTCTACCTACTGAGCCATCTTACTGGCCCCAGTGTACTCTGGTTTTTATTTTGAATGATGGTAGATTGATTTGTGCCTCTAATTCCGATGTGAACCGCTGTCATATAGGAGTATACCGCTACTGTTCGCAGATCTCTGACTGGCCTTTGGCTTCCTGCTCTTGCTGGATGCAGGAGCAGGGCGGGGAGCTGAGATGTCCTTGTTGTACCATTGATCATAGGGGAAACTTCATTATCAACTATGTAGAGTCTGGATTCTACTGTAGGTATTTTCACCAAATGGAAGACGTTTCTGTACATGGTTTTCCGAGACTATGGTGGCTGATGGATGAGGTTTTAGATGTGTTTTTTGCATTAAGTGATCTGATCATGTGTTTTTTTTTTTCCCTCTTTATCCTGTTAACATGGCAGATTACATTGTATATTGAACAGCCGGGCATTCCCATTTGGCCATGGCACTTGTTTACCGGTGAATTCTCCTTGCTAATCTTGTTAATAATTTCTACACCTATGTTCAAGAAGACTGTCATTAGCCGTGTTCTTGGTTTTACATGATTTCTGTCTGGTTTGATAAATTCTAGATTCATGAAATGAATTAGAAAGTGTCTCCCCATCCTACTTTCCAAAAGAGACTGTATAATTGGTGTTAATTATTCATTAAATGTACTGTAAAAAAAATTTCAGTGACTCTGGGGTCTGGAGATTTAAGTCCTTTGAAGGTTTAAAAGTTTCAAATCCAGTTTCCTTAATAGTCAAGAGGGCTGTTTGTGTGCTGTAGTAGACTGCGGCAGCTTGTGCTTTTCAAGGGATTGGTTTGTTTCATCTAAGTTATCAAATGTGCATAGAGTTAGCCGTAAAGCCCCCTCCCCCCTTCTTTGACGTCTACAGGGTAGTGACTTTTTTTTTTTTTTTTTTTTTTTTTTTTTTTTTGGTGTTTTTGAGACAGGGTTTCTCTGTGTAGCCTTGGCTGTCCTGGACCCGCTTTGTAGACCAGGCTAGCCTCGAACTCACAGCGATCCACCTGCCTCTGCCTTAAGTCTCTTACTCTGCACCTGGGCCAGTTGTGGGACCCCGTGTTCACTGTCACCTACTGCAAATGGATGTTTCTCTAATGAGGGTTGAGAGATGCATAATCTTTTGTCTGATTTTTTAGAAGACCGAATCTCACGCTATAGCTCAGGTTTGTCTGGAACTTGCAGTGATTCTCCTGCCTCAGCCTCCTACATGCCTGAACTATGGGCGTGAGCCTCTACACATGGCTTTTCCACATTTCTAGTTCTTGTGTCCAGATCGATCTCTCAGCACTGCTCTTCTTGCTTTGCAGATTTTCATGTTCTGTTTACACTTTTCAGTACATTTAACATTCAGTACATTAGATGATGTAGTTGTTACACAGAGTATTTAAAATGTTGTTTCCAAATACTGAGAGGATTTCCTTATTGATTTCTAGCTTGATTCCATTGTGTTCGGGGAGAACCCTGATTCTGTTCTTGACAACCTGTGGAGGTCTTGTAGTCCACAGAAGGATCTGTGTGGTCTGTGCCTCGGAGCACACGCAGCAGTGCCTGCTCTGCTGTTGATAGTGGAGTGCTCAGTGAAAGCCAAGTAGATTCTCGAGGTGAGCAGTGCTCTCTTGGTTCTCTGTGTCCTTATGTTTGCTTTGGGTTAGGGTCCAGCTGCTTTGTCGGTTTTTTTTTTTTTGAGAGAGCTGTGTTGAAAGTTCTAACCATAGTTGTGAATATATCTCTTAGTTTCTTTTTAGCACTGTCAGTTTTTGCTTCACAGATATATTTTTGCATGACCGTTTAATGGTGCTTTAGGATTGCCATGTCTTCTGAGTAGATTAACTGATGACTGTGTCCCCTTCTGACTGTTAAGTGCACTGTTTTATATGAGTGTAGATATTCCTTTCAGTTAAGTACTCCTTTCTTCACACTTCCACAGCCACCTTGTCTATAGTCTTAGGGTTTCTGTTGCTGTAATGACCCTAAGCAGCTTGAGGAGGGAAGGGCTTACTTTGCTTATATTTCCACATCACATTCACAGTTCAAGGCAGCCAAAGCAGGCTCTTGAGGCCAGAACCTGGAGGCAAAAACTATTGCAGACGCCATGGAGGAATTGATTACTAGCTTATTCCCTTTGCCTTACTCGGTTTGCTTTCTTATAGCACCCAGAACCATCATCTCTGGAACTATACTGCCCACAGTGAATTGTACCCTCCTACAGCAATCATCAATTAAGAAAATGAACACAGGCTTGCCCATAGGTCAATTTGGTAGAAGCATTTTCTCAGTTGAAGTTTCTTCTTCCTAAATAACTTTAGCTTGTGTCAAGTGGACATAAAACTAAGCCAATACAAGCATTATATGTGTATATTAGGTTGGCCTTACATGCCTGCTTCTACCTCCTGAGTGCTGGAATTAAATGTGCCTTCACACCTGACTTTGAGACACATTTCTTAAGGGCACATATGTTTATGTCACTCTGCCAGTCTCTGGTTCTTTAATGGGTATATTTAGGCCATTTATACTTAGTACAAATTTTGATACCTTAGGGCTTAACTAAACCATCTTATTGCTTGTTTTCCATTTAGTCTCTATTTTTTTTTATTCTGTTTCCTTTTGTCTTAGTTAAACATTTGTCAGGATCCTATTTAGCTTACTGGCGTGCTTTTGAGTGGTTGTTTTTTGCATTAGGTATTATACTGTAAGTCTCCCATATCATGTAACTAGTTTTCAAGTGAAATGTAGAGTATGTGTCTCCTTCACCAGCCTCATTAATACTACAGCATCATCTTGAGTGTTTCCAGCACATGCACTTAATGCCACACAGCATTGTGTTCATCACCATATCACATGTGACTGAGGACATTTATGAGAAGGAAATCCATATTCACTCATTTTTATTGACCTTGTTGTCTTCTTTCTGAGACTGCCCTTTTTTTTCCCTTCCCTGAAGGAAATTTCACTGAAAGTAAGATGCTGAGTTGAAAAATAGTGGGCCCTTCTCTCTGGGCACCATGATTTCTAATGAGAAACAGCTGAAGACCTTCCAGGGTGACAGCTTTGGGATTCCCCATGTGCCTGTAAATAACCCTGTGCCTGTGGTCTATGAGAAAGCTCGATAAGCTCAGCAACCCCCAGGGTGACCTTTGGTGGGCTTGTACTTTGGTTTGTTGTGGGGCCTTGCAAGGAGGAGTGCATATTGTCTCCATCTCCCCAGGGAGGAAATTCTCACAACTGATGTATTTAAAGTGTACTATTTGATGAAACCGAAGCACCAGTCCATGTAGCCATCATCACCTCCCACCTCTCAATAGTCCATCCCCCATCCCCATCCCCATCCCCAAACCCATCCCCATCCCCATCGATAGGGAGGCACTGATCCACTTCTATCCTCAGCTGGCTTCCTTCCTGCCTGCCTTCCTGCTTCCCCCACCCTTCCCCTGCCCAGTGTACTATAGTTATGTGGTGATGCCCTCACATTGTGGAGAATGTCAAATGTTCTGGGTATCTAAGAAGTTGCCCTGCATTACACCTCACTGACGGGAGGTAACTATTTGATCATGCCCAGTTTGGGCTATTTAGAACAAGCCGCTGTGAACATGCACACACATGTGCCTTCTTTCCAGTTGTTAATACCATCAGTGGAATGGCTTTAGCATTTACAGTTAAGGCAGTGACTTATTCAAGTTAATCTTTATGTGTGGTTTGATGTGTGGGTCATAGGTCACTTTTTAGCCTACTGTTTATTGTGTTTATTGTGTTGTAATCTTCGCAGATTACTCTTTCGTGAGTGAATTACATTGACCCTATTATCTAAAATCAATTGCTGGGTAGACACTGATTGTACTGCTGTGCTCTGTCTGTGCACCAGGCCTTTGGAGACCTTGGCTTTAGTTAGTCCTCAACTCTGTTTCTTTGGTGTCCTATGTCTTTTGAATTTTAATAGAATTTAGGACTCCTTACAGAAATGTCTAATACTCTCCTGGGACTATGGAGTGCCTGTATTAAAAATTTGCTGGTAATTGGACATGTTAATGGTTCTGGGTCTTTAGATCTGTGAATACGGTACTTAAATCTTTTAAAGTTTCAACTGTCTTTTCTTTTTCAGTGTGCAGTTTGTGGATATATTTTGCCAAAGTTATCCTTAGTTATCATAAATTTTTATTTTCATGTAAAATGCTATTTATTTTATTCTCACTGGAGTACAGGTGGCTTTTTGTGACTATTGAATTAGTTTTTGCATCTTAAAAAAATTCCTTAAATGTCTACATAGGTAGCAATGATGCCTACGAATACAAAGTTTTATTTATTAGCTCATGCTTTTACAATTATTTTTCCTGCCTTATTGCACTGGCTAGTATGCCTAGTGCACTATTGACTAACTGTTATGACTTCAGGTTTCCTTACCTTGTTTCAAACCTTAGAGGAAAAGCCTTCAGTGCTTGACTATTTGAAAATGCCGTTGGCTGTAGGTTTATCTATCGATACCGTGCAGCAGGGCGTACCCTTCCAGAAAGCTTTAGTTTTACATGGGAGTTTAATTTTGTCAAGTGCTTTATATGCTCCAGCTGCAGTGCTGGGTGGTTCTTATTTAATTCTTGATGTGATGAAACAACTGATGTTTGAATGTTAAACTAAACTTAAGTTCCTGGGGTAAACTCCATGTGGACATAAAAGATTGTCTCTTTTACTTGTTATTTGCTTTCATTTGCCAGAATTAAGAACTGTTAAGTAGGGCTAGGGAAGTAGGCAATGGCTTAGCACTTACATAGTGTGCATGAGACTTTTGGAAAGGAAAAAAAGGAAAGCAGAAATATTATGCATATGCTCGTGAGAAATATGGATTGCTGTGGCTTTCTGTTCCTACAATTGCCAGTATTGTTCATGGGTGTCACTTTTCTGTTTTATGAAATGCTTTATGTAAATTTTGTATTTTTTTCTTTAAAGGATTGTCGAATTTAAAATTGAAAACTCTCTGGGTCAGTACATAGAAAAGTTTGTCGTAAGCCAAGGATGTATCTCAGTGGTAGAATTCTTGCCTAGCAATACAAGGCCCTGGTTCAATCCCTAGCACTTGAGGATAGATGATTGATATATAGATAGATAGATAGATAGATAGATAGATAGATAGATAGATAGATAGATAGAGATAGATACATAAACAGTTTGTTGTAACACTTGTTTTTTAAAATAGAGGGATCTAAGTTATCTTTTTAAAAAGATGTGTATGTTTGGGGCCTGAAGTGCACGTATACTGTACATGCTAGTGGCTGCTGGGCATTGTAAACACCCCCCACCCCACCCCCCACCTCCTACCTGGAGTTACAAGCAATTGTGAGCCACCTAACAAGTGTTCTGAAAACCAAACCTG
>OU015750.1:10607147-10619077 GCA_907169655.1 Acomys percivali | reverse complement strand
ATAATAATAATAATAATAATAATAATAATAATAATAATAATAATAATAGATGTCATCTTTTTTTTTCCGTAAGACTGCCTAGAGTTTACAATTTTTATTTTCTCAAAGCCCTAGCTTTTAGTTTATTTGTTTTCTTTTTCTCTTTTCTCTTTGATTGTTTTCTTGTTATTATCTTTAGGCTTAACAGCCTGGTTTCTTATTTACACAATATTCTGCCTGCATGTGTGCTTGCAGGCCAGAAGAGGGCAGTAGATCTCATTATAGATGGTTATGAGCCACCATGTGGTTGTCGGGAATTGAACTCAGGGACCTCTGGAAGAGCAGACAGACAGTGCTCTTAACTTCTGAGCCATCTCTCCAGCCCCCAACAGCCTGGTTTCTAAGGAGGAGTTCTGTCCACTGACTTGGCACCCCGCTCCCCGCAAGCATTAGAGCTAAGAATTTCTTTCTGAGTGCAGCATTGGCTGCTCTCCTCAAACATGATTATGTCATAGAGAATTTTAATTCATTCATAAAATCTGTCTAAAATCTTTATTATGTGCCTCTTGATCACTGTTTTATTTTAATGTGTGCTATTTTGTTTTCACATTTGGGCATTTTCTGGATGTGTGCATTATTTACAACTTGCTCTCTTTCTTCCATGTGGCCAGAGAACATAGAAATGAGTTTTGGAAACCCAATAACATTTTTAACCTGTATGAGCTATGTATGTGCAAAAACCCAGGCCTTCCAGGTAATCAAGGCTGTCAGACCCAGATAAGGAGCAGCAGGGTAGGGAAGAAAACGTAAACTCTGCTGCCATCTAGGGCAGTTTGTCAGTGGTCACCCATTACTATCCACTCCCCATCCAGTGTCTCTATTGAGACCTGAGTCACATATGCCTCTTCATAGGGGCATGCAGGTCACATGTATCCCATAACACAGGTCACATATTAACCAAGTGTCCCAGTTACTTTTCTGTTGCTGTGATAAACACTTTGAGTGGAACCATCTAGAGGAGGAGAATGTTTATTTTACTGGCGACGGTCCATCCTCAGGGAAGCCAAGCATGTCTGCTGCTTACTGACTTGTTCTCCGTGGCTCGCTTAGCCACCTTTTGTACACAGCCCAGACCCATCTGTCCAGAGAATGGGCTGCCCATGATGTAGGAAGGCTGGGCCCTTCTGTGTCAATGAACAATTAAGAAAAAGCTCCACAGACATGCTTAGAGGTCAGTCTGGGGGAGACAGTTTTTCAGTTGAGGCTCTGCTCCTGGGTGTGGCACAGCGACCACTAATGCTAGTCATGACACCAATCCTGCGTCCTCGAGATGCAAGGATCAGAACCCTTCCTTGGAAACCTTTGGGACTAAAGAGGATACCTCAGCTTCCCACTGTGGTGTTATGAAAGACCTTTTACTTGAAAAGGACCGATCTGTGTTCTCTTGTCAGTCCCCAACTATCTAACAGTTTACCCTGTGATTGGTCTTGGGAAATACATCTGAAAGTATATTCGTTGTTACCACAGTTGTTTTCTACAGGTGTCCGCAAGGCCTGGTGGTTGGCTTCTATATTCCCGCTGATTTTCTGTCTTCTTAGTCACTAAGAGATAGGTACTGGAATCTCTGACCACAATTGTGGATTCATCTGTCTACATTTTAGTTCCTGCTTTCCGCATTTTGAGGTTCTGTTGTTAAGTGCATAAACATTAGAATTGAAACCATTCCTCTTGGTTGACCTGACCCCCTTACCATTTTACGTGACCTTGCCAATATATTTTGCTCTGAAGAGTACTTTGGGGTGTAGTAGGACACAGCAGTGGCTTCCTCGTGATTAGTATTGGCATGATGCATTCTTTTCCATGTTGTTCCTTTGAACCCATCTGTGACTTTATATTTAAACTAGGATTCTTATAAATAGTAAATTATGCAATCTGACTGTTTCTTCTGTAGATCATTTACATTGAAAATTGTTATTGATGCATTTGGCTTTTTTTTTTTTTAAACAGAACTTGCCTCAAGTTTATTTGTAAAAACAGCATAGGACACTAGTCATCTATAAATAGTGTGTAGGTAGGTGTGTCACACCAGCCCATCTGTCTTCACATAGGCAGAAGCCTTTTCTATGGGGCCTTCACAGGGGTCTGGGCAGCTTTGGGAGCCTGAGCTGGGGCTGCAGCCTGGGCCTTAGCTGGGGCTTTCACCTTGGTTTGAACCTTGGGCTGTGGTTGGTAAAGCCTACTACCCTTGCTCTTGTAGCTTTGAATCTTCTTCCCAGGCTTGGGATGAGCAATGAAAGCAAGCCGGCTGAGTTTGCGGCAAATTGGGCTTAACAGCCTTAGGCTTCACAAGGGCCTTAATGGCCTCTGCACGGGCACTCATTGCCTTTGCGTTGTTTGCCGGCATCTTCAGGCCTTTCTTGTTGTGCTTCTTGGCAAAGCGCATGTTCCTCAGAAACTTGGGGTCAGCCCCCTTAAGAGATTCGTATCTTTGTGACCGGGGTTTCTTGATGCCATTTCTGTGCCATTTGCGGGACTGGTTGTGTGTGGTGTGGTTCTTGGACTTGGCCATGTCTGCACGGTAACCCGTGGCTCCCACAGCGCCTGGGACCGGAAGAGAAAGAGAGCGATGCATTTGGGTTTAACTAAACCTAATTTGCTCTTTGTCCTCTGCTGTCCACCACCCCCACCATCTGCTGATGGCTCCTGTGGAGGTTTGAATGAAGAATATCCCCCATAGCTCAGGTGTTTGAGCCTTGCTTCTCAGTTGGCTGTGGTATGTGGGGAGGTTAGGGCACCCAGCCTTCCTGGAGGAAGTCATCAGTGTGGCAGACCGTGAGAGTATGGCCCTTCACCCTGTCATGGGTATTCTCTCTCTGCTTTGCGCTTCTGTCTAAAGATGCTCTTAGCTTTAGTGTAATGTAAAAGTATATAATGTAAGAATTAAGCTTATAGGATTTGGACATCCATAGTTCATAACATATACACAACTGTGCCTTTTTATATGAAAGATGCTGTTGCACATTTATCAGGCATCACGTTCACAAGCTGCATAGGAATTTACTATACACATGATAAGACATAGTAAATACTTGATGAAAAGAATAAACATATTATAAAAAATGAAATCAATAAAAATGATAGTATTCAAGAACAAAAATTTCAACAAATTAAAATATAAATTAATTCAAAATTTATCATTCACTCAGCTAGCCTTTTTTTGAAACGTAGTGGGTTATCTATAGAATCAGTGGCTATAATATCAGAGAGTGGGTGCAGTAAATCTTCATTTGAAGTTGATTAAAAGATAGAATTCTGTGAATGGTGGCAGAATACGAGTTTCTCCAGGGTGAAGAGGTGAAGGAGTGAGTCAAAATAAAGATAAAATAAAAAAGGCATTTTTGCAAAGAGAATCTAAATAAGAACTTAGGAAATCTATGAAATAAGTGATAGACTACCAAAGAAAATATACAGATTGTCCCAGCATCAAAGCAATAAAAAGGTAACATTCCACAGCTCAGCTGGGGCAGCAGCCACTGGCTGCTAGATCCATGGGCCCCATGGGCCCAGTGCATATATGCCACAAAGGAAAGCCCTTTTGGGGATCTAGCAGACAGGCATGTTGGTATCAAAGAGTTCTAACTTGGAAGTGAAAATAAATACTATACAGGTAGCTTTTACTATTTTAAATGTAGCTGCAACAACATCAACGTAATTGACCTTGTCCAGCTAGCTCACTGTTTAGTGTATTTGAATTAAAGAATTATTCCACAAACAAAGTATTAAAGTTCAAAAACTGTTCAATGAGAATATTTAGATAGTAATCAATTCTTTTATCTCTCTACATAATGGGATTCAGTAAGTAAATATTTTCTTTTAGAAAAGGAGAATAATGAGAGAACCATGTGAGAATAGCATTGTAGAAGGATCCAGTGGGTCCTAGAAACCTACAAGTAGAACATTATGATAGGCAGATTTGGGCCAAGGGGTCCCGCTCAAACTAAGGCCCTAGCCAAGGACAATACAGGCGGTAAAATTTAAACCCCTACCCAGATCTAGCCCATGGACAGGACAGTCTCCACACTTGAGTGGAGAGAGGGATTTGACTTTCTCATGTACTCTGGTGCCCCATATTTGACCATGTCCCCTGGAGGGGGAGACCTGGTGGCACTCAGAGGAATGACAGCAGGTCACCGAGAAGAGACTTGATACCCTATGAGCATATACAGGGGGAGGTAATCCCTCTGATGAACAGTCATAGGGGAGGGGAATAAGGGGAAAATGGGAGGGAGGGGAGAATGGGAGGATACAAGGGATGGGATAACCATTGAGATGTAACAAGAATAAATTAATAAAATTAAAAAAAAGAAAAGGAGAATAAACAATTCATAGCATTACTACTTTCTAGCACTGTTTTTAAAGATAATTATTTATTTCATATATGTAACCAATCAGGTGCACAAAATAAGTTAAAATTAAATACTTCATACTATTAAAAAAAAAAAGATGCTCTTAGCTTCCTACAGCTGCTGTGTCTGCTGCTTGTCAGGCCCCACCCCCACCCCCACCATGGCAGACTCTTAGCCCTCTGGAACTGTAAGCCAAAATAAATTCTTTCGTCGGTCCCTTTTGGCCAGGGTTGTTGTTGGTTTTTTTTTTTTAATCACGGCAACAGAGAGAAGCCAATACAGTTTCCTTTCCCCCCTTCCTCAGCGTCTTTCCGTTTTTCGCTCTCTTTTTTATTTCAGTGCTGGGAATAAAGCCCAGAGCTTAGCTTGTTCCAGGCAAATTTCCTACCACTGATCTACATCTTCAGCACTCCCTGCGTCTTTAAAATTATTTTTCCCCATTTTTCTGTTATCTCACTGTATGATTTTTTTAAAGATTTATTTATTTTTATTTTATTTTATTTATTTATTTGGTTTTTCAGGACAGGGTTTCTCTGTGTAGCCCTGGCTGTCCTAACTCACTCTGTAGACCAGGCTGGCTTCAAACTCACAGTGATCTGCCTGCCTCTGCCTCCTGAGTGCTGGGATTAAAGGCGTGTGCCACCACCACCCGGCTATTTTTATTTTATATGTGTGAGTGCTTGCCTACATGTATGTATGTGCCTAGTGCCCATGAAGGCCAGAATTGGGCATCAGATCCCCATGAACTGGAGTTAGAGATGACTGCTAGCCGCAGTATGGGTGCTGGAGCTGGACCTGGGTCCTCTGTAAGAGCAGTAGGTGTACTTAGCTGCCGAGCCAGCTCCCCAGCCCTGCGGCTTGCTCCTTGTTTCTTAGTAGTTACTCTGTGTTCACACCACACCCCTCTAAACATACCACAGCCTGCCTTTCACAAACAGCGCAGTGCTTGCTTCCCTCCTGGCTTTTGTGCTATGATTGAAGCACATTTTCCCTCTACGCATGCCATAAACCCCACAAAGCATGGTTATCAGCTTTTATTTAAATTTTTATTATCTTATAAAAAGATTTAAGAAATAGTGAATTCCTTATAGCTGTCCTTATATTGCCATATCTTGTATTCATTGCTCTGTGTCCCCAATTTTCATCTGATGTGGCTTTCCTTCAACCTGAAGAACATGCTGGGGAGGGGACGTCTCATCCTGTGCTGCTGGCAGTGTGATGTCTTGTCTTTTGCTGCCTGGATAATTTCATCTCTGTTAGTTGAAGGATGATCTCCCTTGGTACAGAATTCTTACCAGCATTTCCTTTCACTGTGCTGGAGTCCTGGCTCCATGACCTCTCAGCTTCTGTTGTTTCTTATGGAAGTCGGCTGTCATTCTTACACTGACTCCTCTGTCTCCTGAGGCTGCTTCTGAGGCTTCTTTGTTTTTTCACCCCTGGCACCCCGCAATGTACTGGATATAAGAATTTTGATGATTTTTCTAATGGCTGGTCTGCTTGCCAGCTATGTATCTGAAATCTGTGAGTTTATAGTCATGGTTAAGTTTGGAATATTTATGATTGTTGAGTATACAGTTCTTTTTCAGCTTTCTCTTTTCCTAGGGGCTCTGGCAACATGTATATACCTGACCACTTCATATTGTCTCATGGCTTAAGTAGCTAGGAAAATATATAGAAAGAAGCCAGGACAAAATCAGAATTTTAAAAGAGACTATTGTTAATTGAGAATGTGGGTCTTGTAAAAAGCACAGGAACTCCGAAAAGAAACTAAGCAAAATATAGACCAAGAAGAGGATAAGCTGATTTTAAATGGTGTGAGACCGGTGCATGTGGCTTCCTCCATGAGTGACATGATGTGCCAAAGATGGAAAGCCTGTGTGAGAGCTCTCCTGCTGTGTTTGTTGCTGCATGTGTGTGTGTTTAAATGCCTTTTCTGAATGTGTATGAGTGTGTGTGTGTGTGTGTGTGTGTGTGTGTGTGTGTGTAGTGTGCACCACATGCATAAAGTACTTGAAGAGGCCAGAAGAGGGTGTCAGAGTCCCTAGAACTGGAGTTACAGATGGTTGTGAACTGCTGTGTGGGAATTGAATCCAGGTCCTTTGCAAGAACAGCCAATGCTATTATCCAGTGAGCCATCTCTCGGGGCCCTTTCCCTCTGGTTTTTTTTTTTTTTTTTTTTTTTTTTTTTTTTTTTTTTTTTTTTTTTTAAGGCTTAGCTACTCAAGGCTTGAGCTTCTGATGCTCCTGCTTCTTCATCTCAAATGCTGGGATTACAGGCATGCACTACTACATCCAGCTTCTACTGATATTTGTGAGGAACTCTGATACCATCGCAGATTCCAAGAAGGAAACCACCAATACTGTCAGAGAATTTTTTCTGCAAAAGAACATGTCCTTGGTTGCTTTTAGGTAACATCCTTATGACTGCCATTCTTGGCTGTCAAGACTGCATCTGGAGTTAACTAAAGTCCAAGCAGCTGGGTATTCTGTGAGGGGTTTCCCCCCTAATTACACCGTTTAAAGTGGGAACACCCAGCAGGGCTTCACCCACCTGTAATCCCAGCACTCAGGGAGGCAGAGTGGATCTCTGTGAGTTTGAGGCCAGTCTGGTCTACAAAGCAAGTCCAGGACAGCCAAAGCTACACAGAGAAACCCTGTCTTAAAAACAACAACAACAACAGTAATAATAATAATAATGTGGGAAGACCCACCTTTAATCTGGACATTTTGAGATGGGAAGGTCCATTTGCAATCTGGGCCATACGTTCTGCTCAAAGCCTATATAAGGACAGAAAGAAGGAAGCTTTTGCTCTTTGCCTGCTTGCTCTCACCTCGCTAGCAAGTCCAGCCCTTCACTGGCATTAGAGCCTACTTCTAGGGGATCCTGGGGTATACTGGAGACCAGCTAAGAGTCCCAGCCTCATGGACTCTCCATTGTTTGACTGCCGTTGCTGGACTAGCTGGACCACAGCCTGTAATAAATCCCCACATGTATTTATGTGCGTATATATATTCTTATATATTTATACACACACACACACACACACACACACACACACACACACACACACACATCCATCCAATCAGTACTGACCATGCAGAGAGCCCTGGTGAATACAACCTCCTTCATCTGCCAAGGAACATGTGACTTACAGATCACCCAGACTATTCCAAAGCTTTGAAAAAAAAAAAAAATGGAATCAGTTTGTTTCAGAGACCAAGCTAGCCTCAAAGTCAGAGACCTGCTGCCTCTGCCCTCGGAGTGCTAGGCTTAAAGGTGTGTACCACTGCTACCACTGCCCCCAGAGAGAAGTTCTGATGTTGGTAATGGCATCGCTCCTGTATACTGGGTTCCTGCCGTATATCCAAGTGGTTATTGATTATAGTTTGCATAGGTTGATCAGGAGAAAGCTGGAATTTTGTTTTTGTTTGTTTTTAAGTTGATGTTCTTGTCTGTCCCACAGACGTCATCAAGTTTCCTGCCGCTTCCTGTTTCCTACCATGCTTCCCTTTAGGTCATCATTAGGATGACATGTTTGCAGTGTCTGTATGAAACTTTGAGACTTTGGGGAGGGTCAGGCCGGGATGGGGTGTAGGCTGAGCGAGGCCAGCCTGTTGACTAGACTAAGGAAGTCCCCAGCCACTCTGCTCTCTGCCCCTCATTGATAAGGCTATCTTCCCAGCATTCCACAACTCCATTTTCACCTTCCTCATCCCTCCCGAGCCACTGACTGGCAAGTCTCCGCCATCCATAGCCCAGTGGACCCCACCCCACCCCATCCAGAATAGGACCCTGGCTGTGTGGTTTTAGCTTCAAGGGCAAATGTATTGCTCTCCTTTCTAGACTAGCTGCAGCACCTAGCACTGGACTTAGCTGCCTTCACCCCGCCCCCTTGAACTCTATGTAGCTCCTCCACTGCGCTGCCACTCGCATCTCTGCGGCCTTACACATACACCGCTCCTTTCCCTGTCACTTCTGTCCTGTCTCTGCAACAGGCCCCTGAAGGCTGAGGCACTGTGGCATCTATGTCACTGCATCCTAGCGCCCAGCATGGGTACACACTGGCTCCACCAGATGCATGAAGAATGCTTACTGAGTGAGCGGGCCCTTTTCCGTTCTGCCTTTCCGTGTCTGGGATATTGGATGCCAGCATCCAGCTAAGTTATGTGTGTGTTAAACATGAATTGAAATGCAATTACAGCTGGCAGTGTGGTTTGAGAGCGCAGTAATAGAGTAAATAAGAAGAGTGACTCAGCCAGCCGCCAGTTCATCTCCTTGGCTTTCTTGCTTGCTGTCATTGAGTGTGACTCATGAGTTCAGCTTCTAGTAACTCCCTCCGCTTACCTCTTGCTGCCTTCTCTTGTTGGGTCTCTTCAGGGCCTCTTTATTCAAACCCACCTCAGGTGGTCCGAGCAGAGAGCAGGGCTGAGAGGAGCCCACCCAGGGGACTGGTGGAGGCAGCTATGCCAGCACACAGACCAGACTCCTTTCCAAGTCCGAGGAGGGAAATGCAAACTGATCCTCGGATCACTAGATATAGGGCTGTGTCTCAGGGGCGTGGCCTCCTGCTCATCCTAGGCACGTGGTTTCCACAGCCCTTTTGGTTATATTCAGAAACGTGGCCAGTGGCTGAACCTCCCTAGAGTTGGTTGGTTTGGCTTGATTGATGACAGAGCCTCCTCCCTGTTCTGTAGAAGGCATCTAGATGTCTAAGGGTTTTCAGGATCAGTGAGCAGCACATGGCTTGTGAATGTAGACGCCACAGACCAACCTCAAGTTCCTTCTCAGCAGCTACTCACCTGGGCCCAAAGCTCTGGAAGGGACTGGCTGCATGCTTAATTAGCAATGATGTATTCGGGGCCACTTTGTGCTGGCCCCAGGCTGGGCTCTGGGGATCAATTAGTGCGGGCATTGGGATAGTCCCTGCCTGTGTGGAACTTACCTTCCCAGGCAGAAGGATATGTGAATAAAGAGCTGGCAGAGAGCCTGGCCCCTCCCTCTTCTGTCCCAGATCACCACCCTCAGGTGTGTCTTTTCCTGCCTGGAGTCTTACTGTTAAGTGCCCCCTGCCAGTCTCTCCCGTCTTCTTTTTCTCCTTTTTTTGTTTTTAATAAATTCATTATTACTTTTTAAAAACTTTATTTAAAGATGTATTTAGTTTATGTATATTGAGTATTTATTTGCACGAATTTATGTGTGCCATGTGTGTGCCTGGTGCCCTTGGAGGTCAAAAGAGGGCACTGGATAGAGTAAAACTAGAGTGAAGGATGATTGTGAGCTAATAACGTGGGCACTGGGAAGTAAACAGGAGTGCCACATGCTCTTAACCACTGAGCCAACTCTTCAGTTGCATTAAAAAATCTGTCTGTCTATCTGCATTTCTGCCTGTCTATCTAATCTATCGTCTGTCTGTCTATCATCTATCTATCTAATCTATCATCTATCTATCTACCTATCATCTATTTATTATCTATCTATCTAATCATCTATCATCTATTATTTTATGTTATGGATGTTTTGCCTGCATGTATGTCTGAGTACCAGTGTGTGCCTAGTGCCTACAGATTCCAGAAGAGGGCACTGGATTCCCTGGGACTAGAGTTACAGGTGGTTGTAAACCACCATGTGGATGCTGGGAATCAAACCCAAGTCTTCTAGAAGAGCAGCCAATGCTCCTAACCTTTGAGCCATCTCTTCAGCTCCTAGTCTCTTCCTCTTTTACCCTTGCCTAGACACAAAATCTTGCTGCTGTCCCCTGGACAAACAGACACCACCAGTGCCTTCCCTGAACCTGCTGTCCATTCCCTGGGCTGTCCCACTGGCTGACTGTCCCTCTCCATCTCCCCACACCTAGTCTCACTTACAGGTGTCCAATTCTTGCTCTCCACCTCGACTCCTAGTGCATTCACCTGGAATCCAGGCCCATTTCTTTTCTTCCCATGATCTTTGTTTAGTGACTATAGTCCAGCTACTCAGAGAAAAGACCTTGTGGGGCTTCTGTCCTGTGTTTGCTTTTGTTAGTGAAGGTTGTATCACCTTCTGATCTCGCTGTAGCCCCTTATGGTGTGCATCACTTCTAGGTTGCATTTCATTTCTGTATCTTTATAGGATTGTCTTAGGTCATCACATATTCTTATGGAACCCTTGGATCACTCATGTTCTACCTATTTGCTGCTCTGCTCTCCTGGCTCTCCCCTTTGTAGGTGGGAACACAAGCTAGCAACTAGGGAGAGGGCAGGCTGTCTATCTGACACAGCTTTAGATCTGTGTGACTAGACCAAGGCAGGAGATGGGAGCTGTAGGAGCCGAGGCAGAGCCTGCACTGCCCACATTGCAAAGGGGAGAGAGCTGGCTGTGGCTTAACTTCAGCTCTCTCTACTTGGTTCTAACTCCAGTGCAGAACAGCCCACAGAGCCTGGGGCTCCTCGCCAGTACCAGACTCCGACAAGGCTGGCCCTGACTCTCCTCTCCTTCCTAAACCCACTTCTGTTATCTTACACAAGATGACTTTTCAGTTAAATTATGTTTTCTCTGTTCCTTATGCCCAGTTGGCTAGTATTTGAGTCTTCTTTTCTAGGTCTGTCATCTGATCTTGCTTTGTTTGTTGAGATAGATTCTCTCTAGTCCTGACTGTTGTGGAGCTCACTATGTGGAGCAGGCTGGCCTTGAACTCAGAAATCCTCCTGTTTCTACTGGAACTAAAGGCATGTGCCACTCTGCCCAGCCCTGTTATCTGATTTTTAAAAATAAACATTATGTTAAGAAACATTTCAAATATGTGAGAAAACATCAGGAATACTGTAACAAATGCCTAAAGGACCATTGGCAGCATCCTCAAGTCTGAAAAGTTCTCTAGGCTCATGCAGCTTTTTAGTAAAGAAAGAAAAGAAAGGGTCGAAGAATTCACACTGCTCCAAGGTGGCATTGCGTACCCCAGTGTCTCTCAGGCTTCCAGCTTCGCCTGGGTTCCAGCAGAGGTTTGGATAACGGGCTGGGAGTACTTTTCAGCTGGCTTTCCTGTTCAGCACAGGAGAAAAGCTGCATCTAAACTGAAAGGCTCGTGCACATGGTGTTTGTGTGCAGCTGCAGGGGGTTCTGCTTTGTGAATGTACTAGAACGTAAGTCTGTTACTTCTGTGGCATGTGCGTTCTTTCTGGTAGTTTCCCACTGCTATGAAGAATATTGCAAATCATATACTTGGGCTTCAGGCAAAAAGTTTCTTCCTGGAAACAGTTTTTGGATAGTCATGCTGGGTCCTTTGTACCTGCCTGGGTGTAGAGAGGTGTTCTCTGAAGTAATATGACAGGCGGGGCTCCACTTTGTGGCACAAAAGTTCCAATAGGCTGACTTCCAGTGCACATAAAGTCTTGTCAGATGTTTTCTGTGAATAGAATTCACTGTCATTTTGAATTTGCATTTCCTTCAGGGGTGAGCTGTTTTCTCCTATGGCTTCTCCAGCTTTCATTTTTAAAAAGATACTACTACTACTACTACTACTATTATTATTATTATTATTATTATTATTATTATTATTATTATTATTA
>OU015750.1:10592384-10605145 GCA_907169655.1 Acomys percivali | reverse complement strand
CCCCTGCCTCCCCTGCCTCCCTGCCTCCCCTGCCTCCCCTGCCTCCCCTGCCTCCCCTGCCTCCCCTGCCTCCCCTACCTCTGATGACCACCTCCTTCATTTCTATCCCTAAGGATTGTCTCTTTGGGACATTGTAGGAGAATAGAACCACACAGTATGACTGTGGCTGTCTTGTTTTACTTAGCATGGTGTTTCTGTGGTGTGTTATATCAGGACTTCATGCCTTTTCATGGACCAGTAATATTCCACTGTGGATAAATGCACGATATCCATTAGATGTCAGTGGATATCTGTGTTGTTTCCACCATTCAGTGACTATTGTTAGAAAAAATGAAAATCTCAAATGTTCAATTTTACCAATGAAGACTCAGGAGCCAGATGCTGGGGGGAAACCTGCTAGCTCAGAGAGGCAGAGAAAACATCCAGCTGACTTTTGTATTCAGCTTATAACCTGAAGGAAAATGCCAAAAGCTTGCTAGCTCACTTGACAGCCCTGGAGGAAAAAGCCAAAAGCTCTTTCTTCTTCTCCACAATGTCTTAAATATCCTTCAAAGTCTCTCCTTTCTGTTTAATCTCTGTCATCTGGTTACTTGACCTATGGTTAACTTTATTAACTCCTGTGTACAGAAAGCTCTTGGATTAAAGGTGTGTGCTAGGGCTGAGCCACACCATAATCACCTGCTTACAACAAACACAAAGTTCTTGGATTAAAGGTGTGTGCTAAGGCTGAGCCACACGGAACAAGAGACAGGTTTTTACATCTCATAATCTCGGGTTCACAATGGTATTAAGTATCCTGCAACAAGTGGCTTATTTTATGTACATGTTTTTATGCGCATGTGTTTTCAGTTCTCTTGAGCATATATATTCAGGGGAGGAATTGCTAAGTCCTACAATGATACTATGAGGAACTGCCCTACCATTTTCCATAGTGACCATGCCAGGTTACAGTGCCAGCAGGGTTCCACTTTGTCCGTGTCCTTGCAGTGTTTGTTATTATCTGTCTGTCTGTAATCTCATAGCAGATACATGGTTTTCTTTGTTTTATTCAGTCCTTACAGTCAATATTCCCACATTCTGATAAGGCGGAATGAGTCAGTATGACTTTGGGAAATGATGTATGTGAGCAGCAGAGTCAGGACTTGAACTCAGGTCCAACTCACTCCAAAAATCCCAGTTCTGTTTGCTGGTTTTACAGAGGCTGTGCTGTGCGGTGGGGGTTCCTTCAGCCAAAGCCAGCCACCAGACGGGTCTAGCATGAAGCTGTGTTGGGGTAGTGGGAGCCAAGGGAACAAAGGCATGTGTGAGAAAAGAGTGATAGGGACCAGGCAGGCAGGTCATTAGGGATGGGAGGGTGAGGTGTCCTGAGAGAAACCAACCCGGAGGCTGGCAGAAGCTCTCAGCCTGCAGGACAGAGCCATGATGCGTTCGTTTCATTTCTAAGAAATATAAGTCATTTCAGTAGAAAGCCTGTAACTGACTTAAGCTCTCCAAAATTACGAAAGGATGTAAAAGCAGGCAAGAGTTGGTGATGCCAGACAAGGGGGCCAGCCCTGCCCTCGACTTCACCTGGGGGGCACCTCTCTGCCTCCTGGTGGGCCCAGCCTGCCTGCGGAATATGAGGCTTCTGCAGTCTGACCTGAGCCAAGCTGCCATGTCTGCAGGCTTTTGAACTGTACAGCGTCAGCCAGAAGTTGCCCCTGGAATGTCTGCAGAATTTCCTGCCCTGCCCCCCCCAAAGCCGTCTTCTGTCTGCCAGATTCTCCTTTGAGTCGTGGGTGGGCCTTCCTGAAGCCGCAGGTGTGAACTGGGTATCCCTGGAGACTGTTCCTCCTCCCCCCCAGGACAATCTGCATTTTGGATGTTTAGCTGGGCACCGGCTCATTTACAGGATTTTTTCAAGATCTAGTCCAGCAGATTTTAAATTTCTCACCTCATCAAGTTAAGGTTACAATTCTTGTTTTTCCTATAAAAGCTGTAAAGTACTCATTGACCAAAAAAAAATGTGACATACAATAGCAAAGCAGGAACGGTTTAAAATGCTGTTATTATATATTCATTTGCACATATTTGTGTGTGGTATATATGTGTGTTTTCATGTTTCTGGGTCTGAGAGCATGCGTGGATGAGTGTATGCGTACATGTGTGTACATGTGGATACCCGAGCTCACTCTGCTGCTCTCCTTGATTGCTCTCACTGACTCTGGAGCTTGCAGTTTCAGCCTTTGTCTAGTCAGCTTGCTGTGGGATTCCCCCCTCCCCCCCCACCTTCATCTTCTGCACACTGAGCTGGAGCAACAGGCTGGGTTCCATGTCCATATGGCTTTTGTGGGGCTTCTGATGACCCAAACTCCAGGCCTCGTGTTTGCCCTGCTGAGGTCTTCTGACTGAGCCATTCCAGGTGGCCGTCACCCTCAGCCCTCAGTATGTCTATATGTATGCATGTGTCCCCACTCTCAGCTGTTAGAGCGAACAGCGCTTTGCACGCAGTTTCTAGGTCCTTTTCTGTGCACATCATTCCTAGGTTGCCCTGCAGTCCTAAGAAGCGTCTTCTCATTTCTTTATGAACTGAGCTCTAGTGAAGACAGGGCAGCTGGTCCCCTCTGACCAGGAACGGAAGTTTTCCCCCCCTCCCCCTCTCCCTCCCACCCCCACCTCATCTTCTGCAGGAGGGCTGCCTCCCTCCCTGCTAATCTCCAGGTCACTTTCTTGCCATGCAGAAGCCAGGCTGAGCTGCTGCTGCTGAGCACACCTCCCTGTCCCCTCCAAGTTGTTGTCTGTCATCCTTAAAAAAAAACTTAATGTAAGGCATTGCGTTGACTCATGTTCGTGTATGTGTTGGTCATGTGTCTTTCCCTGTGAAGAATGTGCCTCATTCGGTCCCTGAGATGCTTCTCCTTCAGCACTGTCCTCAGGAACTGGGCCTCAGAAGCCAGGCATCCTCAGTGAAGGGACACTGACTGATTGACCATGTTCCCTGATCATGGGACATGTGTGTGCTCTCAAGCTTTGGTAAGGATGCCAAACTCAGTTAGCTCTGGCTACCCGCCCCCTCTCTCTCAATATATCTGTTTGTGTTTGTGGAGGTCAGAGGACAACCTGTTGTAGTCACTTCTCTCCTTACACCATGTGGGTCTCATGGATCAACCTCAGTTTATCAGGTTTGACAGCAAGCGTCTTTGCCTGCCAAGGCTGTCCCTCTTGTCACCCAGCAGTGATGGCTGTGTCTGTTCTTAGAGCCTCCTTGCACTGAGTGTACCAGCCCCTGCTTTAAATGTCAGCATCAGTTTGAAAAAGCCCCGGTGAGCTCTCCTTTGAGAGCAATGACTTGCCAAGGCCAGTGGTTGCTCACCCTTTACGTGGGTCTGCACCATTACTGGCTGATGCGTGTAGCCTGCCTTCTGACTAGAGTGTTTGCCTTTTTCTATTGCCTTATGAAAGCTCTCCACACATATTCTCTCATGTGCTTTTTAATACGCCATTTCCCTCTATTTAGCATACCCTGGGCATAGCCCACAGGCATATGTTACCCTTGAACGTACTGTATTTGTGTAGCCAATAATATACTCTCTGTGCCTCGGTCTCCTTATCTATACACAAACTTGCAGAAACTGTTATGTATTCATTTGCAGTCTTACCTCATCATGCGTTGCTCTGTGAACTGTTGTGGTCCATGAATTACTTATACTGGTGATTTAAGGAGAACAAATAATGTGTGGTGAAATAAAACTGAGGGAAAAGGCATCTGGACCTCAGATGGACCAACATACTACCTCTCCCTAGGCTGTAGCTCAGAATCTTCCTGGTTTCAGTGAGATTAATCCTTCCCTTGTCTCCCTGGCCTGAAAATCTATGGTATGCACCTTTCTCTGGGCTTCTGAAGAGCCTAAGGACACCTGGGTCTCATGGATATAGAGATCTTTCAAACCATTCAACTTCCCCCTTAGACTCAAGTCTTACAAAATAAGGAAATAGTTTGATGTGAAAATTTGTGTTGCTGTGTCTCAGTCTGTTTTCAGCTGCTATGACAGAATGCCACAGACTGGATGTTTGTAAACAGTGGAGGTTCTTTTGCTCTGGGTTCTTGAGGTTGGGAAGTCCAAAATGGAGGGATCGTGTCGCATGAAGGCTTTCTTGTGGTGTCTTAATGTAGCAAATGTCACATGATAGAGGTTCACAGGGAAGATATGAGATAAGCATCCCACTGCCACAGCATCTCGCTCATGACAGACAGCATCAGGAACCCCTCTCCAAGGTCAGAGCCCATTTGGTCTAGGCCACACCTCTTCGTCCTCCCAGCACAATGGCTTTGGAGGAGACACTGAACCACAGCAGTTTCACACCCCTGCCATCAAAGCAAAACCCTCAGGGCTGCTGTGTCTCCAAATGTGCCTCAAGTGTCCCTGCATCTGTAGCCTTCAACACCTAGTTGGTGCATCCAGCTTCCCATAGTGAGAGCTGGGGAGTCTTTAATGTGGCTCTCCCTGTCTGCCTGGGTCCTTCTCCTGCATTATGGAGAAGCCTGCTGGTGGCTTGTCAGATGTCCTGAAGGCATTTTCCGAGGTAGTGGTCCCAGGTGTCTGGGTTTGGCCTTGAAGCTGAGCACACTTAATGACTTGAAGTAAGTTTGCTGCTACATTAGTGTACAGTTATCTAAACTGAGGTGGAGGTGGAGGGGATTCTCTATGTCATTTGCTGTTAGGGCCCTTCAATGAAAAGCTACAGGTGTCTTGCTTAGACCAGAGCCCAGCAAACAGTACACTGTCAGCAGATTGCTGCCTTGCGCCCAGTCCCCAGCTAGTTCGAGAGCATCCCATTAGGCTCTGGTCCTTCATATCAAGATTTAGCTACTTGATATGCCCAGGGGAAGGTCGCTTGAACACTGCTCAAAGGGCTGCTGGAAGCCTCGGATAATCACTCTTCCTGATTGCAAAAGGCAACTGTAGCAAGACTTTTCTACTTTGTAGGTTCTTATTTTTCTCACTCTTTATCCTCCTCTATCACTACATAGGAGAGAAAGAAAGAAAGAAAGAAAGAAAGAAAGAAAGAAAGAAAGAAAGAAAGGAAAGAGGAGGGAGGGAAAGAGATCCTTAAATCTAATTTCTCCTTGTTTCTTCATTGCTTGTAGCTGGTCTTGGCTACTTTGTGGGTTCTTTTTTCCACACCCTTTATTTCACCTCCTATTACTAGATTGGAGATATATAATATAATATAATATAATATAATATAATATAATATAATATAATATAATATAATATAATATATGGAGAGAGATATTTTTGAATCTAGTTTCTTCTAGTTTCTTCTTGTTTCTTCTTTGAGTACCACTACTAACAAACTGCAGTTAATCCCCTGAATGACCAACAACCACCAACTTTACCCTTCCAGGTTCTAGCATGTATATACCCTCTGAAAAATCCCCAGAATTCCAGCATAACATAATTGCAGAAACAATCTGCAACTGGCAAAACCACGCACCTGTTAGAGCATGAGGCTCATCATAGTCAGCCTCTGTGAAGCAGCCCCATAGCCCTATACCTTGGATTAAAATGAAAATATATTCTTAAAAGATTTCTATGGTTTTTAAAGATATTCTAGATTTCTCCCAAGAATTCCAGAAGCTACATTTCCCCATTTCTTTTAAGCCATTAATTATGTTGGATGTAGCAGGAAATTATAAACAGAGACATATTTAATGAACTAAGCACTTTTCCAGTCAGTGGTCAAGGTTTTCAGGAGACCACTCTTTTTCAGTTCTAATCTTTATAAATTTTGATGGTATCTGAAGCTTTCCATTTCCTGTGGAAATATGAACAAGTCCTCTTCCTCACTTCAGAACTTTTACTGACTTCCATTCTAATTTTTTTGTTTGTTTGTTTTTCAAGACAGGGTTTCTCTGTATAGCCTTGGCTGTCCTAGACTCGCTTTGTAGACCAGGCTGGCCTTGAACTCACAGTGATCCACCTGCCTCTGCCTCCCGAGTGCTGGGATTAAAGGCGTGCGCCACCACACCCAGCTCTTGATGTTAATGCATCCTTATACTATTTATAATGATTTAACTCACTCCTTGGCTGAAATAACTTGTACTTTTTGTTGTGGAGCCTCGGGCTAGGCCTTCAAGTCTGTTTCCCAATAGTAAGAAATTATCTTGAATATCTCTTTTGAACTCATTGGTCCAATGGCAATACTTGCCGCATTACCTGGATGCCCCTGGAAGCCTAGGCCTTGTTTCTGGTTTATATTTAGAAAAATAATTGCCCTTAGAGATGCCTTGTTTACAATTTTGTTGCAAAGACCCACAGTTTTTCTTGCAAATGTCCCACAAAGTACGAGGCATTTTGAGATCTGAGACCTTTAGCAGATTGTTGACAGTCTCTTTGCAAATGACCATATTTGCTGCAATTGAAACACTGGGAATTTTGATATCAGAGACCCCTAACTATATTTGATCTATTATATTAGCATGGTACACGATAGAACCAATATCAGTCATATCCCTTATTCATTCATCTATAGATGCTGCTCATCCTTTAATGTATAATAACTTTTTTACATTCAATATTTGCATTTTTATACACTAAGGTCTCTATCAACACCTGTCTTGTGTCAGGGTCTGATATGGCTGTGTTCACTGCTAAGTCTAGTCTTTGTTTAAAAAAAAAAAAAAGAAAATCAGTGTAGGATTCTCTAAAAGCCTTGTGTTATCTTTGTAAATGAGGTGGATAACCCGCTAACTCTGGCTCCTCAACTTTGTCCCAAGCTCTTAAAGTCACTAAGTGACATTGCTCTATAGTAGCATCATCAAAATGAATCTGTTCTTGTATAGTGGAGTATTGCCCTTTGCCTAGCAACCGATCTTTTACTATGTTCATTCCCCCGGCTCTATTTCACTGTTCTATATTCATGACTTCTTCCCTCCACCATCTTAACTATAACAGCTGTGGTCTGGCCTCTGTACAGCTGTTACTAATCCCTTCCAGTCTTGGAGAATAATTCTGTTTGGAGTAGCCCAGTTAATCAGAATTTATTTCACATAAGGTGAATGCATCTCATATGCAACTACAGCCTCTTTAAATGCCTTAGAGCTGTCATTTCTATAGGATGCCATCCTATCTTGTCCTAACCTTCTTCCACACCATTAGCAGTTCCTGGGGTTGTTGATGGTGGTGATCGTAACCCAACCATCCTTCCTTCCACTCTGGCGCAGCTGGTTCAAGACGAACCCTTTCTTTCGCACAGGCTGTTTCATCAGATTGTCTACCTGCTTTTTCAGATCTTCTCTGACCCAGCCACCCTCCAGCACGGTTTCTTTTCCTCTTTCCTCCTGTGGGAAACTTCCACCCTTTTTTTTTCTCTGTTTCCCAGTGCTTCCACCTCCACTTATAACCTCTCCAGATGCATTGCCAACTCTGTAGTCCTTCCAGAAAAGAGAGTGGAGTGACCCCCTCTTGTTGTCCCGTTTCAGGCAGTTTTTGTTTTGTTTTGTTTCTCGGGCCCCTCCATTTCCACACACAGTTCTTTAACTGCTCAGTAAGTCTTCAAACTTTTTTGAAACTATATACAAAGAAGAAAATGAAAGAAAAGAAAAAAAACGACAACAGAAAATCCCCTCTGGGAGCAAAGCAGAGGATATCCCAGCAGTAGCAGCTGCAGTAAATGTTTTGCTGGTGTCTTGAAACAAAAATCCATTCCTTCGTCTCCTGCTGTTTCTTCTAGGTGTTTGAAATCAGATTCCCCATTTTTACCCCTAACTTTTGAGCTTCACATTGAGGTGTCACTTGTAGCTGGTCTTCGCTACTTTGTGGGTCCTTCTTTTCTCACCTTTATCCTAGTTTCACTCTCCCTGGAGAGATAGAAGGATGGGGGGTTAGAGGGGAGGGAAAGGCAGGGGAGGAAGATAAATCCTTGAATCTAATTTCTTTCTTCTTGTTTTTTCTTTGAGCACCATTACTAACAAACTGCAACCAACTCCCCTTAACCACCACCAACCACCAACCCCACCTATTGGGGCTCTAGCATTTATAGATCTGAAGAGTTCGCAGATTTCCAGATGTCACAAAATTGCAGAAACTATTGGTAGCAAAGTCATGCCTCTGCTACAGCACAAGGCAGATCATAGTCAGCTGCTGTGGAACAGCCCCATGTCCCTACATCTGGGATTAAAACAAAGACGTATTCTTATAATATTTCTGTGTTTTTAAAAGAAAGAAAAATTCCAGAATTCTCACTACAGGCAACCCATGAACTCAAGCCAAGGAAGGAATGGGGAGGCTGGGCCTATGAGGTTTGTATAACCCTGCTGTCCCTGTCACCCCCTCTCAAGATAAAGGTAGATGTTTGCAATGGAGAATCAGCTGCGTGAGCTACCAAGACATAGTCAGCAGTTGGCCAATGTGTTGATACCATCTAGCAAGACATGCTGAGATCATGTGCTGCTAGAAGAGCCAATGATTCTGGTACCATAACTGTGATCCTTTGTCCAGGTCTCTGACTTTTGCAAATTTGAATGTGCCTTTATTTTAACAAGCCAATATATACATACACAGTATGGTGGTGGCACATAGCTTTAATCCCAGCACTTGGGAGGCAGAGGCAGGAGGCTCTTGGAGTTCAAGGCCAACCTGGTCTACAGAGAGAGTTCTAGGACAACCAGGACTATACAGAGAAACCCTATCTTGAAAACAAACAAACAAGAAAAACAAAAAGTCAAAGCTAGGCCAGGCATGATGGCACACACCTTTAGTTCCATCACCCAGGAGGCAGAGGCAGACAGATGCCCGTGAGTTTGAAGCCAGCCTAGCTTACATAGTGAGTTCCAGGCCAGCCAGGGCTACCGAGAGATGCTGTCTTAAAGAGTTAAAGCTTCTGGCTCATATCAGCACTCAGGAAGCTGAGACAAGAGGGTCATCAAGAGTTTAAAGTCCACCTGGGCCACAAAGTGAGATCCTGCCTCAATAGAATAAAGCAAAACAATACAATGAAAACCTAAAAATACAAAACAAAGCAAATCATGGACGCCCGCTAAAGGCTTATGAGAAAAGACGTCCATCCAGACTTCCCAGGGGCAGCTGCTCCTCCACTCTGAGGTGTTTTGTTTTGTTTTTCCCTCTGCTACCACTGCTATCTCAGTGGTTTGGTGATGCTGTTTCTTTCTTGAGTTGCCTATTTCAGATGTTCTGTGTTCTTGTCGTTGCCCATGTAAAGCAGTGTCACAGATTTCCGATACATTTCTACCTAGCGGTCACATCTGTGACAGTGTGAACACTGGGTACCACTGAGGAAACCGGTGTCCTCAGGGCACCTGCTGACTCTAAGCCTGGGCGCTGAGGACAAGTCAGCCTCCTTCAGACCTGGAGGCATGGATCAGGAGCAGCCTTGCAGGGGTCAAGGCAGGGAACAGACACAGTGCACAGAGCAGTGGCCACATACTGGGCAGCAGGCATCTTGTAGAGTGGTGAGCTGGGAAGAGGGTGGGTAAGCCTCCTGCTTAGGCTGGTGAGTTCAGTCCTGGGAATGACACTGCTTAGGAAAGCTGCATAAAGCATGGCTTCTTACACTTGCCTCTGGTTAACTGGTTGCCTCACTCACCCATTCCTCTAGTGAGTTTCCATTGAGCCTCCTTGAATCAGGCACAGTTCTTTTTGTTGTTGTTGTTGTTGTTTGTTTGTTTGTTTGTTTGTTTTGTTTTTGTTGTTGTTTTAGAGACAGGGTTTCTCTATGTTATCTTGACTGTCCTGGACTCGCTTTGTAGACCAGGCTGGCCTCAAACTCTCAGCAATCCACCTGCCTCTGTCTCCCAAGTGCTGGGATTAAAGGCATGTGCCACCACGCCCAGCAATCAGACAGTTCTTGGTCCTGGTAAATGGTAGGGGAGCGTTCATGTTTGAAAGAGCAGACTGAGTCCTGGAGATAGTACAGGAATCTCGGGGCTAGAGGTCACAATTAACCTCTGTGGGACAAGTTAGGACTTGGTGAGTGATGGTGTGACATTGTGTTAAGTACCTGGCTCCACATCAGCCCCAGGGTCCTCATAGTCTAGAAGGACTGAGTCATCTTTGCACGTCTCACTTGAGAGTGCTCTTGCATCTGTAGCACCTCCCGTGACCCCTGGGAAGGGCAGCGTGCCTGCTTTACACAGAACGTGGGCTGACTGATGTCACTGGGTTTTTTTAAGTTCAGATCTGCCTCTGGGTTTCACTCTGCCTGTTTCCTGGTAGGTATCCTGGTCCTCTTTCCTATCCCCACAACTATTAGCTCATCTGGCTTGGGGGAGACATCCAGGTTAACCTATAGCTTTGTGTGAGTGGGTTGAAAAGTGCAAGAGAGACTGGGGGGGACTATAGCTTAGGCCATTCCCTAACTGTTGCTTCCCTGGACCCTCCCTCATGCAGCCCTCAGGTTGGATTTGGCACTGTACCATAATGAGCTTTCTTTTCTTACCCTCAGATTTGCTAACTGACAGTTGTTCGGTCTGAGAAATAAGTGTTTTTTTTTCTTGTTGGCTGGCCTTCGGTTTTTCTGGGGCAGCTTCCAGGGTGGCAGCTGGGGCGGGTTTGGGAATGGAGTGTGTGTGTGTGTGTGTGTGTGTGTGTGTGTGTCTGTCTGTCTGTCTGTCTGTCTGTCTGTCTGTCTGTCTGTCTCCAGGAAAGCCAGGAGCTCATCAGATCAAAGCCCATTTCCCCGTGCACAGCTAGCCATGGCTTAGTCATAAGATGGGCTGCTTGAAGCCTGCTCCGTGTCTGTGCCACATGCGAAGGTGCTCCAAGGATCTCCTGGCTGCTCTGTTGTGATGTTGGGCAGCTGTGTGACATAGCAAGTTGTAGGCCCCTCTCTCCAGTCCCCTTGTCAACTCTGTGTACCCAGTACTCACCACTGGATGTCATGCTAAAACCCACCCAGCCCAGTGAGGCAAGTAAAGGCTCACTTTACCCTGGAGTGTGTAAGGAGAGTGGAAAAGGGCTTCCTAGTGAGACTAAGGTGGAATCAACTGAGTCTAGTTTATATTCCTATCATGATATAGTTTCTAACTTTGAATTCCACTTTGTACCAAGAAGGTGCAGTGTGAGCCAGTTTCCTGACCTACAACTTCAGTCCCCAACAGAACCCCTGATTGACTCCCTCTGGCTCCCATGGGCAGGAGGTCACATCATCCCCACCACAGGGTGTGCCCCTCGCAGGTGCATTTCAACCCCATGGGGGTTTCCTCCGTGCCCTGTGCCTGCCCCCGAGTAAGTGGCAGCAAACAGCCTAATGTGCTGACCGCCCAATCCCTTTGCAGCCCATTACAACAAAAGCTATTCTTCCCTCATTAGAACCATTTCTGTCAGGGGGTCTTTAATCAATGGCTTCCCCAGGGACAGTATTTTTAGAAGTTGTATTTTTCATAGTCTCCCCTTTTCCCTTTTGGAAGTGTTCTTCCCTGTGCCGAGTGTGGTGCACTAATGAGATGCCGGGAGAGTTGGGGCCAGTGCTAATTGGAATAGGTAGAGACGCTACCTGCACAGTCCAGTTCCACCTCATCTTACCCGTGACCCTCTTCTCCATCTCCCTGCTGCAGGTTGCGCAGACAGCAGATGGCGTGGATGCTGACCTTTGGAAGGATGGCTTATTCAAGTCCAAGGTTACCAGATACCTGTGTTTCACAAGATCATTTTCCAAAGAAAATGTGAGTCTGGTGGCAGTTCCCATTTGCTGAGTGGGCAGGACTTAATTTACATTCCTGGTTGGGGTTTCCTCTCTTTTTCGTGTGTGGTTTATGTTCATTGCTGTATTAATTTATCTGTGGTTTCAGTGAACAGGCTGGAATCAGCAGCCAGCACCGTGTTTCATTTATTAACAACGTTATTAACCACATCCCCAAAGCACAGTGAATTCCATTAAGATGTGATCTCCAAAGGACACCAGGAGATTTCTCTCGCTGCTCTCTCTCTCTCATTGGACTATTATTCCTGCAAGTGACAACACACTGGGACCATGGAGAGAGGGTCTTCCAGGGCAGTGGAAGAGACCTGTACACAGGGAGGTACCCCATGACTGTCCCCAGGCATGACATGGCCTTGTTTCTAAAGCACCTCTGTGTGGCATGGGGCATTTCGTCATCACAGAAAGGCGTCTCCCTGTGTACATGAACTACATGAACACATGTGTACATGAGCGCATGAACTAGGGAACTGTGAAGATACCTGCAAAAGCTTTCCCAGTGAGGCATTTTAGCAGAAAAAGGGCTACCTTGTGTGAGGCCAGCCTGTTCCTGCACCTCATTTCCTCAGATGATTTACCACTTTATTTTTTGGTTTCTTTGTTTTTTCAAGACAGGGTTTCTCTGTATAACTACCCTGGCTGTCCTGGACTTGCTTCGTAGACCAGGCTGGCCTTGAACCCACAGAGATCTGCTTGCCTCTGCCTCCTGAGAGCTGGGACTAGAGGCGTGTGCTGCCACACTCAGCTCCGATCTCTTACTTTTATTTCCTTCCATGATACTGAAGTCATTGCCCCAGGATGGGAGTGGTTGAGTGGATGGATAATTTATCTCTTCTAATTCAGATACTTATTTTTGGAAATATTTTTTACCAATTTATAAATTTAATTATAATGCTACTATAGGTTGTAGTTTTCAAAAAAACACAATATAAAATGTGCTGAATAAAAGGAAAGAAGCCTTCTTTATCATACCCTGCCTGACCATTACAGCCCTCCTCTCCATCACAGCCTCCCTGACCATTACAGCCCTCCTCTCCATCACAGCCTCCCTGACCATCACA
>OU015750.1:10547224-10591742 GCA_907169655.1 Acomys percivali | reverse complement strand
CAACAAGTCCATTGTGGTGCAGAGAAGGCACTGGACTCACTAGTTTGGAGGGGGGGATTATAGAAAACACAGTCGCATGGCTTGAGGGCAGTGGTAGAGCACTTGCTTAGCGTGCATGGGGCCTGGGGCTGTGGCTCAGTCCCTGGAAGTGCTAGGAAACCTGTTGCTCTCCATCAGCAGCTGGGGCCTGGGGGCGATAGCGATGTGAGGCTGCCAGGAGAGCAGCGAGTGAAGCCCTGCGCTGAACTGAAGCCTAGGTGCGCCTTTTTCTTTCTGGTGGAAAGAGAATGACTGTGTTCGTTCATGCTGGGGGCAGTTTGCTTAGCAATTCCATCCCCAGCACCAGGAGAAGGAATGAGTGTCTCCTTTATCCAATGGTAAAGTCAGGGCATTGAATTCACTTTGGGACCAAAGTTTGCGATGGCAGAGCCCACTTGCCAGCCCTTGAGTAAAGCAGGACCAGGCACATCCTTACCAGCGGCGGCTGTCTGTCTATCCTGGTCTATACTTAGCGCACAGGCTTGGCAGAGTACCACTTTACAACCATATGGGAGGGTGTGGGATCTCCAGAGCAGGCTAAGTCTTAATTAGGTGATTTGAGACTCCCAACATAGGGGTTTGGGGAGCTTCCTTTGAATCCTAAATTCCTTTCCCCGAATCAGGCCATTAATATAGAAACCTGGCTTTAGAGTGACATCGCTTCCTGGGGAAGGAGTGAGATTAATTGCACTTTTCATGCCCCGTACTTTCTGTGTTACCTGTAATAATAATGTACATAGATTAGGTAAGGAGGATGTTAAACAGAAGGATTTATGAACATTTGAATATTAAGTTGGTTATCTGTGGCTACCTTAAATGCAAAGTTGTCAAAAATAATTACAGTATACTAGCAAATGCTGGCTACCAGAGACAATATAAATACCCTGAGTCAGTGTATATCGGGCGTCTGGTATGAATCATTTGCTCAGCAAGGATTGGGAATACGTTCTTCATATTTATGAGGAGGAAATGAAAGAGAGCATGAGTGGGGGAGGGGAACCAGGAAAATTAATGGTGTTGTAGCCCTGTGGTATAAAAAGGAAGGGGGGGTGCCCACAGAATGGCAGCCCCATGGAAGAGGGCCATACTCAGGCTGCAGGAAACTTCAACAGGGCAGCCTCCTATTTGTATGCACGGAAGGGTTTACCAACACTTGTAGTATGGCCACACCACCAACGCTCTGATTTTATGATCAAGGCATTTTCTCAAGAGCATGGAGGGTGAGGTTGCTAAGTGGTTGCAGTTGACTTCTACGGAGTCCAGCGTGTCAAGAGGAGGACGGTCAAGCATCATAGTGATGAATGCTCATCCGTCCCTGGGGCTGCAGAACATGCCTAGTGCAGAAGCATGATGCCATGGGAGAGCCGCTGCCTCGGGGGTGGGTAGGTGCCTAGTAGATTAGATGGGGCTGCTCTGAAGGCAGCTGGTGCTCCTAAGGCTCCTAGCTGGGCCCCATCTTCCTGTGTAGTCAGAAGTCTACACCACATTAGAGAGGACCCACTCCCTTCTTACTGCACCTCAGTGCATACTGTCCTCCTGAGCTACGGTAACACACACTGTGGGCAAGCACAGGGACGCAGAGAGACAAGGACAGCTGTCTGATGAAACAGCCATGGAAGTGCTGGCCACAGGCTACACCTGCCCCTCTGGCTCCAGAGTTTCAACTTGAGGCATGTTTTGCTTATGCACCATAACAACTAACAATTAACTTTGGGAAATTTGGTGACATGGTTTAGATTTACCATTCGAGAGGAAGTCTGATTACCAGCACCTGACCCTGTTGAAAAGAGTGCCACAAGCATTAATGTATTTAGCCAGTTATAATTGAGTCCCTACTGTGTGCCAAGAACTATGCCAGCTTGGGTGAGAAGCATGAGCAAGGATCCTTTCTGTTCCTATTTAGTGGTGGCAGCCAGGGCCCATGGTGTATAGTTTCTGCAAAGACGCCTTTCAAGGTGGTAGGTAGATGGACACCTCCCAATGCCTGTCTTAGTCACTGTCCTACTGCTGTGAAGAGACGTCATGGTCAAGGCAACTCATAAAACAATGCATTTATCTGGAGGCTTGCTTACAGTTCATTATCATCATGGAAGGGAGCATGATGGCAGCACACAGGCAGGAATCGTCCTGGACCAGTAGCTGAGAGCTACATCTTGATCCACTAGCTGAGCTAGAGACATTAGGCCTGGCATAGGCTTCTAAAACCTCAAAGGCCACCCCCTGTGACACTTTTCCAACAAGGCCACACCTCCTAATCCTTTTCAAATAGTGCCACTCCCTGATTACTAAGCATTCAAATTGTGAGCCTATAGAGGCCATTCTTACTCAAATTCTTACTCAGTGTCCAATTATAAATTGATAGGAAGTTAGAGAGACCTTAAAGAGAGAGAGAGTGCCTGGCTTCTTTCAGAAAACAGTATTTTTCCTGTGTGGATTTTGGAGATGCCTGTGCTGTAAGGATGGGTTCCCCAAGCTCAGAGTTAAAGTTGGGTCCTTTCTCTATGGGGAAGACTGGCCTGAGAGGTTCCTGGAGGGACGGAGCCTGGGCTCACCCCTTACATGTTTGTCTAGGACTGCAGACAAAGGAAATGAGCGTGCATTCAAGCTGGGCTTTGGGGGACACAGTGCTTCTGCAAAACGGGCACACAGAGCACATTGCTGGAATCCTAACAGGAGAGATTTGGGCTGGGAACCATTATTCTTGCCTTAACTGGCTCTGACGAGGCTGAGATGACTGCAGATGTGACTGCAATCTCCATAGCATCCCTGCATGTGTAAGATGTAGGGCACATTTCTTGAGACACTCTAGAGTGTCATGGAGGCTGCAAATGCTGCAGAGGATTCTCTATTGCAGTTATAGAATGGTACGCCACCTACCATCTTCAAAAGATGTCTTTACGGAAACTGTGCACTGTGGACCCCTCTGCCATAACTAAATAGGAGCTCTTAAGAGCCCCCTCAGCGAGTCATTTCAGAAGGCATGGGATACGGACGTGGCTAGGCTGCCATTCTGTTAGTTTATGATTCTTGGGATTTTGTAAGATGTTTCTTGTAAGTGAAAACTGTCAGCCTGTGACTAGCAACCCCTTAGGCATGTGATCAGTCCCCTTTCAGTTTAGATGCAGCTATTCTCCTGCAAGCATCCCAGAACCTCCTCTATTTAAAAGGCTCACAATATGAATGCTTAGTCATCAGGGAGTGGCACTATTTGAAAAGGATTAAGGAGGTAGTGGTGTCCAGGGACATGCGCACACTTGCCCTCTGCTGAGTGAGTAGCTTTGAGATTCCACAGGTGAAACATCCTTCCTGAGGACACCAGTGTCCCTGGCAAATTCTGGGGCATTAGGTCCCTGCTTCTCTAACTAACTGCCTGTGGTAAAGCTGCAGCAGACCGTGTGTTAAATATGAAGCCAGGGCTGCAAGCAGACTGAAGGGAGTAACGATTGATGGGCTGTGTCTTTTTTTCTTCCCAAGAGCCACTTGGGGAACGTGCTGGTGGACATGAAGCTCATCGATGTCAAGGACACATTGCCTGTGGGCTTCATTCCCATCCAGGAGACGGTGGACACACGTGAGTCGACCCTTAGCACGCTTGCCTTGGGGACAGTCTCCTTCTCCTCCAGGTGGACGTTCAAATACTTTGTGTGTGATTCTCTCTGAAGACATTTGAGGGGACTTCCTTCGGATGGCGAAGAAGCCCTGCCACTTGCGACATCCACCTTTGTCCTCTGTGTGTCTGAAGAGCGTGTGGGTCGCTGCCTGCAGTGAGCAGAGTCCTTTGTCTGAGACTGATGCCCCCAGCTGCTTGCGGTCACTCAAGACCAGAACAGTAAGGCTAGGAACAGTCGGTCTGTGGTCTGCCCTCAGCCCTTGCTAAAGCCAAGGCCAGCACAAGACCCTGATGCAAAAGGGAGGAAGCGCAGACATCAAAAGATGCCCAGGGGCAGCAGGAAACAGCTTGGTGCCTAGTTTGAGGCTCACAGAGAGAACAAGAGGCATGAGCCAGAAAGACTACAAGTTAGAGCACGCGAGATCTAAATTGGAGCCAGATGTGGCTCCACCTGGGAAAATCAGTACTCAAGGTCACCCCTTCACTGCAGAGCAGTTCTCAGGCCAGCCTGGGCTACACGAGAGCCTACTTAAGAAATAACAATAACAAAACTCATAACCCCCCCAAAAAAAAAACCAAAATAAAAGCAAGATTTAAACTAGACCAGATGCTAAGCAACACTGCACTGAGCTGAGCCTCAGGGAACTGTGGAAAATGGAGAAGCTGCCTCAGGGCCCTGCAGTGTTAGGGGCTGAGGTCCTGGGGTGCTGGGGCTAAGGTCCTGGAGTTCTGGGCCTGAGGTACTGGGGTACTTGGGGCTGAAGTACTAGGGTACTGGGGCTGAGATACTAGGGCGCTGGGGGCTGAGGTCCTGGGATGCTGGTTGTAATAGCAGGGCTGGTAAGATAGTGTCAGAAAGCCTTGTGTATCTGATTTTCTTTATTTGGGTGTATATGAACTTGCTTTATTGTAATTACTCTGGAGCCTACTCCACAGTAGTGAAACAGTGGATAAGAAAAGAAATCCTTTTATCTGTGGGATTCCTTTTTAGGATTCTGTACACTGTTCTTTGTTATTATATAATTATAATATATGCAATTCTTTTTTCAGTTTTTGCATGGTGCAAACATTCTGAACCAGTATTTGCTTGCCATTTTCTTGTTCTTATTTCCCACTAGGCAGCTTCCATGTCCCCACCCTCACCCCCACCTCCACCCCTACCCCCACCCCCACCCGAATGGCTCTTATTTCAGCACAGTAGTGGATTCCTCACTGGCAGATTCAGTTTACTGTGCTGTGTCCCAGAAAATGTCAGGGTGCCAGCTGGTTTTAACACTCACTTTGACATCGCCTAGAATCACCTTAGAAAGGAGTTTCAGTGAGGGGTTGCCTGGGTCAGACTGGCCTCTTGTGGGAGGGTTGGGAATCTTAACTGACTGAGCCCACTGTGGGTGGCACCCTCTCCTGGGCTGTATGGGGGGGAGGCCAGATGAGTGTAAACTTGGAGGAAGCAAGGATGCATCTGTTTCCCTCTGCTCTTGACTGTGGGTATGACATGACTAGCTGCTTCAGCTCCTTCCTTGACTTCCTCTCAGTGATAGACTCTGAGCCAAATAACTCTATGCTTCCTCGGGTTGATGCCTTTGGTCAGAGTGTTTTATCACAGCAGTGGATACTAGGACACTGTATCTTCATGATGTCATTTTACCTTTAGGAGACCTCTGTAGAGATGAATTGTTAGGCCTGTTTTCATATGAGAAAAACAAGGCACAGTGACATCTTAGCTCAGAGCAAGAACACACACATACATATACAAACACAGACACATATGCATAGGCATGCAAATGCATTTATACTTACATACGTACATGTACATAAATAAACATGGATACGTATATGCTTACACATATACACACATGCATGCATATATATACACACATGCATGCACATAATCATGTGCATAGCACACACATATATAAGCACACACATGCACACAGATACATATGAACATGTGGGCATACATACATACAATGCATACACAACATACACTTGTGTGCACATGCATATGCATGCATAAACACATACACACACATGTAATAAGCACTTTTCACATCTATATTTTATCTATCTATGTAGCATGGGTTTTTAAAATAATGGTTTATTAAGATATAATTTAAAGCTGGTGAGGTGGCACACACCTGTATTCCCAGAACTCTGAGAGGCAGAGGCAGAGAGATCTTTGTGAGTTCGAGGCCAGTCTAGTCTACAAAGTGAGTCCAGGACAGCCAAGGCTACACAGAGAAACCCTGTCTCGAAAAAACAAAACAAAACAAAAGATACAATTCAAATATCATGAAATTCACCCCTTTAAAGTACACAATCCAGTGCTTCTTAGAATATTCACACTTGTGGGCCATCCATCATGGTCCTTTCATCTCCACAGCTGTCCTCAAAGCAGGCACCGATGTCTTGGAGACATTGCCTCCCAGCCCTCACCTCCCTGCCCCCACCAGCTGCTGCTTTCTGCACAGCTCTGTCTGTTTCTGGTAATTCCTACACATAGTCTTGTCAGGCCGGGGAGATGACCCAGTGGATAAAGTGCTTGCTGCACAGAGAAAAGGACCTGAGTCTTAGTCCCAAGCAGGGAACTGAAGGAAAGGCCCTGTCCACCTCTGAGTCCTCTGTTGGGACCAACCGTGGACTCTAGTCCTAGGAGTCAGTCTGGCTTGGGCTTGTAGAACTCCAAGCAGGGCCCTGACTCAGTTTACCCATTTGTCAGATGCCTTGTAATGTCGCTGGAGCACCTGGGTCCCTTTTAAGTTTTCTCTGTGCCTCTGCTGCTTCTCTGGTTCCGTGAGGACAAGATGGCAGGATTGGTCCATCCCCGAATCATCTCAGGGTCCGTCCCGCACAGGGCCTTGCTGGCTGTATGACTTCATAAGCTCCGTTGCCAAACTGGTATCTCTCTGGTAGCAGTAGGGGCTTCATTTCCTCAGACCCACCAGCACAGGCTCCCTGCCTCTTATTTCAGTTGTTGTTAATTTAGAGTTTGCCACTTGCTAGCAAGCAGGAATGCTTTTGTAAATGTGTGCTTGCTAGCTTTGCCTCCTCTTTGGTGAGTTCTCTGCCTACAAATTAAAATGGTCTGGTTGATTTGTATTCATTCCTGGTCTGTTTTCCCCTGAGGTTTTCAAAGTTTTAAATATTTTCTTGATACTCCTTTTCTGACAGCTAATTGATGTGTAGTGTCTTTTGTATGGATGTGTGGCTTAGCCCCAAGGGATTCCCCATTCTGAATTCCTGTTTGTTGAGCTCATTCAGTAAGTGAGCCTTGTTGTGGGCCTGTGTGCTGACTACTGGGGCCCGGGGGTTCTGATTGGGAGGCCAGTCCCAATGTTCGCATCCATTGCTGTCCAGAGGATTCTGCACACACCTCTGGACATGGGACTATTTCTCAAAGACTTCCCAGGGGACCAAGAGCCTCATGGGCAGGCCAGTGTCTCCTGAGAGCATTTAAAGCCTTGATTTCATGAAGTCAGCCAAAAAGATGAGACTCTTGTAATTAATGTAAAATATAGCCTGTTGCAGTCCATACAGCACTTAAGCCCTGGAAGACTGTTTGTTTTAGTAAAGTGCTGTGTACTCTCCCTGTGTTCATTAGCATGACTGAACACATTTCTATTGACTATGTATAATATGTTTACTTAAAATGAGGCTTGCTTAAGCATGTGTAATGAATGAGTGGATCCGTCCTTTACCGAGCTGGCTGCAGATAGAGGCAGAGCCAAGCTGTGGCAAAGGCAAGCAGAGTACCTGCACTGCGGTTTTCCTCAGGGGAGGTCTCTAGTGCATCTCCTTCAGGGCCTTATCGGAACAGGAGCTGAAAGTGTTAGGTACAGGGTTGCTTCTGCGTCCCCTTCCTCCAGGATGCCATCTGTGCCTCAAGGATGATGTTTGCCTGTGGATTAGAGACAGTTCTACAGCTTGAAGATAGCATCTAGCCTTCTGCTTCCGGGAAAGAACTCATGGGATTTGAGCACTTCAGCCTGGCTTTTAAAAAAGACACCCCCCTTCCCCCACAACCTAACAAGGACCCAACAGTACTGCTAATTCTACAAGCCTGCAGAACTGCCCTTCTCCAACTGGCTTTTCTTTGTTGAGCATGTGCTGTGTGCCAGACTGACCAAGAAATCATGTTGCACATGGTATCTACATGACTTCCTCTGGAGTGGGCTCCACCAGGCAGGTCCCTGTATAGATGGAGAAACTGAGGCCCAGGATGTTTCAGTGACTTCCAAGATGCCAGTGCCACCAATTACAGAGCTAGGATTCCAACCCAGATCCAACTGACAGAGCCAGGTGCGGTAGCACACACCTGTAATCCCAGCGTTTGTGAGGCTGAAGCAGGAGGATGACAGGTTTGAGGCCCTGCCTTAAACAAAACCCACTCTAGGCAATTGAGCACTGAGAGTGGAAGAAGTAGTCGTCCCCAGGGAAGAGCCTCTCCGGTCAGTAACCCATTACCAAGTGGTGGGCCTGAAAGTGTCTGCCTACAAGAAATATTATACAGACTGAACACATTGCATTTATATGTGTAAGAAAAAATATATATTACAACAGTTAAAGAAAAAGAGGTCAGGGACCATGAAATTCAGAGAGCAAAAGGGGTTTGTTCTAGGAGGCCTAGAATGAGAAAGAGGAAAGGGGGAAATGATTTAAGTATATTTTAATTTCAAAAAACTGTTAAAAAATATAAAGAAAAGAAACCCCCGCAAATCCAACTGAAAGACTTATAGACTGTTGGGAAAAGTTCAGAGCCACAGATGAACCAATGGGCACCATCGTCAGTTGCTAGAGCACCAGCCATAGTGTACAGACTGGACACGTGATGGTAAAGAGCCACACGCTGGCATTCCCTTCCTGTCCCAGCCCACCTCAGAGGGTCAAACAGTTGAAGAACAGCCATGTTTGAGACAGAAGGCAAACTCATCAATACAGAAAGAACAGCAGAATCCGGAGAACTGCTGTTTTGAAACCTAGAACCAAAGTGTGGCTCCTAGCTACGAGCATCCTAAAAAAAATCACAGCTGGAGTACTATGCAGGAGGGTCATGACCCAAGGCCCAGCCCTGCACTGTGCGACTCAGCAAAGTCGCTCCGGGAGCCCACCAGATATGTACCGCCTTCCAGAAAGCTCTGACTTGGGCCGAAGCTAGCTGGCTGATATGCTACTGGCCGAAGGCAGAACAAGTGTCTTTTTTTCCCTGCCTCTCTGTACCACAAAGCAACAGAGTTAGGAGGGGGAGTTAGAAGCCAGGAGTACTGTGGTCCGGTTGGATTTGTAAGAGCTCTGTGGCCACGGCGTCATTAGCAGAAATAAGAACAGGGGAGCCAGAGCCAGAGAGAGAGGTGGTTGCAGAGTGAAGGGGGCGGAGGAGACCTGGCGGGCATCTGCAGCATGCACAGCCTCTAGATATGGATCCAGACAAAGGGCCACGCCATTGTGCAATGATGGAGAAACTTGAATCTCAGACCATGGATGAGGTCAGGAGTTCCTTATTACTGGTAGAAACGGCAGGAACATGGCAGCCATGCGTCTTGGCGTGGAGCGGGTTGGGGCAGCATGATGTAGAGTTGAATATTTGTTCTACATATCCAGAGAAGGTAAAGGCCTGGGAAGAGCTGGAGCCAGTGTGCTGACCAGGAGCAGGTGGTTCTGCCCTGTAGCTCTCACCCCTCGGGGTGTGCTTGAAGGTTTCTGTAATACAGAGTGAGAAAGAAAAGGATTCTTACAGTGAGTGTGGCTGTGGCCTGAGGAAGCTTCCTGAGACTATGGCAGCAGTCTCGGAGCTCCTCTTTAGCCAGCATGTCTGGGGTCAGGCCCCAGACACAGGGCAGGGTGACTGAGTGGTGTACTTGGGGCCTTCAGGAAAGCCAGGGGTGGAGCTTAGCCCCTCTGCCAGGTGAAAAGGTGATGCACCCCTTCTGCATCTCCATCAGACTCACAGCCCTCTGTCGTCCTTTCCTTAGAGGAGGTGGTCTTTAGGAAGAAGAGGCTATGCATTAAGTTTATTCCCCGGGATTCAACCGAAGCTGCCATTTGTGACATTCGCATCATGGGCCGGACCAAGCAGGCACCTCCCCAGTACACGTTTATTGGGTAAGTCTCAACAGTATTTTCACACCTGCTGCTCCCTTATTTAGAGTGGTTGGGCTCAGCCATGCTCCATGATGGACTCACCACGGACTCTGACCTCGGCCACCTCGGCTTACTCTGTACCTGCTCCATGCTAGGCCTTCTCTCCCCTGTGCTGTCATCTTTCCAGCCCCTCCACCCCAAACCACTGTGGGCCTCGGCTCCTCACACTTCTTATCAACCTGGGGCATTTTATGGGTGCCACTGGATAGATGCTGCATCGAGAGGTCGGGGTGAGGAAGGGGTGGGGGTGAAGGGGGCAGGGGGGAGGTGTCCCGCCCACACAGAGCAGCCGTTCTGAAGGGAGATTTGAGCAGTGAGCACGAGGATAAACAAGGTCATTCCAGACAGTGAAGGGAGTGTGGCTCTCCCATGACCCGAGGGCTACTCCAGTCAAGCTATCAGGCAGGGTCACTGAGCAGAGATCTCCAAGTCAAGAGAACCAACTCTGAAGAGAAGGCTGACCTGTGTGGGCAGAGTTGGGGTGAGTGTGGCACATCCTGGGAAAAGAGGGCCATCTGTGGGCATACCAGGCGGAGTGTTGGGCCCAGAGGACAAAAGCGGTTCCTTGGATTTTATTCTAGACACACTGGTCCTACTCAGGAAGAAACCCACATGTTACACACACGAGTCTACAGAACGTGCCTTCTAATAGAGCGCTTGCTGGAGGCTGGGCCCACTGGGTCCTAGTCACATGTAGCCTCAGACTTGAGCAGGGCCTGGCCCCAAAGCTGCTCCATAAACTCCAAGTGCAGGCAGATCTTCATTTAGGGTCCCCACGAGCCTGAGTGACAGGAAGCCCAATCAGGAGTGGCTTCCGAACAAGGAAGCATTTGTTGGCTGACGCAGCAGCCAGGCTTGGGCAGGCGGAAGTAGGATCTCAGGATGAGGACACCTCGTTTCTTGTCCCCTCAGTCCTCTGCTAGGACCCTATCTGACACCTGTTCCTCTGGGGAGGTGTATGACACTGCTGTCCCATAGCCAGCCACCCTTCAGAAGTGGGTCCAGGGACAAGGAGGTCTGCCTTCCTGAGCTTCCTGTCACAATTCTAGAACTCAGTGTCCTCAGTCTTGATTCATGTAACCACCATCTGGGGCACCCCTACCTGGTCACTGTCGCCTGGGAAAGGTCATGCCTCATTGACCAGCTTGAAGTAAGGACCAGTTCAGCAGAGCTCAAGGAAGAACAGTGATGGGGGTGGCTGTGCCAAAATGAGCAGGGAGGTAAAAGGTTGGGAAGGCGGGGCTGGATGGACCAAACACAGTAGATGCCTACTGTGCTCAGTTGGTAGGGACTGCAATCCCACAGCTGAGGTCCCTTCAGCCCTTTCCATGTGGACTTGGGCTGGCCATTAGTGGCTCAGTGTAGAGCCCACGCTCAGAGTGCACCAACCTCAGCTCCATCCTCCGTACCAGAAACTGAACAAGTAAAGAAAGGACTGTGGCTGTTCCCTTCCCACACCTGCAAACCCTGCTTCACAACCAGACTTAAAACTAGCTGTGCCAAGCAGGTTACAGGGTTAGGGGGCAGTTAGCACAACAGTCACACATCACCCCAAAGGCTTCCATTGACACACACACTACAGCCAACCACTGTACTTTCAAAGCATATTTGCGTCTACTGTTTACTCTCATTACAGTACTATTTTTAAAGATGCAGTTTTAACTGTTTTAAACAATTCTGAAGAATTGATTTTATCAGTATTTGTCTTGATATATAAAACTGGAATCTTTCTTCCTCAATATAATATTTTTAATTACTGAAGTACAGTTTTTATTTCATCTTGGGCCCTAACATCGTCTCCTAGATTTTTCTGTGTGATTTTTTCAGTCAGAGAAATGAGTAAAGGATTCAGAACCAAAGTCACTTACCCCATGTGCCATATGATAAAGTCCAGTGCTTGCCTTGTGGGGGACAGAAAGCTGAGACTGGAAAGGACACAGCCACCAGTGAAGCAGGCAGCCCGAGGCAGGGTGGAGGTGGGTGGGTGGGCTTGGTGTCACTGTGTTGCAATTGGGAGCACAAGGGCGGGTTTAGAACAGCCCCCAGGCTACACCCAGGCATGCAGAATAACTATCTGATTTTGGAAGAGTGCTGTCCCCTCAGCTTCCAGTCCCTTAGACACAGTTCTGGGGGCAGCAGGGAGGGCTTGTGTGTGGTAGAAGTGATCTTGTTTTGTTGCCAAGGGTGAGCTTGCCTCATTCACATCATAGGTGTGCAGTGTGGGGCACGGCCACAGTGACTGTCACACCATGTAAGGTGTGTATCTAAGTTGTGGGCTGTGAGCTTCCAATTTGATGGTTTGAGGCTATTTTCCCAATTTACCTTGGAGTGAGGCCACATTTAGTGACTCCCAGCTTTGAGCAGCCAAGTCTTGACATATGAAAGTGTTGTGTGGACTTAAAAATCTTTCTCATGCTTAGACATCAGGCATATGTCTGCCAGATAGACCCTTCTCCAACTGCCTCACCCTGCCTGTGTGGAGGACTTGAGACCAGTGAGGTGGTAAAACAGAACTTACATGCCAACAAGCAAGGCAGTGCAACCAGAGAGGGCAGGCAGGCAGCGCAACCAGAGTGGGTGGGCAGGTGGGGGTGGGGGGCACATCTCACTTGTGCTAGACTCTGGCCGAAGCACCCAAGGCATGGGGGTGGGGGGGGGGAGATGGGGCCTGTCTTACATGGTGAATGGCCTCCCTGGGGTCAGAAGCAGTTCATAAGTGAGGTAACGTTAGCTTTGTTGCTCAGGTCAGTGCTCAGCAGCTCAGCAGTGCCTTGAAGATTTTCTTTTCCTCTGCAGGGAACTGAACAGCATGGGCATCTGGTATCGCATGGGCAAAGTGCCAAGAAACCATGACTCGTCTCAACCCACCACACCCTCACAGTCGTCAGCTGCTTCCACCCCAGCCCCAAACCTTCCCAGGTGAGGCTTTGTTGGGGACCTCACCATGCAGTGACATGGCCTTAGGTCTTGCTGAGCCATGGAGCAGTTTAGAACACACCCACTTAACATCTGCTAAAATAGTGCAAGCTGTGGCTGAGGATTGCAGAAGTCTAAGCGTGGGCCTTAAAAAGTCCTGGTCAGAAATCCGTGCATCCCACTGTGTAAAGGACGCGCTGTACTCTATATTGTGTATATGCTACAGATTCCTAACACAGCAGGAGTGTGTTCAAACTTGGCTGGCTTGGTTCTCACCTTTAATCCCAGCACTCGGGAGGCAGAGGCAGGTGGATCTCTGTGAGTTCCAGGCCAGCCAAGGCAACATAGTGACACCCTGTCTCAAAAAACAAACCGAATAAAACAAAACAAATTGGCCTGCCATTCAAATGAGCTTATAGGCTCACAGGTATGTGTGTGGCAGCCAGATGGCCGGGCCCAAGGGCAGAATTCCCTCTTAGCTCTGCCAGCAACTCATCGGAGATCCAGCAGGACTGGTCAGCCATCCGTGATGTTTGCTCTTTCCAGAGGCTACAAACTAGAAGCAGTCCTTAGAAAGTGCTGAGCTTTCAGGAGATTACATTCATTGTGATAATAATAATTAATTCAGGGAGTCCCTGGTGATCAGCACAGCCACTCTGCAGCTGATTTCAGAGGTGCTTGTCGGGGGAACGTGTCCACACTCTGCAGAAAAGCCCATGGGGAAAGCTTCCCATGAAACGAGAAACAGGTCGTCACTGAGGAAGTTGTTTGAGAAGGACAGACAGCAATAGTGGGTTAGGTCTGAGAGACTGCAGGAGAAGAGGGGGTGGCAGATGGGTTTGCTGGGGGGTGAGGTGACACGAGGCTACACTGAAGAGCTCCTGTAGGAAGGGAGAATGGGTACCAAGCCAGCCTCCCTCTTTCCCGTGGAGCAGCTGCCTGAAAGGGTCTGCTCTGCTCTCTGCAAGCTGTCCTTCCACGTGAGCGCCCAGTCTCTGGGTACAGGCTACCATAGTGACCGCAGGCCAAGGGACTCTGTCTTCTGGACCAGCAGGAACAGTGTTTAAACTTGGCCAGCTCTTAGTGACAAGTGAGCAGTTGAGTCTGTCTCTGCTCCGGAGTGTGGGGCTGGCACAGGCAGGTGGGCACTTCTTACTTCCTCACTTCCTGGTAGTGCTATCATGGCTCTGTCCTAGGGCATGGCTCGGGGTTACCATCATTTCTGCCAGCATCATTTCAGGTTGTCGTCTGTGCTGGGTGAAGTCAGCTTAGATTCATCTCTGGTGCTCATGCTCAGCTCAAGTTTGGATTAACTGTGGAGGCTGCAGAGCCCTTGAGGCTCAGTTGCCTTGAACAAATAGAGCCACTCCCCCACAAGACATGTGCTCTGGAAGGGCCAAGAAATGGGCATTGCCTCAGGCAGGTGCAAATTCCTTTCACAGAGAATGAAGCCATTCTAATTTGTTTTCAGTTGCCTTGGAAAAACATTGACCACACAGCCAGGGGAACCCGGCCACAGTCCATCACTGAAGGAAAGCAGGGCAGAAACTGAAGCAGAGACTGCTTGCTCAGCCTGCTTCCTTAGAGCATCCAGGACCACCTGCCCAGGGTTACCACCACCCATGGTGAGCTGGGCCCTCCCACATCAACTATTAAACGCCCCCCACAGACCTGCCTACAGGCCAATCTGATGGAGGCATTTTCTCAATTGAGGTTCCCTCTTTCCTTGTGACTCTAGCATGTGTTGAGTTGACAAAAATCTACCAGTGCAGGGCGCCTACTGTCCCAGAAGAAGCAGAGATAGTGCTCATCCTGAGCCTGCCTGCCACCAGGAGCCAGGGCACCTACCAGCACACCAGGCAGCCCGAGAGTGCCCAGGAGCTAGTGGGGCTGGAGGGTGGCACACCCTGCAAAGTGCTTATGAGGCTGATATATTTTATGACCTTGGTGCAGTTTATGGTTTACAATGGCTGCAAGGAAATTGGATCAGTTCTGTTTTACTTGCCAAATAAAACAAATGTCAAAATAGTCAGTATAAAATGTATTCTAATTTGGCTGAGTTAAGTCAGCCTGCGTTTCAGGAGGATCACCTCCTGTATGCAAATGCTGCTGTGTGTCTCTCCCAGCTCTCCTCTCTGGCTGAGTGTTGATTTACTAGCACTGTGCATGCCTGTGTGAGCCTCTTAAGTCATCTGGGTTTGGTGTTTTTTCTTTTGCGGGTTGTCTTGGATTTTTTTTTTCCTATTCAACATCTTTGATTAAAAAAATAAAACACTAGTTATTTGAATTTTTCATTGAAGACAGGAAGGGTTGAGCATGCTGTTTTGCTCCTCAAGATGCCAGCTCTCTGTAAGGGACTGTAAGAGAGTGACAGCTTTAAGGTAACTTGAAGACTCAGATCCCCCCCTCCCATAGGCTACACCCTCCCCTCCCCCAACCCCATCCTCCACCTTGTGACTTTCTGTCTTCTGGCTCCCCGCTCCAGGCCCCAGAGTTAGGTCAGACTGTTACTCCACGCCTGTTTCCTGTTTCATTCTCTGAGCCTGTGCCTCCCTTGTGTCTTGCACCCCTCTGGGCCGCCTGTGCTCAGGTCACTTGGGGTGAGCAGTGCCCACATTGTCACTGTCCCAGTGCATGTTGCTCTAGCCCTGAGGACCCCTTGTTGCTGCCCCTCCAAATGACTCCCCATCCCTGAGCACTGCAGAGGTTTTCAATCACAAGCACAGTAAGTGCTTGTGGGAAATCGGCAGAATATAGAAATAATGGAAAAACAAAGCCGATTTCCAGCGAGCAAATTCTCATAACCTTTTGTTAGACTTCCTTCGAGCTCTTTCCCCTGTGTACTTTTATGTAGGTGACATCATCACATATATAGCAAGTTCATTATTTTCCCATGGAGCCTTAAACCGCAAACATCAGGAGTACTTCCCTAGTCTTTGTGTGGGGACACCTGATCCAAGCGCCAAGTCACAGCTGCCAGGAGAGTGGTGATGAGGTGCCCTCTACCGGCCAGCTAGGAGGTGGCAGGAGGCTTGCTGGGTGGGAGCCACAATCAAGAGGGAGATGGGGTGCATGGCAGACAAGCTACGAGTCTGGGAGTCCGTCTCAAAAGTGAAGGACATGCGCTCTGCCAGCACTTGGACTTACGCATTCCCAGCAGCTTTTTGGAGAGCTGTCATTTCCAACTTTACTTCAGACAAAAGGGACATTTGCTGACCTTTTCACAGGTGACAGGCACCTTTGTCATCCCAGCAGCACTGCCTTCTCTTTCCCAGGAGCAGACAGTCCCCACCTGAGCCTTCCCACTGCTGCAGAGGCATTTATGGTAAAACTTGATGTGGAGCACCCTCCCCCTCCGCCCCACCTTCCTGCATGTGGGTCTCTGAGTAGGCAAGGTGCTCGCTGGTCATGCCCAGCTAATTGGATATTGAGTTCAGTGGAGTTTGTGTCAAAAGTAGTATAAGATGGCCTGGCAGAACAGTGCAGTAAGCCCTGGTTTCACCCACAGCCTCTGCTTGGGTCTCTGGGATAAGCCAGTTTGTCCAGGACCTGGAACCTGCATTTCCAGGCAGCGAGCATCCCGTCCCCTGCACATTATCCAGAAGGATAAGGTGACCTGGGGGCTGAGGACAGGTCAAAGCATCCCACGCCCTCTCACATGTGGAGTCTCACATGTGGCCCTGCTGGAATGGAGAAGTTCTACAGCTGCCTGGACTAAAGTTTGAAAAGCTCCAGGAATCCATCCACAGTTGAAAGTGTGCCAGGATCCCCCAAGTAGATGAATGAATGAGTGTCCCTATGTTGCATGGAAGTAGATCTTTGTGGGCTGCTGGCCTCAGCTTGCTGAGCAGTAGACTCGAAAGCTGGATAAAGATATCAGAGTCCTGATTATCAACCCACAGATGACACAGTCACTAGGAAGAGTGGGTGTGCCAGAGGGCAGGGTAATGCTGTATACACAGCCACAGCACCCATGGGAGCAAGGAGGTGAAAGCAGTGGGTACAAATAGGGCCTCTCAAAGGTCACATGGTTCACAGCACTGGGCCAAATCCAGGACACCTGGCCATACGTGCGGGCATGTGTGCATGCATGTGAAGTGATGGGCTGATCATGAGCTTGTTGTCATGTGTCATGCACACTGCTGTGTGTGGCCAGGCTGTGTCCCTGTCACAACTGTCAGGTTCTGTGGAGAGTCATGTAAAAGCTACTGAACTGCAGTGTTGAAGTCTAACCTGAGAACAGATAGGCAGCTGGCCCTAGGTGTCTGAATGGTTAGCCATCAAGGAGATAGCACATGCATTTGTGAGTGGCTGATGAGGCGGGGAAGGGCTGAGGTGGGTTGGAGTCACAAGATTTGGAGGTCACCATTTCTTCTTTTATTTTCTTTTTGAGACTGGGTCTCTCTCTGTAACTCTGGAACTTATTACTAGCTTATACTAAGACCAGAGACCAGCGATCCACCTGCCTTTGCCTTCTGAGAGTATGTACTGCTGCACCCCAGTAGATTCTGTGGCTTGAAGGAGCCACTGGGATGTCATGAGCTACTGCTGAGGGTTGGCTGGGAAGTATCCCTCAGATGCTCATGTTGAAAGGGTGGCTTCTAGTGAGTGTTAGGGGTGAGGGGTGTGTGTGTATGCGTGTGTGTGTGCGCGCGCGCTTGCTTTATTCAGTCACATGTTTTCCTCCCCCTCACGCTGGTCTGTACCTGTGAGGCAAACCTTTCCTCTCTCGCATTGTTTATCCAGGGTTTATTGTCACAGCAGCAAAAGGAGTTGGGATCTCTCAGCCCTCCAGTGCCACTGGAGGAATCATCTCCTCATGCCTTAGTCAAGAAATGTTTCCTCTCCCTCCTCCCCTGACCAAGTTTACTTTCCAGTTGCTGTCATAAAACAGCCCAGCAAATGCAATGTAGGGGAGAAGGGGATTGTTTTAGCTCGTTTCCCAGGCAACAGACTATCACTGTGAGAGGTCACAGTGGCAGGAGCTCAGGGGAGCTGGTCATATCACATCTATAGCCGGGAACGGAGAAATGTGGCTGCCGTGTGCGTGTACTCCGCTTGCTTTGTCCACTTTTATACGGTCCAGGGTCCCCTGCCTAGAGAATGTGCCACCCACTTTGGACTGCGTCTTCTAACGTCTGTTTATGTACTCAAGATAACTCCCCATGAACATGTCCACAGGCCAGTCTGATTTAGACAGTTCTTCACTGAGACTCTCCTCCTAGGTGTTTCTAGATTGTGTCAAGTTGACAAATTAGAACAAGCATTATATTCCCACTCTAGGAAATTCAGGTCCAACAGATACTTTGCCGGGGGTAGCCTTGGTTAGTGGTGTGTGGGGAGGGCTCAGAGTGGGCATTGGCCACTGAGGCCTGGTCCAGATTCCACAGGCACAGCCCCTTCCACTCGAGTGCTGCTGGCAGTGATGGAGGCTGAGGAGGAGGAAAGCTGCTGCCACAGCTTATCCCTGAGAGGATTACAGACAGGCCTTCTAGAATGCCCAGGCCTTGGTGTTGCTGATACTATGTCTCAGATCAGTGTTGGTTTGTGTAAGCAACAGTTACTGTGTGACCTCTCCCTCCAGTGTCTGTCCAAAATAAGTGTCTAGGACCCCAGAGTGCTGGACATACTAACACAGTCCACTTTGGTGCAGACCTTGAATGGGGCCTACCTGGAACCTGGAACACATGCACACAGTAGCTGTATTCTGCCCTACTCTCGGGGCAGGAGTGTAACTCCCTGTGGGTACACTGTTGTCCTGAGGAGAAACCATACCCAGGTCTGGCTGCCCTTCATGCACACCTCTCTCCTAGGAGAGAGAAGCACTGTCCTGCCAAAAGCTACAGAGCACATCACACGGCTTGCTGCAGCAGGTCCCAGCATCCTCCCCTCCAGATACAGCCTGCTGGGAGCCATTCTCAGGTATCAGGCGGAGCTCGCCTCTCTGCGGCCTGGTGCTTGCTGCTTAGAGGCATTCGGGGATCTCCCAGTGATTTGTCAGCTCCCAGAAAGTTGTCAGTCACAGTTTCCAAAGCATGTTTCTTGGTGACAGACATAATTGTACTTAACTTTTTGCATGGATATTATCAGTCTGTGACAGATACTCTGGGAAATGGGGCATTCTGATGGCAGAAGATCTGTCACATGTACTTAGCCTTCCTCTCAGGAACACCAGGATTCAGTCACAACTTTTGCATATCGGTGTCAGCTTTTGAGAACATAGATCCTGCTGACCTCAAAAATGGTTCCATCATTCGGGTCCCAGGGCTGTCATCTAAAAGGTTAATGGCCCTTCCTGCAGGAGACAGGAAATCACACCACCTACTCTCAGTGCTGTCATATCCCTTGTCAGCCCATGAGCTATATGCCATCCTGCCTGCCCGACCCTGCTCCCTGCTGGACCAGGGCCCAGTTCTGCTGTCTCATGAAATGTTCTGCTCGACTAGCAAAGTTAGTCCTCAGCGAGCAAGAAGCCTCAGGTCACTAGCAGAATCGTAGTCCGCCCACCTCATGTCCTCCAGCTGCCTCCTGTCAGTCTTCAATTACAAGATATCTTTGTCCCACAGATGTATCCACTGAGGCAGGACTGGAGTGAGAGGCCCACATAGGCAAGGCCAGGGAGGCCTTGTCTTCCTCTTCCTGTGGTGGCATATGCTTCCTGTTCTGCATGGCAGAAGATTGGTGCTGCAGGCCCTTGCCTGTAAGAGTACCTGGCCGGTTGTACTGGAGCTGAGCAGAGGGCGGATCTGGTCAGGGTTGGGATGAGATGCTGCAGTTTGGTGTAAGGGTCATCGTTTCCTCAAGCGACGTATGCACCCTGCCTTCTGCTCAGGTTAGGAGACAAAGCTGAGAGCTGATTCCAAGGAGACCTGCTCCTCCCTGCTGACAGTAAGCGTGCTGTGGCATGCTCCTCCGTAGTGAGCCACTGGCAATTTGGGGTGAATGGGCACTCTGCCTGGATCCTGTCATGAGAGCTTGGGGCTCAACACCCCTACAGTTTGATTTTCTTCTCTTCACATGAAAGACATCTGCATTTTGTTTGTTTGTTTGTTTAACAAGATGCTTGTAAAGGTGTGGACCATGGTATAAAGCTTTTTTACTCAAGGTACACAGACCTTTGCCCTGATGTTTGAAACTATTATGTGCCTTACACCACTCCTTAGAGAGGACCGGCAGCGGCTGCTAGAGGCCTGAGCTCCAGAGCTGGGGCAGGGGTGAGGCTGCTGGGGTTCAGCCATGGCTCACTGTGGCAGCCACTGTGAGAATGAGTGTGCACCTGTGCCAGCCTCTTTCCGACTTAAATGTTACACTGGACCCTGGCTGCTTCTGCCGATCCTGGCCACCTTCCTGGCCCAAAGAAACAGTGATCACCATCATGACATTTCTTTTGATTCAGGGAGTGGTTGGAAAGAAATATGGCTACAGATTGGTGAAGACCTCTGCGTCCCAGGTGCCCGGCATGTGGAAACTATTTTGCGATAGAATATATTAATTGTCTAACATGAGCCAGTGTAGAGCCAGTAGTCAGCATTACTTACCACCCACCTTCTGCTTGTTCTGTCTGTCCAGCTATTCAGTCTTCCAGCTGCAGGGAGTAGAGACCCATGCAACAGTGCTGGCCTGCCGGTCCCCGTCTCAGGGACTCTAAAAGGGATACACAAACAACCCAAGGACGGCTCCACTAGGCAGGCACTGCTGCCAGCCCCATTTCAAGTGGAGAAAATGGAGATGAAAGAAGTTAGGTTTCTTTCCTAGTATTCCACAGCCCATAGGCTAGCTCCCCTCAGCTTGCAAGCTCCCCCTGTACCCACTGCCCGTGATTGCATGGTCCCTCATAGTTGAATTTATTGAGCTTTCATTAAGAGTTAGGCCTCTGCCTGATTGAGAGTTAAACAGGCTCCAGACCAGCTGCTAGAGTGGGAAGTGGGTGGCAGGGACTTCCCAAGGGTCACAGGGGTTGAACTTAGCCTCCAGAGGCCCCCGGCTGGACATGAAGTCAGCAGTCTGAATTCACACTACAGGGGCTCGTGTGGCGCCATTTAGCTGTAGCTGCTGACCAAAGATAGTACAGTCCTGTCTGTGCTAGACAAAGACAGATACCCAAGGGTCCTCATGTCACCATCCCTTTGCGCAGCTCCAAGACCCTGCTTTGGCAGGACCCTGGGCAGTATGATTTACTCTGGAGTCATGAGAGTTTTGTAAAAGCCACTTGCCCAGTACGGTGCTGGCGAACAGGGCCTTTAGCTACCTCTGAAGCTAGCCTCAGCTTAGTGTTGGTGTGAGGGTAATTTTGAAGGAGAAATTTCATTAGAATGCAGTTTGGTATTGTTAGATATGAGTGATGACTTTAGGCTGAGCAATACACTTTTAGATATTAATTTTTAATACGGCTTCTTGGGAAGTCAGGGCTTCTATTTAATGAAGAATTGACTATTAGTCAATATGGCTCCCACCTCTGAGCCACAGCAGCCGTCAGTCTCTCACACCAGGTTTTAACAAGGTATCTGCCGCTTGCAAATTTGCTAGAACTCTGTAGCTTGTGTGACATAGTGAGTGTCTTATTTCTTACAGTGACAGTGTGTGGCTTCCTCATGGAGGTTTCCCTGGAAAGCTGTGTTGTGGGTGCCAGGTCCTTCCTGAGGCCTGCTCTCCCACGCACCCCGCCTCTCTGTGTAGCCCGCTCCTGGCTATGGAGAAAGGCTGTCTCAGGATTATGAAAATAGTTCTTGGTGTTGTCAGGCCAGATTTATCAGCTCACTTTGGGGTTGGTTTTGTGAACCTGGCCATTTAGAGGAGGATATTTACCTTTTATCAGAGTGGAAGCTGACAGTCTATTTGCAGGTAGCTCTATGGAATATTTCACCTGGTCTCTAGTGGAAATCTGGCCGTCAGACAAAGTAAAAATGAGCATTGCAGCAGCACTCTTTCCCGGGGTCTCACCTCCCTCCCTGCTAGACTGCTCTGTTTCAACACAGGGTTTCAATTATTAATTTGGATATTTAATAAAATCCTTTGCCTTCAGTAACTTTCAGAAAACCTTCTGCGTTTATTTAGGTTGGGTTTTTGCCCATGGGTTGGGTAAGTTTTAGCTCAGGTATCCTTCCTGAACAGCCTATGTTGCCTTTCTAGCTGAATAATATTAATAGTGATTATTAGAATAAATAATTGTTATCATTTCAGCTACACGTTTCTGGGCATCTCGTATTATACATCGTGTACATACTTACATGCGTGCATGTACGTACATAGCTTTCATCTTCCCAACCACGATGCGAGGTAAACAGTCCAGTCCTTCTTCTTAGTGACCTTGAAGAGCTCATGACTTCCCCTGCAAAGAGTAGGGCTTAGGAGACACCACCACTAGAGCTCAGGGGCCACTCCTGGGCTTTCCACTCTTTGCTTCGGCGTTTCGTATCGCCAGCAGGTATGAACTGGCACCAGACCAGACACAGCTGGCTGTCCAGCCCATACCCATACCCCATGTCCTCCTTTGCCAGGGCTATATTCTGCTAACCAAGATGTTTTCCACAGCTCTTAAGATAGAGTGGGCCGGAGGAGGAGAGTGTTGCCTGGAGTTCTTGGTCAGGGGTCTGGGCCTTCGAGCACCGCCTGGCTGCTCTCCCACTCTGGGCTCTCACGCATGCAGCTCATTATGAGGCAGCTTGGCCTCCCTGCTCTGGAAAGGCGGCCATGTCAGCTGGAAGGAGATGAGAAGCCAGCAGTGCCCATGTGTTCCTGGTTTTTAGAAGTCGGGTCAGCGAGGTTTAGAGACTCTTTAAATATTTCAGTTTAGAAGACTCGATCATCTGGAGTGGAAGGGTGGTGCCCAGGCCCAGGCTAGGCTTTTTTCTTCATTTCTTTCATATGAGGGGTAGGTGTTTTGGCATTGCAGGGTTCAAGTGTAATAAAACTTAAATGCTGTGAATAAGTACAGTGATCTGGAGTGCTACAGCAGCTCTGAGAGTTTCTTCCCCTTTTTTATGTTTATTTTTGGAAGTAATCGTGACTTGAAAAATAGCAGATTGGTACAAGGTTTGTAAGCTGGGAAAAAGAAAACTCCCAGGCTTTGAGGGTCATTCTGTAAGGAAGTGCTTTCTCTGCTTGTTTGGCTCTTAATGGAGGATTGGCAACATCCTTCATCCACTGAATAGGTGGGAATTCAACCCGTGCATGTTCATGGGTGGTGAATGAGGCCATTGTTGTTTCTTATTCCAGGATACTTAAGGAGTCTGGGATTTCAGTGGTTCCCTGGCCTCCCCACAACACAGCAAGTACCTCAAGTTTTCCACTGAAGAGGAACAGATCACCAGGATATGCTCCTCTCTCCCCCAGAGTGTGCCCTCAGTCACCACATGAATAGCCAGGGGCAGTCAGCCCAGTGCCCCAAGCAGGGAGACCCTGCCCTCTTCCCACTCCAAGTCAGCAGGAGCCCTGTGCGTTTGCTGTCACATTGTCATGTTCTGTGAGACATGCTCACTCTTCAAAGTTCTTAGAGTCTGAATTTCAGAAGTAATTTGTCACTTTCAAAGACTGTGTCATTGATAGCCATTATTTAGAACTATCCAAGTGTGTGTGTATATGTGTGTGTGTGTGTCTGTCTGTCTGTCTGTCTGTCTTGTCTGTCTGTCTTGTCTGTATGAGTCAAGCATTAAAAAAAAAATTGGCGTTGCTGGTTGCAAACAGTGCCTCTGAATTGATAGATCCAGCCCTCCTTACCCACAAGTGAGTTGTCCCCTGTCTGCTTTTAATCACAGCGAGGGTGGGTGGCGACAGAGACTGGCCAAAGCCTGGCCTCCTGGAACTCATTAGTATTATTGCCAAAGACAGGATTGTAAATTGAGAATTTTTTTAACTGCTTGGAAAAAAAATGTCTATGTAACTATTTCATTTTATTGTTCTTACAAGAGAGAGAAGGGAGACTTTTTCATCGAGCATTTGAAACCCTAAATAAAGAACACAAACTTTAGATCTCACTGGGTGTGGACCCTAAGCGGTTGTCATAAATGCTGCAAAGATGGCATCTGGTCACCCTGGGGCGGAGGGCCAAAGGAGCACCTCCAAACCTGCATATGGGTGGCAGTTAAGAGACAGCACTGCCAGTCTGTGTATGCTAATGCGCGTTGTTATTCTTAACATTAAAATTCCACTAAAGCACTAATAATTACTGTTAATACCGTCTAGTGGAAAGTTACAGCAAAGGAGCAGTAGTAGAAACAGTATTTAAGGGAGAGCTGCCGGCATGATAAGAATGCAAATAAGCGTTATTAGCCTAATGATTTTGCCGTCGCCATGGTTGTGCGGCAGCAGTGTTGTGAATATGTCATCCGGCACCCGTGAATTTGGAAAGTGTGTCAAAACACAACTTCAATTAGTTTGCTCTAATTATGGCTCTGGAGAGTTTGTGACTACATCACTCCTCATTAAAAGAGATTTTCTTATATGGATTAATGTAATATACAAAGGAAAGTTTCAAAGTTCCTGACGCCATTTGCTCCCATCAGGAGCTTGCTCAAAGCGGACCTGATAGATCCAGGGGTCTCCTGCTGTGACCGGATGTGGGCAGGAGGTCCAGTGACGGGTGGCTGTGGTAAGAGGGACAGTGTGGTGTTGGGCTGCACAGAGTGCCTCTTTCCTTCTGTCCTGCTGAAGTGGCCATTGCGGGAGCATCTCCATGAAGCATGAAGCGGTGGCTTGGAAGTGGGATTGCTTACTTCTGGTTGTGTAGTCACTGGGATGGAGTCTAATGAAATGCCATCCTGAGTACATTCCTGGGTCCGAACACAACATCGTTCAGCCCATAATGGGCTTGCCGTGCGAGCATAAACACCTGAATTCACCTCGAAAAGCCAGATGTGGTGGGTGCCATGAGCACACTATGCCAGAAACATAGATGAGCAAGTTTGCAACTTCCCACAACATCAGAGTTTACCAAATAACAATAAACTCAGAAGGCTGAGTGGCTCTAATGACAGCAGTTTGTCATAAGCCTGCCTTCCGTGGTAACTTGGCCAAGGAGAGTGCGAGTGTTCTGATTCCTGTCTTAATTACTAATGTTAACTCTCATACCACACGGCACACAATAAGCATGTCAGTATCTGTGTGTGGATGTGGTTTATAGACTGAATTCAGGACAAGGATCAGAAGGTTTCAGAAGTGGGCTGGGAGTCCATGCTGATTAGTGGGAGGTGGGGGGAGCTGCCTGGAGCAAGCCTCTGTCTCCTTCCCTATGAGCGGGGAGAAAGGCACTGGCATTCAGGCTCCTGGTGAGGCTTAAGTGGGGAATGTAGGTAGACCTGTTGCAGCTGCTGCTCCATGGCACCCAGCAAGCAGCTTCCTACTCTCCAGGGCTCATCTCCGTGCACAATGCAGGTCAGTGCCTGGTTCTCCTCAGCCCTGCACAGCCAGAGTGGCCTGGCAGGGAGCAGCTGGGAAGGGGTTAATTGTGTAAGTCTTCCAGGCTTTCTCCCAGTTCTGCGATAATTTGATGAAGAACTTCACCTAATTAAATATTCAAATTAGGAATAAGTGTCAATATGGCTTCCCATTGCCTGGAACGATGATTAATTGTATTCAAAACTCCAGTGGCCGCTGTAATCTGAGCCGAACCATTGTACCTGATTATTTCCGTGCTGCATTTGCCATGTTTTTGTTTTAAGATTTAAACTAGTAATTGATTTGCCATATGCTGTCGAGCTGTGCACACTTTAAAGCCGAGCTGTAGGAACTCGGGGAGTTGTGGTTTCCTTAGTCTAACTATGACAGCTTTGGGGTTGCTGTTGCTGCTGGCTTGTCCCGTGCATTATGTTCTGGCGAAGGCTGGTGGGATTGGGGGGGGATTGTAGGGGGGTGCGGGGGGGTGCAGCCTTGGAGGGAAATTCACTGTATGGGTTGGGAGGCTGGAGTCACACTGATGAAGGCCAGTGGGTGGCTTGTGTCTGTGCTCTGCAGTTCCTCAGTGAGGTAACAGGGTGTAGCCGAAAGAGCATGGTTTCAATGGCAGCCCAGCTGTTTTCTTTCCCTGTGTGACCTTGGACGGTTTCCTTAGCCCCTCTGAGCCACTTTGTCCCCATCTGTAGAATACTGTGTAGCCCTGATAGGTTGTTTAGAGATGGTCATGAGGTGTATGGACTAGCAGTAACTGTCGCAGTCTCTTGCAGGGACTAACCTCTGGCTTTCCCCTTAAGCCCTTCTCCATTATCTGAGTCTGCACCCGTTGGCCACCTTTCCCACCTGGCATTGTTGCCTGTGTCCTGCCATGTGGCATCTTTTGAGTTGTCAGTTTGACACATGAATAGCTATTTTGTTGCCTGAGCCTTCCTCCCCCCCCCCCCCCTTTTCCATGTGGGCCATGCAGGAGACTTTCAACAGGTGTTGGCTGTTTGCCCCACCCCCATGCTCCATGATTTTAAAACCAAAGCCTGAAACCCGATACTCCTGTAGTCTTTGGATTTTAGAGCTTTTCTCTTTGTGAAAGATTTATGTATGTTTCAGTCTGTGGTCTGTAGACTTCTTCTGAAACCATTTCAGCACTTAGCACAGCACTTAGCTTATAGCAGGAGCCCAGTTAGAGATGAGTGGACAGGGCTGGTGAGAGGCTTAGCGAGGCAGGTTGCTTGCCACCAAGCTTGACAACCTGAGTTCTATCCCTGGCCCATGCTAGGAGACAACTGACTCCTATAGGTTGTCTCTGACCTCCACATGTACCCATAAATGTTCAAATAAACCTAAAAAAGTAACCAAGTGGACAGAGTCTGTGGCTACTGGCTAGTGACAGCAGCCTGTGTGCCCACCGATAACACTTGTCTCCTCTTGGATTGGGCTCTGCTCCCTATAGGAGAGTGAGGCTCGGTTTCTGTCTGGGTGTGGAAAGCTGTAAGCACACAGCACTCACTTGCCTTCACTGGTGTGAAAATGTGTCACATCAGACTATTAAAAAAAACGACAGCAGTGGCTTCTGGGAATGGCCTTCAAGAGCAGCAGGAGAAGAAAAGGCACAACTGCAAACAAGTCCAGACCTGTAGCTGTTGAAATACTGTCTTTCTGTTTCCAAGGAGCTGGGTCCAAGGAAAAGTGGCCTCTGGCTTTCCTGCAGCGCTTCAGAGCTCAGTCCCAGTGCAGGTGCTCAGAGGACCCGGAAGCAGGAGCCTTTCTGGAGATCTGAAGAGAGGGGTCTGCATGCTGGCCAGGCCCTTCCAGCTGAAAACGATCCATTTTAATTACCTTCAGGGTGAGCCAGCCCCTGAGCATATGGTCCTTAAGAAGCAAGGGTCCCCAGACTGTCAGCGAGTATGGGCACTGGCCAGGGACCTCTTTCTGACACCGTTGACCAGCTTGTAGTGGGGACTATTCCAAAAGGTGCTGATTAAAACGCCAGCAGGTGCAGTGGAGGTCCCGTCCCTGTGGCTCCCACACCCTGTTCGCACCAGGTGTTTTATCAGAGCCTTTTTCTTCATTAAGTGGCGTTCATTAAGCACGTCCTCACACCTGGTGCTGAAGCTGTGCATCACAGCCGACTTCTTCCCAGTGGTGTTTTGTGGAAATAAAAGGGAATTTCATTTAGCTGTTTGCCACTTCCCAGCACCACTTTAACCCAATTACCATTGCTTTTGCATGATTCTTCCACCATCCCAACTCTCCTTCGTGCGCTGCCTGTGGTCATGTCTCACAGACATGATGTAGATGGTGAGACAGACCTTTCACACCAGTGCTGTGCTGGCACCGTCCCCTGTGCCGTCTTGCTGAGAGTCTCCCCTGGCTTTGCCATTGTTGTCTTTCTGAGCAGAAGGGAAGCAGTGTCCCGTGGAAGCCAGCGTTAGCAGTGGAAAGCAGGCAGCGAGGGGGGTGGGCGGAGTCCGCTCTCCTCTGGGGTTACTGCTGGTGACACCACGGGCATGTTCAAGAGGCAGATGTCCTTTGGGCCTGTTGGCACTGCACCTATATCCAGAAGTAGGTTGTCCTTAGGGCTGGCTGTGACATGCTGTTTCGGAGCTGCCTAACAGCTGTTTTGCGGAACAGCATCCAGCTCATTCCTCCCTTCTATTTGTTTTGCCCCTGGCAATGTTAGGAGGTCATCAGAACTGTCCCCATTTTGCTGCCCAAAGCCCCGGTTCCTGCTGGCTGAGGTTTCACTCCACACATAGCCCTTGCCCCAGTTCTTCCCTCAGCCCTCTCCCAGCCCTGACCCCCGTGCCCACCACTTTCTGTGTGTGTCACTCTCTATGGTAATCTAACAGTGTTGTCTTCAAGTTTGCGTGAACCTTCATAGTTGGAATGGAGTTGGCATCCGTGTCTAGCCTCCAACAAACTATATCCCCCCCTGCTTAGCCGGATGGCTGAGGAACCACCCCTCCCCCCAGGTACCTCTGTAGGCTGGGCAACCTCAGCACCTGGCTGCTGAGCTGGTTGGCGATGTGTGCCTTTCCAGCTAGATTCTGTGAGAATGCCATCTAGCCATGCTTTGCATCTAAAGCACCATTTCCCATACCCCCTCACTGTCCTCACTTTTCCAGCGAGAATGAGTAAGCCTGTCTGCTTCCCATTCCCAATCTTGGAATTAACTGGGACATTTATCTCACTGTGTTGCCAAGGTTGGCCCTGAACTTCCTTGGTAGCAGATTAGCAGCTGCAGTTTTAATGCACTTGTTCCTGAAAAAGAGGCAGCAGTGCCTTCTTTGCTTTCTTCCACCAGAAGAAGTAAAGCGGTTTCCATAAGCACAGCTCATGCCCTTCCAAACTTGGAGTCTCTGTCATCTTCAGGCACTGAGTGTGATGGGAAAAGTCAGCTCACATCTGTGTTTTCTAGGACTCACCACCTGAGACGCTCCCTCTGCCGGCTCTGGAATCCACAAGTTCCTTTGTCTTTGCTAGTTAGAGCCTTACTCCTAGGAGAGTGTTTGCAGCTCGGTTGAAGTGGGGTCTGCATAAGCTGTGCATACCTGACATGGTGGATGCGTGTGTGCACAAATGAGACTCTCACCAAAGCCAAGGTCACAAGTGTGCCCCCACAAGCCCTCTGTGCATCTCTGTAAAGCATCCTCCCTCCCCTGGGCAACCTCTGGTCTAGCTCTGTGGATTAGTTTGCATTTTCAAGAAATTTCTAGATGTGGCATCATATCGTGAATATTATTTCCTGCCTTGTTTTACTCAACATAGTTGCCCTGAGATTGATCCATCTTGCACATCAGTAGTCTGTTCCTTTTTAATTGCTGAGTATGACACATACATGTTCCTTAGGGGTGGGTCACTTCCAGTGTTGCAGCAATTCATCTGTTGGGTTAGCTTCTTCTACGTTGTAAGTGTTCTGAATATGCCCCAAGGCAGAAGCCCCAGGCATTCATTGTCATTTAAGAAATGTTTACTTTTATTATTTTTGCAACTATGTGTATCAGCATTTTTGTGGTCTGTGGTATGTACATGTGAGAGCAGGGTCCAGAGGAGGGTGTTAGGTTCCTTGGAGCTGGAGTTACAGGTGGCTGTTCGCTGTCCGATGTGGTGCTGGGAGCCACACTCAGGTCCTCTGCAAGAGCACACCGTGTGGGACTAACTTCCCAGCCCTGGCCTCAGGTTTTAATTTCATCATTTCGAAGTTTATTGAATTTTTTATAGTTTGTGCTGGTTTGGTTTTTTTTCTTGGTTTTGTTTTTTTTGTTTTTTTTTTTTTGTTGTTGTTGTTAATGAGACTGGCCTGGAATTGATCATATAACCTAGGCTGGCCTGGAGCTCATAGTGATCCTCCTGCCTCAGCCTCCTATAATGCTACGATTATAGGCATAAGCTACCACACATGGCTTAGCTTAGCTTTTTAATGTCCCATTTAGGGAAAGTCACATAGCTCAGTATTATGGAAAGTATTGTGACCTCGTACCTCACCCAAGGTCTCAGGGACTTGTAGGTCCCTGGAGCACACACTGGGATCTGCTGCTTCAGAAGGTGACTTTCAAGCCTGGGGAAACAGAACAAAGAGGCCCCTGCAAGCATGAATAGGGGACACGACATAAAAACAGCAGCCATCTCTGACGGAAAGTTAGCCACTGCCCCTCACCACTGTCTTGGGCCATTTGGAGAGAGAGCAGGGCCTGCTGCCTAGCAGAGCCGTCTCCATTCCGTGTGACCACTGGGTCCACAAGATCGATGGCTGCATTTTAAAAACTCACACAGACCTGGAGTCACCACTAGAAAATACAGATTTAAATTAGCAAGGAAAAGGCAGAATCAAAAGAAATAAATTGTGCTGGCAACTACTGTCACGTAATAAAATGTCATCTGTAACTGAAGGGCTTTTGTACAGGGCTGTCTGGGGCTCGGTGGCCGTGTTAATTGAATAAGGTGCCTCACATTGACTCGGGGGCAAGAATGAAATTTCCCTTAGCATCTATTTCGCTGGAGTTGTTGTTGGCAGTGGCTCATCTGTTACAGAGCCACCAGCCCCTCTGCATTGATTTAGTGGCTCCAGAAGCAGCATGGTGCAGCTGGCCTCCCCAGGGCAGGTCCTGACAGGTCCTGAGGGAGGGAAGCCGGGCAAAGGCTCTCTAAGGGCTTTCACACCTTTCCATCAACCAGATGTTGCACAAATTGTTATCTGTGTCAAGTAACAGTTGTTGATGACTCATGATTCCCCAAGACCTCCAAGGAGAAGGCAGCCTGACCTCTAGGTTTCTTGAGCATTCATGTCACTGTCTGCCCATGGAGTGGTCCCTCTGTAGCCCCCTGTTTCTGTTACACAGTGGACACCAGCCACGGTCACCTCCTGGAATGTCTTTGTGGTAGTTGAGGCTCTGCAGCCCTTGACCCAGCTGCAGAAAAGCTGAGTGACCAGACTGATCCCTATGATGTACTGTCCCTCCCATCTTGCTGCCATGATCTTGTCTGCATTGGCGAGTGCCTGGGGCTGGCAGGTTCCAGTTTCAAATGTGGGAAACTAGATTTTTCCATTCTTGCAATACTACAGGTGCCAGCTTAGCCCATCTAGCAATCTCCTAAGATTTGTACAAAAGCCTTGAACTATTTTAGCACACAGTTAACACAACTGCAACTGTCCCCTTTTAGTGCTGGGTATCCTTGGCTTTATAAGCCATGCCACAAGGAGAGTATGTACTGTGTATGTAAAGTTATCTTTGAATCAGAGGAAGCTACGTTCTCCAAACCATTAGCCAGGCTAGTCCTGAGGATGAGAAGGAGGCAAGTGGGAAGCCTTGCTGGAAGAGTCCCAAAATTATCCCTAATTATAAGTCAAAATCAAATGTATTCATTCAGTAATACCTAGACAATTTTACAGGGCTTTGTTCTCAGCACTGGGGGTGCTAAGGGGAGGAAAAGCGATGCGTGTCAAATTCTTCCCCGCAGAGGGAGGCTGTGCAGGGAGCACGGTGGGAAGCATCATTAGAAAATGATTCATGGGAGGGGGTGCCTCGTCAAGGGTGACCAAAGCCGGTCGGTGTTGGTGAAGCGGCCTGGCCCAGAAAAGCTAGCCTCTGGAGAGCTGCAGAAGAGCAGGTCTGAAAGCCACAGGGACAGGGCTCAAAGAGCTGGAGCGGGGAATGGCGAATGTGAGTGTGGGGGGCTGGCCTGAGCCAACAGGACCTCACAGATGGGGGGGGTCAGTCTAGGGCAGAGGAAAGTCCCCTGTGAGTTTGCACTGGTCCTTAGGAGCCAGGACTCCAGGAAGAAGGAGTTTACTTGGGCTCACAGTTTGAGGATACAGTCTAACATGGAGGAGACGGCATGGTGACGGCTGGTCACACCGTGTCTAAAGTCAGGACACACCAAAAGATGGGCGCTGGTGCTCAGCTTGTTTGTTCCTTTTGTTCACTCAAGCTGACGGGATTTAACCCTTGTACCAAGTTAAAGGGTTCACTCATGCTCTGTGACACCAGTTCTGCTTGCCTTATGACCTGTGCCTGCTGGGAGATGACACATCTCTTCAGAGGCCACTCAGCCCCTAGGTACTAGTATTGACACTGGATCCCAACCCAGTGAACTCCCAAGGACAGTGCCCTTGACCTGCATAGGGCAGGCCGCTAGGGGTCCGTCTGTGTAGTGTACACTGCCACTTGTTGGGGTTGCTATGCTAGTATGTGGCAGGCACCTGGTGTCTGTAGCATCTCTGGCCAGGACACTGCCGTCCTGCTTGTGTGGTTTCTCTCCTTCCTGACGCAGCATAGCTTAAATAAAGCTGCCATTACCTCCAGAAGATGTGGGCCTCTGTCCTGTCTCTCTAGTCCCATTCTTACTGGTTTGGCTGTTACCAGGCCTGTTTCCTCTTCTGTGAGTCATCATCTGTGGAGAGGATTAGGGATTGGGTGTGAAGCTGGCCACCCCACGTCTGACACCGAGAGCTGCAATTGACACTTACTCCAGACTCAGCTCCTGTCTGAGCACTGGCGATCTGTCTCCTCGGTCCTATGTGTGTCTGCTTACTTCCTGAGAGAAAAGTCGGTGCAAAAAAATGTAGAAATTTGATTTCAGTTTATCACTTGTCTGTTGAGTAGCTCCTCCCTCAAAGACTTAGGCTTGTCTCTGTGCCCTCTTAGTCCCATATTCCCATACCTGCACATGTCACCCCATGTATGTAAACAGAAGTCTTCTTTTCTCCCACCGTGAGTCCCCGGATGCTGCAGCCACTGCCTTCTTCCTTCACCCACCTGCTTCCTTCCGTGGCAGAGAGGCATATGCCACACGTGCCCGAAGCACTGTGTGGAGAAGTACAGTGCCCGAGACAGCAGCAGTTGTTGCACAGAAAGACCAAGAGCATTAAGTTCAACCCTTGCTTGGGTCCACCAAGTATTCAATAATTTCTCTGTGGCAGAAACCGTCCTAGCAAATAGGGTGCCAAGTTGACACTTTGGCCCTGCCATTGAGCACATCCTGGCCCTGAGAGATACCATTCAGGCAGTTGGACGAGGCAGTGAAGGAATTCTGTTGTAACTGCCCCTCCAGCATCTTTGTGTTGAGTAATAGCTGGATGTAGCACAAGCGTAGGTGACTGAGCAATTTCAAGCCAGCTCCAGGCACCCCTCCAAGAAGTTGGTGGTGTTGTGGTCCATGGACTTGCTGGGCCCTTAGGACCTTCCCCGTCACCGTGGTGCTCCTTGCTAGTGTTGTCTGAAAGCAGCCATGATGGTGTTGAGTGGGGTACTTGCTTGTGACATAAGCGTACTTGCACTCTGCTCACAGGTTCACAGACAGCTTTGTGGGCTTTGGGGAGCTACGTTCCATAGCACATGCTATGTTCTCTGTACCATGGGGTACAGGACACAGTGGCTCAAAGCAAGGTACCAGGTTCACTGTCAGAGGTCGCTAGTCTCCTACCTAGGAGTCCTAAGAATCCTCCACAGCCTGTGGGGCGTATGGAAGCCACTGTTCCCAGCCTGGGTGTTTTGGTCATACTAATGTATTATATCCCACTCTGAGCCCTGGGTCAGACTGCCAACCTCTGTGAAATGCACTGTAGGATGGAAGAAAGTGGCTGCTGGTTCCTGGAGAGGGCCAAGGCTGAGGGAGAAGATGTGGTCCTACAGAAGCACCTGCGCTGGCCTCTCCTCACTCCTGTTTCGCTATGGATGACATCATGTGCTTTCTGAGTCTAAGGGCCACTGCACACTCCTTGTAACCAACCTTCTCCCCTTCTCTCTCTCTCTCTCTCTCTGTCTCTCTCTCTTAGGCACATCTCACTAACGCTACCAGCTACCTTCAGAGGCAGAAACAACACCAGCACAGACTATGAGTACCAGCTCTCCAATCTGTACGCCATATCAGGTATGCAGGCCACCGTGCAGAACTGTGCCCGGGGCCACCTTGTGCATGCTACCACCTCTCATCCCCGACCAGAGGCCCGTCCCTCCTTCCCTGCAGGACATGGTCTTCCCTTTTCTTTGTGTTAGAACTTAGCGAAAGGCCAAACGGCACATCTGGAAGCCAATGATGGGCAACGTGTGGGTTTCTCAGGATGGGGGATGAGCTGGGGGCATGCTTTCCACGTTCTGTACCAGCCAATGCAGGCAGGCCCCCACCCCCAACACACACAGAGCCCTGCCTTCCATGTCCCTGCCTGTCTTCACCTCACATTTCTCACGGTCAGTGTGTCCAGCGGGGACACAGCCTGTCTGGCCCCCCTTGCTCACTTAGAGTCCGTGTCTGTGGTTTCTGAACTCAGCCTGGAAATGGATAGTGTTACTGCAACAGGAACTTCACCAGGGAGGAGAAGTGGGGCAGGGGGCCTCACTGCAGAACCAAGATTCATGAGGTGCAAGACCATACAGGCAACTCGCTAAGAGCCCAGGAAACCCACAAACGCTCCCCATCACTGGGGCTCCAGACAGGGGTGTTTGTCTGTCAGGGGAACGAAGTAAATCGGTGCCACTTACCAGCACACATCCTTAATGCTGAGTGACATTTTGAACACAGGAACATGACATTCATTCATGTCCCATAATGAATCGGTTATTTAAAAGGTAATCTCTCTCTTTTTTTTCTAAAAACTGCAACTTCGGGTTACTAAATAGATGAACTCCAACAGTGGCATAATTCTTGTCAGTGTCCGTTTCTCTCGTTATGATCACTCCCTAATAGGTTTGGAAGTGAAAGAAAAAGCAGGTTGTTCCATTTCTGGGCAGTTCTGTTAGGAAGAGGGGGAGCCCTGAGTCCCTGCCCTGGCTGTGCTCCAGGAGCCAGGGCAGGACAGTTAATGTTGTGTCTAAGAAAAGCGTCTCTGGGGAGTGTTGCTTCTGTCCATACCATGGCTGTTTCAGGAGAGCCACCAGGGAGTTTAACGAGTGTGGAAAGGTGACCTGTTTTGTAGAAAAGCTGGCTATTTCCCAGATGCTCGGTGGCAGAGTGGTACCTAACAGGACTGTGAAACCCAGGCCTATTTCCTTCAGACCCACACAAGGTCAGTCCCCCTGCACACCTCTTTTCTTCAGCAGCTTGCAAATCTTACAGCTTCGGCACTGGGCTGCACCCACCATCCCTGTGTCCTCCTCTAATGGCTCTCCCAGCTACTGATGCTGTCTCAGCAAATGGCCCACAGGGCGCATGCTCTGGTCTGGGAGGAATGTTTCCGTCTGGCCTGGACCACTGCTTCCTCAGTGCAGCTTTGATGAAGTGTTGACTGGGTTCATTTCAGCTGCTGGTTTAGCAATAGCAAGGCAACAGGCTCTGGACACAGCAGAGCGGGTCAGAAACTTCCTGCCCCATTAATGTAAGTGACAATCTGTGGGATTTTTGTCTTCAGAGGTAGTTGAGGCTCCAGCGCAGGCCACAGGCAGCTCAGGTCTCCTCAGCAGCTGCAGGCACCGACTCACTCTGCTAGCGGCAGGCTCTCACCGTGCCACCAGAAATACCCTGCAGGCCCCAAAGGCTCCAGGAGGCCTGCAGGCTCACCATGGCAACTAATGATTGGGATGGGCACTGGGAAACTCGCCTACCCATGTCCAGCCACACTGGCTGCCTGCCTCTGTCTTGTCCTGACCCAAGGACACAGAGTCTACCTACCTGTCACTCCCATGTGAACACTTATCTGGTACCAAGTGGCACATATCTCAGTTTGGTATAAAGTAAGGGTTTCCAAAGGTTTAATCCAAAAGCAATTAAGGTGACATGTGCCCCAACCAGCCAAGCCCAGTGCTGACTCCCCAAAGCAAGGTTCTGCAGATCATGATATGAGTGTTCAAACTGTCTCCTCCCAGCCACCAGCACGCGTCACCCCTCCAGTACTGAGCCCTTATGCAAACTTCTGGCGCGCTCTCTGTGGTTCTCAAAGGCAGCCAGAGCCGTTTGATAGTTTATGGCCCTTCCTGATATGAGGAGATGTCACAACAATGTGACTAGAACTGTAAAAATCAGCCGTATTGAATACGTATGGGGACATTTACTTTCGAGTGTTCATTCAGTGCATTCAATGATCCCTCTTCCCTGAGCCAAGACAGTCTCTGCCCTGGGGCCTGTGTAGAGAGCCTTAGCTCAGAGCGTCTGTGGCAGCAGAAGGGACCGTGCAGGATGCTGCCAGGCAGAAGGGAAGTGCTGAGCCAGCATCTGCTCTGCTCTGCTCTGCTCTGCACAGGAACACTGGGTGAGATCCCTTCAGCCCATACTCACATGATCTGCCACCTGCGTGCTTCCAGGGTCTAGGGCCATCCCCGCTGTCAGATTGTCCCTGCCTGAGGCCTCCCCTCACTAAGCCAGGCTCTGTGCATTCATAGCCACCCAGTGGTTTTTGGTGCTCAGCACTCGTCAAGCACATTTGGCCATGATCTACCCAGTCCAGAGGATACTTGTTGCTCATGGAAGTGGGTGAGAAACTCGTTGGCTCAGTGCTAAAATCCTGAAATGCTGATATCCCTTGTGCTGCCGTCTTGAATCCTTTAAAAAGGCCATGAAGCGGTCATTTGGTCTTCATCCGTCCTCTCCTGGGACTTCTTCTAGAAAATTCCTACAGATATGCACATGCCTGTAAACCCAGCACTGGGAGGCAGAGGCAGATGTGAGTTCAAGGCCAGCCTGGTCTACAAAGCAAGTTCAGGACAGTCAGGACTAAAGAGAGAAACCTTGTGTCAGAAAGAAAAAAAAAAAAAGGACTAGGGATGTGCCCACTAGGATGAGGACTGTGATGCTCTGAAGCAGGGAGGACAGATGTGTGTGTGTGGTATGAACTACTTGTCCAAGGCAAGGCTGTCCTACAAACTGTCTGCCAAATGGCCTGGCTTTTTAGCTAGCCATAAATGAAGGGAGCGTGCACAGAACATGGCCAAGTGAGAAAAAAAAAATCTAGCTGAATGTTCATTTTTAAAAAATAGGTTCTAGGAAAAGTTACACCATGCGTAAAGCAGTTTCTTGTTTGGGCAAGCAATGGCCTGTTCCTCTCTGAGTGTCCCCTCCCATGCTCTCCTAATGTGAGTGAGCTCCACAGTCACGCCTGAGCCCTTGGAGGGCTCCTCTCAGCCTTAGCACCACATGTGGGTCTGACTGCATCATTCTGCAACCCACCATGGGGATGTTCCCCAGCAGGATTTCGCTTTTGGACCATATCTTATTTTTTAAGCTACTTTTTAAAAATGTATTTATTTATTTTATGTGTATGAATATATTGACTGCATGCATGTACATGCGTTTGTGCCTGCCTAGCACTCACAGTGGCCAGAAGAGGTGCTGGATCCCCTGGAACTGCAGTCACAGATAGTCAGAACCCCAATGTGGGTGCTGGGAATTGAACCCAGGTCCTCTGGTAGACCAACCAGGGCTCTTAGCCACTGAGCCATCTCTCCAGCCCAGCTTATTAATGGAAAGTCTCCTATTTTGGAAATTGAGCCCTGTCAGCAGTGGCAAGGACAGGAACAGCTGTACTCTGCTGTGCGCAGTGCCTAGGCTCTTTTTGGAACCTAAACAGGAGACACTTGGCTTTGATACAAAAAGGCTTTTCAGGATGAGCAGCATGAAGCAGGGCTGTAGTTTATTGCACTAGAAAGCCACCTCTGGCAAGAAGAAGGCACACCCTGAGCACTGGGGTGGGGTGGGGTGGGGTGGGGATGGGGTGCTTCTCAAAGCCAGGTCTCAGCTTGGCATCTCAGCTGTGTATTGTGTCTCCGTCACTCTTGAGTTACTCTTGGTTGGTGGCTAAGAAACCTCCCCCTCCCTTCTTGATAAGATTGGGTTAGGACTTCGGATGGTCCTTGAATAAAACTCAGAGCCACTGTGGCCACACAGAGGGTTTAGGAGTGCCCCTTTACTGTAAGGGGGTTTCTGATGAGACTTTCAGAAAAGTCTTTAACACTCAGCCAGACCTTCGAGTGAGGGTTCCTCTCCTGGCCCCGGCTGCCACCTTCTCCTGGAGGCTATCTTTCTTTCTTTTTCATATAACTTTCTTCAGGTGTTTAGACTTCTGACCATCCAGTGGTTTCTGTTTTACTTGGCCCAGGAGGATTTTAGATAAAGCCCAAAATACATACAACAAAATCACCATGGATGTGAAAGGTGACACTGTGTGGGAAACAGTGGGAGCAGCGGGTGCGGCTGGCTGGCTGGCTGCAGGCTCTGGGCTTGGCTCCAAGTCTTGGCTGGGCAAGACTAAAAGAACTCCTTCCTCGGGGAGGTGCAAAGCATCCCTTCTCCTCCCAGGGCACTGCAAGTGGAGGACAGCTCCATGTATACACCCTGAAAGCCAAACAGAGCAAAGCGGCTTGCAGCAGCCAGCCATGTCTCTTTAGCTGCTCTGTCTGTATAACGCTCTGGGTGGATAATAATGCCACAGATACACGTTGAAAGTTGCAAGTCCATCATGCAACTTTGTATATGGGTGAGAGGACTATAAATATTTACATTTGGTGAGGGGTAGCATTCAGTTCTATTCATAGCGCACCCTCAACTTTCTGTGCCCATAATGGTGTTTGGTGAGCAGTCCATGCAGCCTGGGGAAGGGTGTCCATTCTCAGTTGAAATGACCCACACCGCTTGAGACTTTTGTGAGATGCATGTTAGGGTACTGGATGCACCTCCCCAGCCTCGCGCCCATAACTGTCCCACACTGTGCCAGGCATCTGGCAGGAGAGGCTCAGCTGTAGCGGAGGACTCCCATTAGGAGGGGTCTCCATGTCAGTTTCCTAATCTAGGGTGCTTCTTCAGCTCCATGGCAGATGCGCTTAATGAACAAGCCACCACAGCAGTGGAAGCTGAGCCACCCAGGCCTTTGTTGACTTCAGTTACAAGCTTCACAAAATTGCCTTTTAAAAATATTTTTTGAAATTAAAATACAATTAGTTTCTCCCTTCCCTTTCCTCCCTCCAGTTGTCTTTCAAACCCTAGAAAACTTATGTTTTCTTTTCAAGAAAGGCTAGCATTCGAGTTTAAGGTAGTAAAATTAAGCAAATACACATGAAAACTAGCAAATGAGGAGACCCAAACATCTCAGGCCCTGAGGAGGTGCCATGGTGCAGAAACATCAGGTCCTGTGGTTAGCATCCTTGCCTGTTTCCCAGCCAGGTGGCACACACCCAGATCTGCCCTGGGTCACTGGGGCAGCTCCGTGGCTTTGGCAGCCTACCCTCACCCCCAGTTTTCTCTTTGAATACTAGAAAACCCACCTTCCTGGCCCCCAGGACTGCTCTCTTAAAACCCACCTTCCTTTCAAGACACTTGATACTAAGGAAGGTTAAAGGTGCTTGGGTCAAAGTCTGTCAGGACAAAAAAGAGGACATTTTTATCCGAATTACAGATGTATGGACGAGCTGTGGAACTCTGACGTGGGCTGCGAAGGCACGAAGCAATTAAAAATAATTAATGATTTCCGAGGATCAGCCTTTCTCCATGCAGTTTTAATCCAGTTCTCATTTAAATTGGAAGATGGACATTTAATTATCAGTATTATGAAACTCGTGATTTATATATTTCATCCAATGGGATAAAATTTCTGCCAGCAGCTCTTCATCTTGTGGTGAAGAGTGTGAGGGGGGGTCACTTTATGGCAATGAGTGGGGGGGGGGCACTGCTTGTGTGAAACCTCACCAGCCACACAAACAGAGCGCTCTATCCCAAGCATGGCTCCCTTCATTTGGAGTGAATAGTCTCTCTTTCTCCCCACCTTCCCCGCCCCCACCCCTACCCCTTAGGGAGGGAGAGGGATACAATTACTCATACCCGCAATCCTAGCACTAAGGAGGCTAGGCAGGGGGATTGCTGTAAGCTCTGGGCCAACTTGAGTGGCATTACATTGCCCAACCAAAACACTGAAAATATGCCTCATGCCTCAGTGAAGCTTTGCAGGGCTGGAGCAAGAGGTGTGAGGCTCAGACAGCAGGGCAGTCCTGAGCTCCTGTGCTAAGCTGACCATGGCCGCTGGTGCAAAGGCTGAAGGTCTTTAACAGCATTTGCAGTTGGTTTCACTTGTGGCATGCTGCAGGTCCCCTTTTAGCTCATACGCAGGTGGAGTAGGTCACTAATGGTTGCCACCAAGGGAAGGAGCCTTGTCTTACCCTGGGAGTGCATTCAGGTGGCGGCCTCTGCATTTCCTTCATCCCTGTGGCCTTTACATTTGGTGGACACGCTCTCGTGGCCCAAAGTGATGGGGTATTTCTGACCTCTGCTTTCCTTTATCTATTGGAGTGCTCAGGGACACCTGGGACCAGTTAGAACGGTGTTAGGTGAATGCCTAGGTAGGCAGCAAATGTCCCAACAGGGATCAGCAACTTGATACTGTGTAGTGTGTGTGGAAAGTTCCAGAAGGCAGTGAAAAGCATGTTTGACAGCAGTGCTCAGGTCAAGAGGGAAGTAAGTGGTGGCAGAGGCGGGAGGAATTTTTGTCACCACCTGTGCTGGCCACGGCTCACATTGTCTACCCATTGCCCCAGCCCTGACTGACAGTGAAATCAAGTCTAAAGAAAAATACAATAAGGAAAAGAAGAGCTGAACAGAGCGGATGGGAATTGATCACCCAGCATATTTGTATATCCTGATGTAAAAGGGGTGGTTGACAGGTGGCCAGGTTCGCTCTGTACACAACCATGTGTGTGCTGTCAGGCGCACGCACACTGCCTTGTTTCGATTGATGAATTGCCTGCTTTCTTGATTAAACCTTCCGTCACTTAAGAAACAAAAAGCCTGTGTTTAGATGGCAGAGTGGGACATGTCAAAAAAATCTGTCTCCTTTACCTTTGTGCAGATGTGGGCACAGACTGTAACATGTATTATTAAAATGAATGTGGCATTTACTGTGCATTATTCCTTCCCTGGGAGAAAGGACTGTAAATTATATGCTAATAATACGCTTTAACCCTTTCAAAATGCAAAAAGATTTAAGAGTGCAAATACTCACAGAGGCCTGGCTAATTGGATGTGCTTTTGTACATTCACCGTGGTCACCGTGTCACAGGAGTTAATGAACACGACGCATAGGCACGTTCACAGGGCACTCAGAGCTCAAGCCTTCTGGGGCTTTGTGACTGCTGGTGTCTCTTGCAAGGCTCCACAGAGGGACCGAGCCTGACACCCTGCCCATGGCCCGTGGCTGGCCAGCACCCTGTGAATCCTCTGTGCTGAGTTGGTATGACCCCTCCTCATCTCCTCATCTTGGCTGGGCTTGTGGTCTAGCCCAGGCAGGAGCCTGGACGTGCTGGGGTGCTTCCAAGCTCTCCTGCTCGACTAGCCACCCAGGTGGCAACGCTTCTTCCACGCTTAGCTTGGGCGCTTCATTCCTCAGGTTACACCTGCACATCCTCCCGCATCCCCAGGCCATCCAGACCTCCCCTGCCTAGATTGATCTGCCACCTGACACATTGCACCTATGTCCTGCCGGCCTGGACCACTCATTCTCTGAGCCCTGGCTTTTGTCTCTGCTTTCGCACTAGGCACAACAGCAGTTCAGCCCACCTCACCTTTTTGTGTCTTTCCCAAAATATCTTCACAGACCTATTGTCAAGCGACTCGCCTCCAAGCCTTAGGGTCCCCTCCAGTCTTCTGCCATCCTCCTGGCTCACCCTACACTGCCTTGTGCTGTGCATCTTCAGCAGATGGAGGCCTGTTCAAAAGCCTAGGCGCGGGCTTCTCCCCTTTCTTTCCAAGCCAGGTAGAGATAGGTAGCCCTACTCCACAGAAGGAGCAAGCTGCTCAGCCTGCATTCGCTCACCAGACTCTGAAGGCCCGGGGCAGGCCCTGTGCTCCTGTGCTCAACAGGAGACCTGTTGACAAAGGCTGTCATGACCCTGATGGGACACATACTCAGAATTGTGACCCATGCTATTCAGCTTTCAGAGAGACAGCAAGCTGCTGGGAGCAGCCTCCTGGGTGGCAGGCACACCACACAACATACACAAAGAGCATCCCTTAGAGCCTTGCATCATGCTGAGGTGGGTGACACAGGCTGTAGTTACTCTCATACCTGGGAAGTACAAGAAGTGTCCAGCACCCCTTCCCTCCTCCCTTCCCCTGCTGCTGGGAGGATTCAGGGCTTGGTCAAGTATAGATTGCAAGGCAGGAAGCCGTGTGAGAATATAGGTGCTCTCCATGCCCACTTTCTCTCCAGGGTGTGATCTATAGAGCCCAAACATCTGTGAGGAGTTGTGATTCGGGACACACTGGCACACGGCCGGCATGACCTTCACTGTAGCCTGGTGCTTCCGTATAGCAGTTTGATAGATGTGGTCACCTCTGAATGTTAGGGAAAATATGTCCTCCCCCACAACAGTGCCGAGAAACGGGCGGTAAAGGCTGTCTGCCACAGTTCAGCCAGCACCTCTGGAAGCCAGGATACCGACACGCATCATCACTTAGAAGTAGGCTGTTTTCTGTGGCAGACAGCCCACGGGCCTTTCTAGGGAGGCGACAGGATGACGGCTCAGGGGCAGGAAAGAGGGGAGTGCCAAGCAGGCAGAGCCTGCCAGCAGCATCTATAAAGCCTTCCTGTATGTTCCTTCGGTGTCTGCAGGGAAAATGCTTGATGAGGGCTGATGGCTGCCGAGGCCTTTGTGTGCACTCCTGCACTCTGCAGGTGGGGGAGCACCAAGGCGCAGTCCAGTTTCGTCATTGTGGAAAATAAAAATATTATGAGGTGACAGGTACTTCAGAGCTCTTAAGAAGGTGGCCACCTCCCACTGCGCTCTCAGTCTGTGTTTGGTTTGAAAGCCTGGCAAAGCATGGGCAGTAATGCCTTAAATCCATAGGTGAGGCAGAGAAGGGGCCTTGAGTGGACCTCGGCGGGGACTTGCTGAGCACCTTCAGGCCTGAGTTCCCCTCCAGGGATCTGAGGGACACTGGATCTGGATGGAAGCCACATCTCGGGTCAGCTTGGCAAAAACAACTGCAGTTGTCTGAGCAGGTGTGGTCGCACCTCTCTGTCAGGGCCATAGGTGCCATGGGTGCATGCAGCACTGCCTGCTGCTGAGTGTATCTACAGGCCCTAGACCTCACGGGCACTCTTGCTGACACCACTCTTACAGAGGGAAGACAGTCTGGGCACTCCTTCCTCCCCAGGAGTTTATCTTCTCTGTCAGTAACCCCCCCCCCTATAATTCCCTTCCCAGCGGAGTACCTCATTGCTGATCCGTACTAGTAACCAAGGAAGAGCTTAATCCCAGCTCTTCATCGGCTCGTGAAACCTCTGCCAGGGTTTGCTCTGGACACTGTGGGTATCAAGTCTGCCTTTTGTTTTGCTCCCCATCCGTGTCTGTCACGAAGTCATAAGCCATCAGCTGAGAACGGAAGAGGATGTGACTGAGGTAACTTCTTTCACTTAAACACATTTAGGGAACTGAAGTTGGTTTTCCTTTATTAAAATAGATCGAGTTAGTTGAAATAGTGTATTTAATAATATCCATCCTTCCCCTGGCACCTTATTATGCAGGGCTCCTGTGTGCACATTTTGTCACTCATTTAAAATCCAGCACAAACTTTTCTAGGCAGGAAAGGGTGTTTGGAGACAGACCTGCCCAGAGTTGTACCCAGGGCTGAGATTTGAATCCAGGTTTGGACATCAGGCCCTGAGGCCGTGATTCTTGTTCAGTTCACGCTGCTGTGTGTTTCTCTCCCTTTGTCAAACTGAATGTTGAAAGAGTACAAGCCCTAAATGATTCATGCAAGGACCCCAGTGTCAGGCTGGGCCTCCATGCTATTTGAAGTCCCTAGTGGTCCCATTCATTGGAGAAAGGCCCTGAACTTATGACTGTCTAGGATTTCTAAGTCCCAAGGGCATCAGGAGTGACAGGCTCTAGCCAGGCAGAGCCATGACTGGGGAGCTCAGGGCCTCTTGGTTTGAAATAATATTGGGCAAGGAGTGAATCCTTCCTTTGCCATTACCTCCCTATCTGTGATGGGGTAGGTGGTGGGGCGGGGAGTGCCAGTAGTTTTTGGTAAGAATTGGAGCAGAAACTCCACAGGAGTGTTGTTGCTACTACAGCACTCCAGACCTCTCCTTTCCCAGACATGTATATAGGAGGCACCAGGATATAGGAGGCACCTTTAGCAAGCACTTATCAGTAAGTGGGGCTGTGTTAGCTGTGCTGTGTAAGTCTGTCTAGAGATCTCTGGGCACCTGAACCCCCCTACTGTAATCTTCTCTGAACCTTAAAGTGATGGGGGGAGGCAACAAGCGGGACCCAAGCCCACCACACCACACACTGGGATTGAACCCTCAACATTCCTCTCCCAACTGTGAGCTTTACTGCTCCTGAGCTCCTATGTCTGTCCACCAGCAGGGGTCCCATCTTAACTGGTGGCCACCTCAGTGTCACCTGCCTCTCCTTCCTCAAATCTTCATTGTCTCAATGAGGCTCCCAAAGAGCCATCCTTCAGCCAGACCCAGGCCTAGTGAATATTGCAGGTCCTCCAGCCACCTCTCTGGAGAATCCCCTACCTATGACCCATGATCTGCCAGCCCTGTCGCCTCTACTTCACGCCCCCCTCTTTCTCCACCTGCCTGGGGCCTCGAAGGGTACGAGGTTTACCAGGCGGCTGTGCAGGCATCAGCAGAACCTGCTGCACAGGTGTGAGTAATAAGCTTAGAAGCCACCCAGTGTCTCATACCAGTGTCCTCCCTTCTCTGGGGACAAATGCATCCAACTTCTGACAGCTGCACAGAGGAGATCCCAGCCCATTTAAGAACAGCAAAGCTCCCTTTCCCACAGCAGAGCACCTGCCCCCATCTCACCTCATCTTTCCTTCAGTGCTGCTCCACTGCCCACTGCATGTGTTTCCTCTTCTTAGTTATAGGCAGTGATGAGCCTAAGACCCTTCGTGTTATTTATTTAAAAGAAAAGGAGGGGTGGGGAGTGGAGAGAGAGAGAGAGAGAGAGAGAGAGAGAGAGAGAGAGAGAGAGAGAGAGAGAGAGAGAGAGAGAGAGA